>OX578146.1:37500-637500 GCA_951213105.1 Amaurobius ferox
GCTCGCAAGACTTAGGTCGGCGAGAGCACGGGGCTCCCGGTACGACCACGTAGGAGGAGACCTCCTTGGGCAAGCATTCATCCGACCCTCAGACAGACGTGGCCCCGGGCAGGACCCGAGGCCGCAATGTGCGTTCGAAAAATCAGTGCTCAATGTGTCCTGCAATTCACACCAAGTCTCGCAGCTGGCTGCGTTCTTCATCGACCCGTGAGCCGAGTGATCCACTGCTCAGAGTTGTATTTCAGTTTTTCGCTAGATCGAGATTGCTCAAGATCCGCATTTTTGCGTTACAGAATTATCATGAGAGATCGCTCCTCCCCACTACAGGGAGGGCTCGAGGACATTCATTTAACGGAAGTCGCCAGCCGAGAAGACGGATCTTCGTCTCCTAACTCCTCGAGAGTTTTACGGCATAGCGACACCGGGTCTCGGGAAACAATGAGGCGGAGAATCTCCCAACGAGCTCGGAGAAACCTCTTCAAGCCTGGCGCGTGAGCACCCCCTTTCGCCACAGTCTGCGGCGGGGACTAGGCACCTCCTGTGTCTCCCGTGACGCTTTTTTCAAATGCGTTCGAATTTTTACGCCCTCCGGATCTGGAGGACGAGTGAGAAGCCCCGATCGAGGCCTCCCGGGTTTCATAGTTTTTACTATCGGGAGCCGACTGCGCCGGTCCAACGGTAATGATCCTTCCGCAGGTTCACCTACGGAAACCTTGTTACGACTTTTACTTCCTCTAAATGATCAAGTTTGATCATCTTTCCGGCACGCCGGCGCGACCCGAAGGCCGCTCCGAGCGCCAGTCCGAAGACCTCACTAAATCATTCAATCGGTAGTAGCGACGGGCGGTGTGGACAAAGGGCAGGGACGTAATCAACACGAGCTGATGACTCATGCTTACTGGGAATTCCTCGTTCAAGGCGGACAATTACAAGCGCCTATCCCCAGCACGAAGGAGGTTCAACGGGTTACCCAATCCTGTCGGATAGGGAAAGCACACGTTGATTCCTTCAATGTAGCGCGCGTGCGGCCCCGGACATCCAAGGGCATAACAGACCTGTTATCGCTCTGTCTCGTGCGGCTAAACGCCACTTGTCCCTCTAAGAAGAACGTCCGACGGAGATGATCGGAACGTCTATTTAGTAGGCTAGAGCCTCGTTCGTTATCGGAATTAACCAGACAATTCGCACCACCAACTAAGAACGGCCATGCACCACCACCCACAGAATCAAGAAAGAGCTCTTAATCTGTCAATCCTTCCTGTGTCCGGGCCGGGTAAGTTTTCCCGTGTTGAGTCAAATTAAGCCGCAGGCTCCAATCCTGGTGGTGCCCTTCCGTCAATTCCTTTAAGTTTCAGCTTTGCAACCATACTTCCCCCGGAACCCAAAAGCTTTGGTTTCCCGGAAGCTGCCCGGCGTGTCATTTGAGGAACACAGCCGGATCGCTGGCTGGCATCGTTTATGGTTAGAACTAGGGCGGTATCTGATCGCCTTCGAACCTCTAACTTTCGTTCTTGATTAATGGAAACATTCTTGGCAAATGCTTTCGCAGTAGTTCGTCTTGCGACGGTCCAAGAATTTCACCTCTAGCGTCGCAATACGAATGCCCCCGTCTGTCCCTCTTAATCATTACCTCGAGTTCCGAAAACCAACAAAATAGAACCGAGGTCCTATTCCATTATTCCATGCACCATTATTCAGGCGTCACGCCTGCTTTGAGCACTCTAATTTTTTCAAAGTAAACTTGCCGGTCACCCAAGACAACCGGTGAAGATCATCAAGAGAAACCGGCTGGCTGTTCAGATCAGGCAGTAACCACCGGTAGGCGGACCACCCGTCTGGAACTGAGATCCAACTACGAGCTTTTTAACCGCAACAACTTTAATATACGCTATTGGAGCTGGAATTACCGCGGCTGCTGGCACCAGACTTGCCCTCCAATGGATCCTCGTTAAAGGATTTAAAGTGTACTCATTCCAATTACGGGGTCTCAAAAGAGTCCCGTATTGTTATTTTTCGTCACTACCTCCCCGTTCTGGGAGTGGGTAATTTGCGCGCCTGCTGCCTTCCTTGGATGTGGTAGCCGTTTCTCAGGCTCCCTCTCCGGAATCGAACCCTGATTCCCCGTTACCCGTTACGACCATGGTAGGCGCGTAACCTACCATCGAAAGTTGATAAGGCAGACACTTGAAAGATACGTCGCCGGGACAGGCCCGTGCGATCAGCCCAAAGTTATACAGAGTCACCACAAGATACGGACACGAGGTCCGATTGGTTTTGGTCTAATAAAAGCGCTCTTCCCCGGAGGTCGGAGCTCTGCTGCATGTATTAGCTCTAGAATTGCCACAGTTATCCAAGTAGTAAGGTACGATCCAAGGAACCATAACTGATTTAATGAGCCATTCGCGGTTTCGCCTTAATACGGCACGTACTTAGACATGCATGGCTTAATCTTTGAGACAAGCATATGACTACTGGCAGGATCAACCAGGTAGCTTCTCTTGGTAGAGAGCGTTCGAGAATCGCAAGCGACCCCGAATCACGAATCGTGGCAACGCCCCCCGAGAGGGAGGCGCGGATCCCGACCATACGAAGGGATCCCCGTTCTCAGACCACTCAACGAGTTCGAAAGTCGTAGCTTTCCGAAGCGGTTCAGCACTCACGACGTCCCCGCCGGCGTCTGCGCCGGAGGGCTTGCGTACGTGGGCATCGAGAATAATTCTGCGTAGGTAAATGTACAGAAAACCCTCGGATTTTATTACGGGTCCGTGCCTGCGTCATCGGCGCTAGGGGGCCGAGCCGCTGGCGGAAACGCCGCGACATTCTTTGCAGCGAGCGTGATGCAGGAAGACGCCTGTAAGCGCCCTCGAGGAAGCTCTCCGATCCTCCAACCCTCTCTCGCAGGCCGCCACTCGAGCGGTCCGCCTGGAGCGTCAGAGACGAGATCCGAATGCACCACAGACACGAAAAACTCGCGACTGTTGCACAGACTGAGTCTCACTCGATATCTCTGGAAGCGGGGTAGCCGTCCGCGACCTCGGATATCAAGAGCAACCGGTCTCGACTCGGTGCACGCCATCTGAACGCGCACCTCGTCTCGCCTCATCTTTTCAGACACTGCATGCTCACATATAAGGCAACGACGGACTAACCTTCCTGCTCCATTTCCTCTTCCATTCGAGATTCGGGGCTCGCCTCCTCCCTGGTGAAATGTTTCGAGTTGCGAGAGAAAAATCTGCGTTCGATCGAAATTCTCTTTTAGCCGTGGCTTTCCGCAAGACGGACTTAGTCGAAATTTCGAGAAAAAAATGTGTTTGACTCTCAAACGGACTCTGAAGAAAATCGCGGTTTTCTATTTCGGGACTTATATTTCTGAAAAAACAGGCACTTTGAAATTACGAGGGACTCCGACGAAATTTCGAGCGAAAACGGTCTTTGAATTTCAGCAGTACTTAGCCGAAAATATAGAGTTTCGAGAAAAGAGGTAGTTATAAAATATTCGTGACTTAGTCGAAATTTCGAGCAGAACGACGGTCTTTAACTTTTGCTAGGACTTTGGAAAAAATTGCGGTTTCGAATTTGGGGACTTTAAAAATTTCTCAGAACAGGTAGTTTGAAATAAAACGCGACTTTGAAGATATTTCGACCGAATCGGAACACAGAAAATTTATCGTCTTGCGCGTCTCGTTTCCGCAGAGTGGACTTAGCCGTTTTTTCGAAAAATAACGTACTTTGAAAATTTTCAAGACTCCGAAAAAAAATATTTTTTTTCAGCGCAGCCGACGCGCAGGCCTTAATATATCATGCTAAAAAAGCGATCTGGGCCATTCCGGACTTAAAAGAAATTTCGAGATTTTTTTTCGGACTTGTAAAAATTTTCGATTAGACACGGCTCGAGCTAGCTTTTTCGAAGGGCCGTGAGAGTTAAAATTATACGACAGAGCACTGTCTGAACAACTCACTTGATAAAACCCTTCCCATAGATTGATTACATTCCATTTTAGTCGATTTCGAATATTAAATATCGCGCACACGCGACGTCGAAAAGCGCGCATTGCACCGCGAGACTCTTTCGAAGCGCACTTTTCCGCAGCTCGGGATTTCGTACGAATGCCTTGCCACGACAAAGGAAACATCCGTTACGACTAAATATAGTGTATATAACAGATAAGAAGAAATGAATAAGCAATTAATAAGAAAATGCCAATTTTTTACGCGAGTAGCAACTTCCAGCTTAAGAGAGTCACATACTTACTCACATACTTCATCATACTTTTAAAAAAATTAATAATAATTATGGTAATAATAACTAAATTTAACATAATCATAACTACTATATGAAATCATGTATGAAAAGTAAGTACTGTGTTAGTACTGAATCATGCATGCAAAGTATTAGGTATATATGTATGTATGTATGTATGTATGTATGTATGTTTGTATGTATGTATGTATGTATGTATGTATGGCTCACGAGACTTAAGTTTCAATCACTGTTGTCAAAAATGTCACTTGCTTAGCTCTTATTGTCAATCATGCTTAGCTCTTATTGTCAATATTGTCATGTTGCAGTTGTAAGTTAAAGGAATACAACAGTCCTAAACCATTGTTGTTGTTGTTACTAACTAATTTTCCTGTATTTGCCTTTCTTGTTTCAACAAACAGTGCAGCTGTTATCCATTGTTATCCAGAACACAATAGACCTTATTCATTGTTACTGCTACTCCTGCTGTTGTGGATCTATCACTGGAGTTCTTGCTTGAACAATTTATCTGTATACCATTGCTATTCATAAAATTTAAAGTGGTAGTTGAAATGTTCGAGTTTATTGCAATTGTTTACAAACAAAATGATCTTTTTAGGAAAGCAAATTAGTGCTATCATAAATAGAGTGATACAATTATTAGTGGAAGAATGTAGGTGGCTAAATACTTCTGACGTGGATTTTCAGTAATGACCTTAATCTAGGTGTTGCATATAAAACATTTTGTTGAATGGCTGCTAAGCAAGAACGTAAATTGAAATTTCATTCCCTTTGTTTAAAAATGTATAATATTTAAGATAATATAATATGATAATATAATATTTAAGATAATATAATATAAGATTGTATAATATGTATATTATTACTGGAATTCGAAGGATTGACACCGCCACGAGACTTTCCATACACATTTTACTATGCATATAAGGAAAGTAAACAAAGGTACTTAAAAACGGATTGTGTGTGAGAAAGTCGAGTTGAGCCACGTGTAGAAAGTTCTTGTCATAACATATTTTCTGGAACTGCTGTTTTACTTATTGAATTCGAACAATACAAATTACGACTCTAATTAAGTTCCTTCGATACGCCCTAAATAAGTTCTTTTGCTATGCTCTGAATAAGTTCCTTCTAAACACCATACATACTGTTACAAATGTATCCTCTGCAAGACGATAAATTTCATGCAAAACATCTGAATGAAAATACATTTCACGTGTCGAAGAAATTCTCGAAACAAATCTGGCCGTCGAAGATCATAATCGAAATATGAAAAATTCGAAAGCTGATAGGCGCGAAAGATGAAAATGGCTCATTATTAAATTAACCAATAGGCCGCCAGCTGTCCACGTAATTACCAAAATGCGAAACAGCTTTTAATTAAGGAATGATTTTGATTTGAACTTTGCTATGAAGAATAAATGAGTTGAGAAATAGGAATACATTTTACAAAATCGAAGTGATCGTTTTGAAATACGCAAATTACAAATGCTAAATTGACTTTTAATGCCTTCAAATATGACTTCACTTTGCATCCGGTACAGATTAAATATAAAGTTGCATTTAATGTCACGTTATAGAAAAGTACCAGTGACGTACAGACGCGAAAACGCCTTACATAAGTTACTTCAATTCAAACCAATAGCATCTTTTCTAAATCAGCATTCTAGCGAACTCTAATAATATATTGGATTCGAGTACGAACTCACAATCCAAATAAATATGGCGTGAGTTTGACAGATGACGTCGCGTTTGTGTTTCACTTCCTTAATGTTTCACTACTTAATTACTTCCATTTGTGTTTCACTACTTAAATTAAATAACAAGGAACAGAAGCCGTCATTAGGTAGACCATCTTTATTCTACACGCACACAACAATAAGATTTACACTGTAACTACGCTCTACCTACTTCGTTCATTCCATACAATACATTACATACTATTTTGTTCGGTCGAAACAGTACAAATACTTATTCTTCTTCGTGACGTCATGTGTTGTCATGGTAACTTACAGAGATTAGAAAATTACCATATATGGCGTGTAGACTTCTCATGGTTGGCACCAAACACGTCGGAAATACAAAATCTTGATCCTAAGGCTCCTAATCCCCCGATAATATTTTCGATCAGCAAGAAACCGATTTGAGTGAAAATTCATCGAAAACGCGCTAAAACATACAATACCTCCAAAGCTAATTCCAATTATAAAAAGAAAATCGCAGATGTGTATCGTCCCACGTCCTCAAATACACGTATACACATTTTTCTCGTCTTTTATAAACGGCTTTTGGTGTTAAAAAGTCAAGTTCAACCAACCACGTCTAGTTTATTTTTCTATCATAATGAATTCATATCTTAATGACTTCTAACAATATAAAATGCATCTCATATAAATTATTTCGATATGTCTTAACTAAGCTACTTCAACATACCCATTATGAGCTACTTCGATTCAAATCAACATCACGTTCTGTAAATCAAAAGTCTTGCAAACTCTAATAATACTTTCGATTCCAGTACCAACTGCCAATCACTATGAAGATGACGTCAGTTGAGCCGATGACAGTTTCGATTCCGGTACCAACTCGCAATTCCTATATATAAAGATGGCGTCAAAAAAGCAGTTTTGAATTTAATAAGTAGATGCGGAGTTTCATGTAGGTTGACAATTAAATCAAAATTGTAATTTATATGTTTTGTTTTCTTATCCATTTCTTATCTTTTCTGACTGAAAACCTTTTCCGATCTCATACCAGGGTTGTGGAATCTGAGTCGATAACAGTTTGGGTGAAGTTATTAACAAAATACTAACTCGGGCTCAAAAAGACATCTAAAAATTCTAATTTTTAATAGTTTTTAGGGAATAAATTCTAAAACATAAAATGTTTCACAAGTTAAAAAAATATGAAAAGTAATGTTATTAATTTAACGAAGCATGTTTAAAGCAAAATAATTAAATATAAAATGTTAGCGGAGTAAATTTTAATTCAATGAACACTTTTTTGTGTATAAATGCAAAATAATATTTCAAAAATTATGCACGATATCACACATGAATGAAAGTACTTTTAATCAGAAACAAATTAACATCATTGTTTAGTAGTTCTTAAAATATTATAACATATAAATATATAATATACTATAATTAATAACATAATAACAGTTCATTCACAATATTATAAAAACAGATTTACACAACCTGAACAAAACCCATTCTTTTTTGTTTTATTAGGCCATGACAAATAATCAAAATATATATGCAATATATCAAGATACAAATTTTTTACATACAATTACTTACTTGACAAACACTTAAAAATATGCTATTTCACTTCTTCATCTACATCATAAACTAAAGCATCAAGATACTAAAATTACTACATGAAGCGACGCGAGACGAGAAAAATATCGTTAAAAGTTTTCAGGAAAAACAAAACAGGAAAAAATACCAGGAATTATTATCTTCGTATGACTGCAGTGGAAGAAACCGAACCATACTTTAGAAATCTCATTGTACAATCCAAGCATTAAACTGAAATTAAAAGAAACACAGAAAAGGTACATAGAACAGTACTCAATCCATGAAATAAATGCAGGGCTGGCTGCACATTCCAATGAACTAGCAATATACGCTCTTGTTAGAAAACATACAGTTCTGTCAATTATTCACCAGAAACATGCAATCTATTAAAAACATGCCATTTCAATTCTTACGTTCCAACTTAGCCTAGGTTATAAACATGCAAAATATCAAGATGCTGAAATTATTACAAGAAACTACTTACCTAAAATCAAACATTCTTCAATTCTGTGAGACGAGAAAAATATCCTGGAAGATTTTCAGCCAAAAAACCACTAGGAAGATTGCTGACATTTTATAAGCAGCATAACTCTCTAGTGATTATTTAGCTTTACGTGACTGCAGACACCGTAAACACACTTTGTAGACTCCACTGTACGACCCAGACATTAAACTGAAATCAAAAGATACGCGGAATGGGTACACAGAATAATACTCAATTCACGGAATAAATGCAGCAGGGTTGCGCATTGAAATCAACGGTGAATGAATTCAAGAATTACGCAAGAGGGGAAAAAAAAAAAAAAAAAAAAAAAGGACTACGAACGATGCATGATCCAATGACTCTGAAATTTCTGTCGACGACGAGCGCTTGCATGTTCGGACTCTCCTCTCGGTCTGCTCCTCTCGGCGTGCGCGCAAAGTCCGCAGGCGCGGACGGCCGCCCCTTTCGCTTTTCCCGGTTTCGCGCGCAGGACCGCGGAGCGGGACTGCGCGCGAAACCGGGAAAAAGGACCCCCGACCCAAGGCCGGAAGCGACCGGAGGACTTCGCGCGCACGCCGAGAGGAGCAGACCGAGAGGAATAGAAAAAAAAACGGAAAAGAGGAGAGAAGGGAAGGAAGAGAGGAAGAAAAAGGAAAGGAAGAGAAAAGGAAGAGGAAGGAAAAAGAAAGGAGAGAGGGAGAGGAAGGAAAGAAAAGGAAGAGGAGAGGGGAGGGAGGAGAAAAGGAAAGAAAAGAGAGAAGGAAGGAGGGAAGAAAAGGGAGAAGAAAAGAAAAGGGAGAAAAGAAAAGGGGAGAAGAAAAGAAAAGGGGAAGGGGGGAGAAGGGAAAGGGGGAGAAAAGAAAGAGGGGGAGGAGAGAAAAAAGAGAGGAGAGAAAAAATGGAAAAGGGAGGGGGGGAGAGGAGAGAAAAAATGGAAAAGGGAGGGGGGAGAGGAGAGAAAAAATGGAAAAGGGAGGGGGGGAGAGGAGAGAAAAAATGGAAAAGGGAGGGGGGAGAGGAGAGAAAAAAAGAAAGAGAAGAGAAAAAAAAAGAAAGAAAGGGAGAAGAGAAGAGAAAAAAAAGAAAGAAAGGGAGAAGAGAAGAGAAAAAAAAGAAAGAAAGGGAGAAGAGAAGAGAAAAAAAAGAAAGAAAGGGAGAAGAGAAGAGAAAAAAAAAAGAGAAGAAAAAAAGGGAGAAGAGAAGAGAAAAAAAAACAGAGAGAAAAAAAGGAGAAAAGAGAAAAAAAGGAAAGAGGAGAGGAGGAAAAATGACAGATTTGACGATTTTTACAACCGGACGACGAGTTGCGGTATCGTCTAGAACAACAATCCTTACAACTCGACGACAAGTTTCATTATCGTCCAAAACAACGATTTTTACAACTCATCGTACTCGTTCGCTCTAGCGGCGCGACCCTAGTCGTCGCCACGGTCGTTGTACCGCTACTGAACGACTACGGTGCGTTTTATTATCGTATATAGAGATTGAATATAAAAGATACTGACGTACTCACTTTCTGTATATTTAACTTGTATGATTAGGCTTAATAGAGTCAAATCCGTTCGTAGAACGAAGCACGTTCCAAAAGCAGATGCGAGAAGTCCAAAGTCTTCGTGTAATACGATTCGCTTTACCTACGCAGAGATACATTCTAAAATGCAAATGAGAAAACAGGATCCGATTCGGAATATCTTACCAGTCGTTCGAAGGGTGGTTTCGATCCGAAATCAGAATGAGATTTTACAGCAAGACACGTGAAATTATTACCAGAACATAGCAATTGGAATTTTCGTCAATCCTTTCGAAATTGCCATTGACGAGATCGCCGCCAATGTGTCGGCCACACAGAAATGAGTATTTTACGTACGGTTTGTCAATTACCGTAATTTACTCTTGTATATTTTTTTAACAAACTCCTTTCCCTAATGTCACGTATCTCTTCTTTCGTTATTCCTAATTACTATCAACTCTGAAATTTTCGAAAAAACTTCAACTAAAACAAATGAACTTTATTCAAATAACGTCATCGAAATATAAATCGCCTAGCTCTCTATATAGAATATAGAAATTGTGAATATTTCATTCATAAACTTTTTCCATTCCTTTCATTCGGCGACGATATTTTTAAAATTATTACAATACTACAATAATTTATTTTACTTAAATACGTAAAACCATGGAGATAAAATTACATTCTAACTAATTCCATGCTTAATCAAAAAAGCAATAATGTATCGTCTGCTTCTCTATGTAAAATCAATGAATGTTTCAATTATATCAACTATATTGCAGACTCCAGAATAAAATAATTTTGAACTTGAATACTTGAATAATCGTAAATACAGATTTAGAATCAAATTAAATGTTAGGATAGCCAGATTTTTGTTTTGAATTTATAAAAATATTAAGAAATTAAATTCTGGTAAGCACGCATGTTTTGGTGGTTTGGTCTTTGGAAAATACTTTGATGACTTAATTTTACTATCATGAATTTAAACATATGTGCGGTGAAAGAACGGTCACGGTAATATTATTACATGAAATCATGCTTGAGGTTGTATTGTGATATTTGCATATTTTATATTTGAAAATGTTATAGTAAATAAGCTTGAATAAGATGAAAAGAATTTGAAAGGAATATTTTGTTACCATATATTATATATAAAAAAATATATTATATATATTATATAAAAAAAATTAAACAGACTGATTATTCTGCTACCCTGGAAGTTTTATGATAATATAAAGCAATACATTTTTCTTGACAAGTTGTTTAGATTAAAAATTAAATATCGAACGATTATAAAGTAATTAGTTTATAAATGATACATCAAAATTCATTATATTGAAAACTTATATTTTTAAAGAGGATTATAATTTTAAAATGTTGAACTTGACTTTTATGCAGAATTTTTAGGAATATATAACATCCATATTATAACTATTTGTGCTACAATTGCATACACCGAGTTTTGACTTTGAAATTGAGGGTATTAAGGATAAAAAAAATTGAGAAAAAGGATGTTTATTTATTTTCCTCGCATGCAAGGAAAACGTGATTTTATTTCAAATTTTAATAAGAGAAATTATTTGTTTGGTATTAATGTCGTGTTTGAAAATTTTTGGCTGTAAACATTAAAATTTGATGGTTTATGATGAGTGCTAAAAAATGCATTATTTTTTTATGAACCTTTTTTTTATTGAAATAAAAGTGATATTATGAAATTAAAATTTTGGTAAAGAACTTATAGTAATACAGCTTATTTGAAAAAATGTACAGATTGATAGTTGTTTTTAATATTCTTGCTGAAAATTTTAATTTGTAAAAATTATCTAGGAGCAGAATTTTTGCTCTAATTGTACACACTTTTTCTCCCCAAAGTGGGTCTGCAGAAGATTTTGACACCAATGAGTTAAGCCCGGGCTATCGTGATTCCTCTTCTTCCTTGGGCCTGGCCCTAAATGAGGATATCCCCTGTAACGTCATGTTAAGCGTTGAGATTTTGAATCCTCTTCGTTCCTCTCTTCTCTTTGTGTGGGTGATTGTAGATTGTGGCGTTGACCTTTGTTTATATTTTGTAATGTGCGGAATGCTTTAAAAGTCTTATAGTACTAGCTTCTATTAAGTTTATAAATTAATTATCTATTAAAATTTAAATACTAAATACTATATAATAATGTAGTTTTAAAATGATTATGAAGGTCAGGCTTTTGGATATATATAATTGAATTTAATTTCAACATAGTACTAACCCTGGATATAACAGAAAACTGAATGCTTTTTAGAAGGGTAAGCTAATTAAGGAAATTTCCTCCTTTACTGTAGTTTTTATGAATTATATGAATAAGTATTAGACTTTAATTTGTTATTGCTAGGATATATTACTTTATATTATGTGATATTACACATTAATATTCGCATTTATATTGAGATTGTCAATTAAACATTGTAAAATCCTTCGTAGATTTAATGTTTCTAAATTCATACAATCAAATACTTACTTTTGAATAAAAAATAACATCAAAGGAGTCAATATATTTACATTAAATTGGTTTATTGATAGAGATTTAAAAGAATAACTCCATCTACTTATTGTTTATACTTTTACTATACATTACTGTATTTGATTGTAAAAAAAAAACAGGAATGCTGCGTTTATAATATTTTTTATTTTATGATTAATGATATTTTGTTTTGTTTCATTTATTCTTAATTTCTGTACTAATTCTTTTATGTATATATTTTATTTTTCGCGTAATGAAGATTTAGTTACAAAAGAAGACAGGGCAGTTTTAGTGATAGAGACTTGCTACGAATGACATTCAATTTAATTTCAATTCATATATTTTAATAAAGTGTAAGGTGTTTATAACTGAATTTAGATAGTTTATAACTGAATTTAGATAGTTTATATTTTAATTAAGAGTATATATTCAACACTCATATCAGAAATAAAATACTCAAATATTGAATTCCGATAATTCTAAATGCGTTTTGTTGTCTAAAACGAAAAATTGACTATATCTTTTATGCATATATGTCTAAAATCTACAAGAAATGAAAATTAGTGTTTGATTGGCATCATTCACACACATTACAGAAGCTTAGGATTATACAAATATCATGAATTTTTTATAAATCTAATCAAAGATAAACTTAAGCGTGAATTTAATTTTTTTTATTACTTTAAAGCATGAAAATTCAAGAACAAGATTTCCTATTGTTCCTGAAATTGTTCCATTTATTGAAAGTGTAACTTGAAACAGTGGATTTTTTCAAAGTTTATAAAGAAGATCAAATATTAAATTTTGACATGCATTAGTAGTTAATGTTTATACTAGTACTTGCCTCGAATTCAAAACAACTATAGTCAATAAGAAGTTTACGCTTTACATATCATTTTCAAGTGTATTATTTTTTTTAAATTATAATAATATAAAAGAACATTTTTTGCTAAAGTTGCTAAATTTAAGGAAACCCTATCTTAGTAATATTATTACTTGATATTACAAATTTAATGATAAAAGGAAACTCACCACATACTTAAAAATAACTCCCTGTAGAAAAATTATACCGAATATACTTTTTCATAATCAATTGCGACATTTTAAAATACCAATACTTTTCTGCTTTCGTTAATAAGAATTCATACACTTTGTTAAAATATTGGAAAAATTATTCCATACCATCCCTGAAAATATTTACATCTTTCAAAGCTAAATAAAAATTACTTTTAATATTTAGCATTCACAATGCCTACTTACTACTTGTTGTATTCCTAGATACTAATTTAATTACATTCCAACCGAATAATTACATTCCAACTGGAATGGTCTTCTTTAAGACTTTTAGAGTTACCAAAGAAGAAGAAGAAGAAGAAAACGATGCAAAACAAGGATAATAATGAGTTTTATTATCCAAAGAAATGGGTTGAAACTGAAAGAAAGAGGGTCTCAATACGAGTGTCAACCTCAGTGAAACAAAATGATTAAAACAATGTGATGCTGCAATTTAATACGGTGTGTGGGAACCTCGAGCAGCCACGCACGCTGCACAACGATTTCCCATAATTTCGATGAGGGTTGCATGAGTTGTATGCTCAAACATTTCCAAGCCTCACGGAGAGCAGTTTTCAATCCCGGAACGGAGTTTGGTGGGTAGCGGAGGGCTGTAAGATATCTCCAGAGCATATCCTACACATGTTCTATTGGATTCAGATCAAGAAAGTTGGCAGACCAATTCAACTCGTCAACTCAACTCTGCAGTGCAGGGATGATTTCTTTTATAGACTCTCTGCATAAACTTCTGTAAATCTCTATATCTTAAAGAATGCTCGTTCTACTGAGAAGTTTCTGGAATATTTGGGAAATAGCCAAATCTGGCAACCCTTTTTCTAACTGGGAAACTCTGGGCTCACGTCATGGACTGTGCTTTCTTCGCCAGACCTTCGATACAAACGAAGGAGGAAGCGCCTATGAGAGAATAATGAGCTTTCACAACATTATTTACCGGATCGGTGGAATCGCCAACAATGAACAAGGTTTTCTTTCCCGAGAACACGTCCTTTCAACACGTGGCAAACCAAAAATATAATTACCAAGAGATTTTAAGATTTATATATATACATATATATGAATGAATGAATAGCAACGGTAGGTCATCTTTTTTTCTTTTGTGAATGGCAACACTGGTCTCTTCATTCTAGGTTCCCGAGATCGACAGATTCGTGAATTTGTTGAGTTAGATCCTTTTTTCCTTTTCTTCTTAGTATCCTTTTTTCCTTTTATTTCTTCTTCTTCTTCTTCTTCGTGTATGTTGTCCAAGTAGAAATAGTTTATAGATATAATCTATCTATTTCTTCAGAAACATACATTTTTGTGTTTGCTTCTACAAGACACTTGGATTTGAGAAAGAGTTTTGAAGAAATGAACAAATCCATGATTTAGGTTTAGACCTTGTCCACGTGTATAGCGTTTGTGCTTAGATTTCGTTTGTTTTTCTTTTATCGATTCCATGCCATTGATTTGTGATGATTTTCTTTGACTTGATGATTCGAAATTTGTACTGTTTTACATTTACTTGAAGATTTGCTGATTCATACTTTTATTTTGTAAGCTTGTTAGAAAGATACGTTTTCCGAGTTACAGCACCTCACTAATATATATCAAAATGTACCAACACAAAATGACATATTTTAGAGTTTTTGCATGACTGCTATGCTTTCAGTCTCATTTTTGTAGATAACGACTTATTTTTACAACATAGTACAACATAGTTGAAAACATGTTACAACACTTTACAATATAGTTGAAAAGTGTTTATGACTTTGTTCATTCTGTCTGTCCGTTCGCACGATAACTGCAGTAAAAAGAATTATCAAAATGAAATTTTAATAGGTATGAGATTGTAAATGAATATCACCCAATTAGTTTTGGATTGAACCCGGGTTGAAAAAGTGAAATACATTGAACTGCATGGGACCTAATTTTTCAAACATATTTTAAGGGTAGTTAAAATTCACAAATTGCTTTGAAGATTTTAGGAAATATTCAATTTCTCCCATAAAATATATAAAAGAAAGTTTCAGCAAAATAGGTTCGGTAGCGTTTTAAATAAAAATTCCATATCATACGAAGAGATCACCTAACCCACTTCAAAATAAAATATGGCATCCATCTTTTTTTCTTAGTGTAAAAATCGTGATTTTTAAAGTTTTTGTAAATTTATATTTAGTGTTGCATGCGTCATAAAACAGCTTTATTTTTGCTTATTTTCCGTGCATCTATATTCTGCGCCAGCGCAATTACAATATTTTTTAGTTTAAATGATAATCAAACTTAGATTACTTCTACAACGAAGTCTAATTTTAACGTATGCAGAATGTCAACACATGAAGCTGTAAGATGAGTTGTATAAGAATTGTGGAAATTTTTAATGCAAAATAATTTAGTTCTGGAGACTGGAAAATAGCTGATATGAATGAAATATGCATTGCTCTTACATAGAGAGCCAGATGATTTATATTTCGATGACCATTTGAATGAAGTTCATTTTTTTTCGATGAAGTTTTAAGTTGCCAAGTAAAAAAAAATATTGTAGTATTGTTATAATGAAAAATATATCAGCGCTGAATATATGGCATTTTAGAGATTTTTAAATAAAATTGCATTTCAGTTGGAAAGTGTCTCATAATCAATGCATTATTCATGATTTGATTGATCCTTCTTGTCGTTCTGATGTAGTTTGCTATAATCCACGTAGATGGGCATGGAGTACCAATTAAATTATAAGAAATAAAGCTGATAGATTTCTACGGACTGAGGGAAAAATTGTTATTTGCAAAGCCCTATCTTTAAAACTTTCACAGATGCCTAGTGCGTAGATGATCTGCTTCGGTACAGCTATATACAGGGTGATTATAAAAAATTTGCCAATATATGAGCCCTTAGCGATCATACCGTTCAAGGAAACGAAAATAAATTTTAGATGCAGGTATTTTAAGGTATGCGCTCAAGAATTACGTAAAACAACAACAGTCCTGCTCTCACAATGAGGGTTACAATGACACTATTTCTAAATTTTCAAATGGCAACACCTACTTTTTTTATTGGAATATGATATTCATAGTGAAAAATCATAAATGGCGTTGAAACGATACCTGTAGCACCATATACGTCGGCGCTACGTAGGCAGAAACTAAGAAAAAAGTGAAAACAAACAATAAGATAGACCAGTAACAGAAAAGCAAGAAATTTTATTGTGTTTCACAATTTTTCCACGTGCCAGCCTTCACATGCGACAGATGGTGAATAGCATTGAAGCACGTACCATGGCAACCTTAAATAAACTCCGCCCAACCCGAAGGTATTCGGAAACAGAAGATTCCATCGCTGCTGCAGTGCGCCTGAGACACTCCGTATACATTCTCTCCAAGCCGCCAGCGTCGCAAAGAGACCCAGCTGGATGACCGCATCTCAAAAAGGACACCAATAACCACTACATACTAATCGCCCGAACCAACACCAAACCAAAAAGCAACACCACCAAAACTGCGCTCAAAAGAGGGTCATCCTCTCAGACTGAGAAACAACTTTATTGTTAACAGAAAAGTGGAGCAGTTCTCGATATAAAAATCTTGATATTCCATATTGAATTCTTCTTCACATATGGATTCCTTCCAATGAGTAAGTTTATTTTAATATCCAAAGGAACACATCCTGCTAGTACCTGCATTGCAACGGTTGGTGTTGTTCTGTAACACTTTGTTACTGATAACATCGCTATCCAGCGTATTTGTTGTAGTTTATCATTGTTAATTCTTCTGGTATCACTATACCAGACTTCCGCCCCATAATTTATAGACTTCTCAGTTGCTTTCAAGTAGATTTCTTTAAGTACTTTAGGTCCAAGTCCCCAAGTTGCTCTTTAAGTATCTTTATTTTATGCTGAAAGTTAGCAACTTTTACTTTCACTTCATTCAAGTGAGGTGTCCAATATAACCTATGGTCTAATATAATTCCTAAATATTTAAGCTCTTTAGTATATACTATTCGCTTATTGTTCATCCTGATATTAGGCAAACATATTATCAATTTTCTATATGGAAACATAGTATACCTCGTTTTTGTTGTATTAAATTTCAGTCCATACTTATTTGTCCAATTTTGTAACTTCATGTTTGCTTTAGTACTTATATCCCCAAAAAGGTAAGAAGCAGTTGCATTGATGACGACAGCAATATCATCCGCAAATGCCTGTATTTCGACTCTATCGTCCTCAAAATCTATCCTCAAAGCTTCATCGGTCACTATAAGCCATAATATTGGAACCAAGTTTGATCCTTGTGGTATTCCAACGTTGTATTCCTTTATTGAGCCATTTGATTCTATGTGTGTAAATCTATCTTTCAGGAAATCAATAATAATTTTTCGCAATATAATATATCTATCTTGAAATTCCGCAAAATCTCTTTGATATCTTAAAACTTGGCTGTATTGAAAGCATTTTTAATATCCAAGGAGTTAATATTTTTTATATGAACAATATTCTTCAATGTATCCAGTGTACTCTTATGTTTAAAAAACCCATATTGCTTAGCGCTAATTTTATTTTTAATATCACAAATTAATCTATTTGTGATATATTTGTTCAAAACCTTTCCCCAAATAGGTAACAGACAAATAGGTCTATAAGATTCCGGTCTCTCCGGATCTTTCCCCTCTTTATAAATTAATATTACTTTAGCTCTTTTCCAAATTTCTGGGAAGTTACCAAATTTTAGGCGCACATTCATTATCTTTAGAAACCATGTTCTATTACACTTATATAAGTCTTTGATAATTTCAAGAGTAATACTATTTTTTCCTGATGCTTTATTTACATTCATACTCCAACTTGTCTTAATTCATAGTCTGCAAAGCTTGGATAACTAAAAAATCTGTTTCTTTATTTTCTGAGTTATAGTAACTCCTTCGGGCGGATAATCTGGACATCCTCGACTTCTCCAAAAGGGTGTTCCACAAAATCGAGGTCTCTCTCTCGACTGAAGAAGAGTACTTTACCATAGTCTGAATGATCTCTAAGGGCTCCATATCCCGTGAACACGTCTGTCCACCTGAAATGGTAGCTTTATATTTCCTCGACCGACACTGAAGGGTACTGTTCTGGTGCTATCTCCTCTGAGCACACAACTCGTAATAGGTTGTCTATGTAATTTGTTCTTTACCAATTTGTAATGTACTCCAAAAGCATTATTAACATCTGGACACATTGCAACCGATATGGAAACAGGTGGAGAACAGAGAGCAGAACCTTGCGGACCGTAGAATTCGGCAAATCCAGCAAGCGTGAAACACCGCGAGCATTGGCAATACGACCTTCGCTTATCGTCTCATGCACTTCTGCAACAATCTTGACAGGAACGGAAGATCGTCCAGACCGAGATGGATCGCATGTGTAACCAGTTTCTTCAAATTTGCGTA
The DNA here is from genome assembly GCA_951213105.1 of Amaurobius ferox. NCBI lineage: Eukaryota > Metazoa > Arthropoda > Arachnida > Araneae > Amaurobiidae > Amaurobius > Amaurobius ferox. The sequence continues at coordinate 56,027 of OX578146.1, forward strand.
TCAAGTCCCGTACACCTTGTACAGAACACGGGCCTCTTCGTAGCTGATGGTTTGCGCGGTATACACGCAATACCGCTGCGTAATTTTGCTCATTCAGGTAATAAAGCTTTACCAGTTCACCTCGTTGTTTCACTGTAAGCGTCATGTTGGTCAAGTCAAAGTGCAAGAAAGCAAGCGGCACTCGAATCACAATGCCTTTTCTTTCTTCTACGGCGGTAACGTCAGTCATGACGGTGTCTTACGCCGAATCTGGAAATCTTAAGTCTCTTCTCCTTTCAAAGGAAATTCAGCAGGCTGGGTTCCGACCCGAACACACGGTGTGGAATGTGTGAAACAGAAATTTGTGTTCTGGTGAACGTAGCAATCGTTTTCACTTTTTTTAGTCTCTGCCAAGTACCTGCGTTTTTCGTGCTGCAGGTACCGTTTCAACGCCATTTATGTTTTCACCGTGAAGATCACTTTCCAATAAAAAACAAGTAGGTGTTGCCATTAGAAAATTTCGAAATTGTGTCACTGCAACCCTAACTGTGAGAGCAGGACTATTGTTTTTTCACATCATTCTTGAGCGCATACCTTAAATTACCTGCATCCAAAATTTCTTTCCGTTTCCTTGAACGGTATGATCGCTAGGGGCTCGTATATCAGCAAAGTTTTTTTTTTTTATAATCACCCTGTATAATAAAATAAGTTGTCTATGTGCATGTGCAGGCTGTAGCGGGAAAGCTAAGCTTTTGTACTGCCATGAAATTTGGTACGAGGACTATGCGTTCTGGCGAGATTTTATTTTTCATTGCGGCTGGTATAAGAGGGAACATTATTAAAACGCACTTCAAATTTTGATTACCGAAACGTACAGCTAACTCTTGAAAACCAAAGTAAGCTTTGTAATACGCTACCTATAACAATAAATAAATTGCCGCGTGGGTTAGATGCACCACCACCCCGGTGCAACGATGTGTACATTTTCTAGCAGTTTGTAGTATGAAATCTAAACGTCGTATGATCATGAAATTTGGTACACAGGTACTTCAAGACTCGAATAAGTGCATATCGGCAGTTTTTTTTTCTTTTTCAAATTTCGAATTTGATTTTGTTATTTTATTTTTTAGCCCGATATACAACGATTTCGGTTTTCACTATGCGAGAAATACATTACTGTAGCCATGCTGCACTGAAGGAGCTACATACACACTTTATTAATTAACGAGGTAGGGCGTCAAGGCATTCTCTTTCAGCATTTTTTAAAATTCTAATTCTTATAACTAAAATTTTAAAAGGAGGATGGTATATTTCTACCTAGATGGAATTGTACTTGTTCAAAATATGTGATTTCTTTTATTTTTTTGGCTGACGTTTTTCAGTAATTGGTGGAATTTTTTAACAATAAAGTTGATTCTGTTCACATAGATAATATTTATTTAGTAGCGTTATAAGTTGCATAATAATAATGTGTTTCTGTTTTCTACTCTATTGAATCTATAGTTATAAGATTTTTGCATGTATTTCGAAAGCTTTGTTTTTCCTTATAGAGAACAAGTAAATTTTCTTTTGTAATAAAGGACGTGTTTCACTATATAAGATCTATACTATATATGATTTATACTATATATGATTTACACTATATATGATTTATACACAGAGATAGGTAATAGTAACATGAATACAACCAGAAAGTGCTTGAGAGAATTGAAATGAAATCTATACAAGATAAATATTTAAACTTAAGGCAAATTGAGAAAATGATAAACATATGATAAAACAAAATATCATGTACAAGGAAAAGAGCTTAAACAGAAAGAACATCATTGAAGAATTCAGTACCTTTTAAAATATATATCTGCAAAAACACAAATTTAAACTATAAAATGAAAATACGCATATAAATGAAGTGATAAATATTTACTGAAACAAAACTTTAAAATACTAAACCTGTTAAACATAAAAAGGTAAATCTGCAACAATGCGGCTAAAGCAATTCCACAGCTCTCTATGTCCAAATCTATGTAAAAAATTAATTATTAACATGCAAACCGAAAGGAAAAAATAATGTTTTAAACTTATATATAAATATATATACACAGAGGTTAGTATTAATATTAAAATATGAACACAAACAAAAAGTTTTTGAAAGAATAAACATGAAATATATACAATATATATATTATAAACTTAATAAAATTTATGGAAATTATAAACTTTAGCTGAAACAAAAATTATGCACTTTATGTTTAAATTAGACAATGCGCAGCGATCTATTGCGTTTTTGATGCTTGATTAGAGCGTATTACTCCAGCTTAATGGCGAGATGCAGCCCGACTTGTGCTGACGCTGTGGAAGACTACGCCTTTTGAAAAATGGAATGAATGAATTAATTTAATACCTGCTTTTAAGTACGAATTACGGCGAATTTAATTTATAGTGTTAAATACGGAGCAAAACTGACAGAATACACCTGGAACAAATCAAAACTGACAGAATACACCTGGAACAAATCAAAACGCCTTACAATATATACCTGTTAAACATTTAAAATTATGAACATAAAACTAAATAAAACAAGAGAAAAGTAAATATCCAAGTAACAACTGCAGTGTAGACCAGAAAAACACGCGGAATGAATTTATATAAATGTATTAAATGAAATTGAATATAAAAGTGTGGGAAAGTCTATCGTGAAACAAAAAATATTCCTAACACTCAAATTAAATCTGTAAAATATATCGTATTATGAATACAATAAAATATACTAAAAAAAATTTAATGGAATAATTAAAACATGTAAAAATGAAAATAACAGATAAAAAATGCAGAACAAGAACAGTGTATAGAAAATATACGTATCACAGAAAAATATGAATGTAATGATAAAAATTTTACACAAATATTAAACATTATTTTTAATAAATATAATCACAATATTATTAAATGATACAAAAAGTTAGTGCCAACTTTTTAACTAAAATGAAAAATCTAGAACTTAAATATTGATATTTAAGTTCTAGATTTTTCAATGGTCAATATGTGAGAATAAAAAATGTTAATGAAAAATCAGCAACAAAATTCTCAAGTATAGATTGCAGAAACATAAGCATAAAATGCAAAAAATCAAAAAATAACAGTATACGGAACACACACATATCGCTGAAATATATGAATGTAATAATAAAAATTTGAATTAACGAAAACTTAATTTTTAATAATTATAAATATAGATAAGATTTTTTCGGCCAGACCATTCGGCACCCGTAAAAGAGGAAGACCTAAACTCAGATGGCTTGATTGTGTGGAAAAGGACTTTAAAATTTTAAAAGTTTTGAACTGGAGGTCTTTGGCCAGGGAGAGGGGAACCTGAAGTTCTATACTGTGGAAGGCAAGGGCCCATCCTGAGCTGTCAGGCAACTGAAGAAGAAGAAAAATAAAAATTTGATTAAACACAAACTTAATTTTTAATAAATATAAACATAGATATATTAAATGTTGTAAAACCGTTTAATACCACTTTTCACCAAACTGATCTAAAACATGAATACAGATTATAACTCTAAAAAGTCTAAAATATCAAACTCAACATGTGATATAGAATCGCAACTGTTAATGAAAAAGGTAACAATGCATAAGTAGAGATTGTATAAATATATGTATATTATTACACTGGATCATGGCTAAAATGAAATGATAATGAAGAAAAATTAAAACAAGATTTTACTGTAAAAAATAATATTATAATCTTAATTTAATGAGCATGAGTAACTTTAAATTTATAAATATAAGTATATCAGCATATAACGTACAGTTTTGAACATTAAAGAAATATATGACACATAAATGCAAATAATAAAAATGTAACAACACTAAATACATAATATGCAAAAACACTAGCAATATGAATGCAATAATCAAGAATTGCTAGAAAAGAGTAATAAAAATTAAGAACAAATCATTCAATTATATTTTGCAATACAATTTAATATTACTTCCAAAGTAATTCTGAATCAAGTTCAAATTTTTTAATATAAAAATAAAACATTTTACATGAGAAATGTAAATGCTCACAAGAAAGTTAGATAATCATAGTGTATGGAAAACTATTTATAAAGTGAATTGGCCTAAATAAGTGAATTTTTAGAGATAAAAATTTAAAGGAACAAGGTGTGAAACATGTAATGCGAAATTTATAGAAGTCAGGTAAAATAATGAAAAAGAGCACATTACAACATATAACACAAGTATTCAAATTACACAAAGAATGGTATTTGCAGCTTATAAACAGCCAGAAAATACTTGATTGGCTGAAATTAAAATCTATACAAAATTAAAACTAAAAAAGGAATTGACACATATAAATAAATGAAATTAGAAACATTTGCTGAAATAAAACTTTGAAATGTTAAATAAAAATTCAAACTTGCAACAATACAAGTCATTCCACAACACTTAAAGTCTAAATCTTTGTAAAAATACATTGTTAATATATAAAGCAAAAGAAAGTGTTTTACAAACATATAAACACAGAGGTAGGCATTAGTAACAAGAGAACAACCAGAAAGTACTTGAGAGTATTGAAATGAAATCTATACAAAATAAACATTTAAACTTAAGGTAAATTAAGGAAATGATAAACATTTGCTGAAACAAAATATTATGTACAAGTAAAAGAGTTTAAGTAGAAAGAACATCATTGAAAAATTCAGTACCTTTTAAATTATATATCTGCACAAATATAAATCTAAACAAAATGTAAAGAAGCATATAAATGAAGAGATAAACATTTCCTGAAATAAAAACGTTAATATATTAAATAGAAACCTAAACCTGCAACAATACAGCTGAACCCTTTCCACAACTCTTAATGTTCAAATCTGTGAAAATATATAGTTAATATGCAAAGTAAAATGAAAATAATGTTTTAATATAAATAAATATATACAATATATATACATATATATTATAAAATTAATACAAATTAAGTAAATTACTAACATTTGGTGATACAAAAATTATGTTCATTAATGTAAATTAGCAAGTGGTGGAGATGGCGCTTTTAGATGCTTTTTAGGGCGTATTACGCCTACTTAACGGGCGGAGAGTAGCCGAATTTGTATTCACCTGTTCAAAATTTAAAATTATGAAAATAAAACTATATAAAACTAACTAAAAGTTAACATCAAAGTAGCAAATGCAGTAGTATAGCACAGGAATACACGTGGAATAAATTTATACAAATACACTAAACAAAATTTAATATAAAAGTGTAGAAAAGTTTAACATTATATAATATTTATTTAAAACACTTCCAAAATAAAACATGAATATAATAAAGTATACTATAGAAATTGTAATGTAATAATTAAAACATGTAGAAAAGAAAAATAACAGATAAAAATGCAGAACAGTGTATAGAAAATATACGTATCACAGAAATATATGAATGTAATGATAAAAATTTTAGGCAAAAATTATTTTGTAATAAATATATTTACAACATTATTAAATGATACCAAAAATATGAACTTTTTAACTGAAATGAAAAATCTGGAACTTAATTATCAGTCAATATGTGAGAATTAAAAATGTTAATGGAAAAACAAACACAAAATTAGCAAGAATAGATTGCAGAAACACAAGTGAAAAATGCTGAAAACTAAGAAATAACAGATAACTATATACAGAACACACACATATCACTGAAATACATGAATGTAATAATAAAAATTTGAATTAACGAAAACTTAATTTTTAATAATTATAAATATAGATATATTAAATGTTGTAAAACCGTTCAATACCAGTTTTCACCAAGCTGACCTAGAATTTAAATATACATATACAGTATATAACTCTGAAAAGTCTAAAACTTAAATATCAAACTCAGAATGTAATATAGAATCTTAAATGTTAATGAAAAGATAACAATGCATAAGAAGTGATTGTATAAACACACGTACATAGTTACTGGATCATGGTATGGCTAAACTGAAATGATAATAAATAAAAATTAAATGTTTTTAATGTAAAAAATAATGTTATAATCTTAATTTAATGAGCATGAGTAACTTTAAATTTATAAACATAAGTATATCTGCATATAACTTACAGTTATGAATATTACAGAAATGTATGAGATATAAATGCAAATAATAAAAATGTACTAAAACTAAATGTATTACATGTGAAAGCACTAGCAATATAAACAAATTATTGAGTTATATTTTGCAATACAATTTAATATCACTTTCAAAGTTTAAATTTATGAATATAAAAATAAAACATTTTAAAACAGAAATGTAAATGCTCACCTGAAAGTTATAAAATTATAGTGTATGGAATATCATTTATAAAATTAATTGTCACAAATGAGTGAAATGATTTAAATTTGAAGGTGTATCAAATATAATGCGAAATTTATAGAAGTCAGGAAAAATAATGAAAACGAGTGCATTACATCTTTAAAATTAAAAATGTATAAGTAGGAAATTATGAGTATCCAAATGCAAAAATTTGATACATAAATGAAAAGAGAAATAGAAAACTTAACAGAACTACAGCCGAGCATGCAGAAAAATATAAACAAAACTGACACCACGACAGGCTAAATTCGCTGAAATGAAAAATATAAAATGTGTTTGAAGATTATATATTGCAAAATAATTCAATTAATTGTAATTAGAAATAAATCAATACAATATACAAAAATAGCTTCGAGGTAGGAATCTCTAACGTTCTTTCTTCTCCCAGGGATATTTGTAGCGGGGTTCCGCAAGGTTCGCTTATCGAAAACAAATTGTTCAACTTTTACAATAATGATCTTCAACGTTTCCTCGCTGTCACCTTAGGCTTGTATGCCGACGACATGTACGATCACGCTAAACATGTGGGTCGTAAGTCCTTCCGAGAGGTAGGTGGTAGGGGAAGGAGGGTACGATCCCTGTGGATGCCTCCCCCACTGGGTTTAGGTCTAAATTGGGTGGCTCTTCCCGGCTGTCCAAACAGTTACCTTACACCTTTCTGATAGGTCGGATGGTCTGGATCTCAACAACAACGGCCTTGATTGCACAACATAAACAAACACAAGTCGTGCGCGAAACCCTTCAAAATTATCTTCACATCCTGACGCAATGGCGAACAAAATGGAGAACTAAAGTTAATGTCAGTAAATGAGCTGCCGTGACCTTTCCCTCCCCCACCATACCTCGTCCACTAACTTAATTTTAAACAACAAGTCCATTCCCTGGCAATCTAGTTATAAGTACCTTGGGGTGAACTTAGAGTCAAACTTAACGTGGAAACTTCACATTTCTCAAATTATTAAGAAAGTGAAGGCTTCACTATCCCAACTGCGTCCCCTTGGCTGGAAACAGCCGCCTGTTAACCAAAAATACGAGTAAATTATTGTTATACAAGTCCTGTATACGTCCAATTATGACGTACGGAGCACCTATTTGGAGCAAAGCAGCAGAGGTTAATCTTAGTAAGCTTCAAGTTATTCAGAATAATGCATTGCGTATGTTTATTAACTATCCGACTTACATTCAATTAGAAGTCCTGCACAAAGACCAGAATTAAGACCATTCTTGGAACACGTTCAAAATCTTTCTCTAAAATTCCACTGCGGTCTCAGAAACGTTAAGAATCCCACACTAGACAGTATCTCAAGGTACCACCCCAGGAACCTGAGAGCGCGTAAGCGCCCTCGGTCGTTACATGGACGAGAAGTACGGGATATCTACCTCCGCTGTTAAGAATGGGGGATGTCAAGACCGGTAAACTTTCCACTGCTCTTGCTCAGTATGTCGCAAATGATAACTTTCTGCCTGTTTTTGAAAGAACTTTTATCGGCCTGTGTCGATATGTTTACGGCAGGGTTTTAAATTTTAATGTCTGTTACCCCCGCTCGCTACGTATTTTTGCTTAGCGTATTCACCAAAGAAAAGGATTCCTTCGATAACAGGAGCAGCTATAAAGTTTAAACGTAGAAAATTAAAATTCCCTGTGTCTTTTGTGGTATATTCCAATGCTTCGGACTTTCAACTTTATCGGGCTAGCCGGATAAGGTTTTAGGACTCTTAGAAGAAAAACTTACGAAATATCTAGGACTTTTATTCAATCATTAAACGTATATTGGACGCTTCATCTCAATGACACGTGGAATAGAGTAAAACTTTCATCATAAGTTCAACAGATTTACAAGAAACACTTGGGGACTGAGATAATCAAAGCAAGGACCGCACTCAACTTTTCGACAAAAAAAGGCACAAAAACAGGAATTCCGATGCTAAAAAGTTGGAATTTCAATTTTCATTTCTCCCTCTTACTTGCTTTTGCCATTGATAAAATGTTAAAACATACCTAACGCAACGATTTTAAAGACGTATATTACGTATGGAACAGCAAAAATCCCAGTTTATACGAGTTCAATAAACTCGAATACCGCAAATTTTTTTTTTTAATTTGTAGCAAGAACATAGATTTATATAATGCCACTTTACAGAATTTTTTTTTAATTTGTAGCAAGAACATAGATTTATATAATGCCACTTTACAGAAATTAACCCTTCTTGTAGCTGTTTGAGGCCAAAAAATGAGAATTTTGAAAATTTCAGAAAATAAAGTATCACCATTTTTATCTGTTTAAAACAGTATATCAAATTTTGGAACATCGGATAGGAATCGGTCCTGAGGGGAATAAATATGAAAAGGGAGCATTAATCACACTGTCAAAGGCACACAAGTTGGAAGCAGCAATGCTTTATTTTATTGCACTTTTATTAAATAGCACACTGCAATAACGTTAAAGTTAAGGAAACTTAAAGCAACATAAATAGGCTAAATTATTGTACAAAGCAAGAATAGACCATTTTTGTCAACAAACATTAAATCTAAAAGCCTAAATGAGCTATATATATATATATATATATATATATATATATACATGCATATATATATATATATAAATATATATATATATATATATATATATGATGTGAGTGTTGCATAATAAGTTGTACGTAATTACGCTGCTTAATTTTTTTGTGGGTGTAAAAAACAGTTTTCTAATTAGAAGCAAGATTTGGTATTGTCACAATTTTTATGTCACTTGTGATTATGATATGCTAGAATTAACAGTTATTTCAGTAAAGCAATCCCAAAAAGATATAGGATTATTTGCAAGATTAGAATTTCAATTACTTTGAAATTTCGATTCTATTAGGAGCGACTCTTCGTTTTCCTCCGAAGAACTAAGCTTGAACTTCTTTCTTCGTTATAAATAATAAAGAAGATTTAATTATTTCATCATTATCTTGATCTTTATCGAAAAAATGAATTTTAATTCTTGGGTCTAAAGTGGTTGCTATTGCAAAATGTTCATTTATCTGTTTCGTTGAAAAACTATATGTATGTTTTCTTTTAATGTATCCTTTATTGTTCCAACATAAAATACTTCAGGTTTTGGCAAATATCTATTCAATGTTACAACCATAGGGATTACTTATGAAATTAATGATTTTGAGGAACTTATTTGCTTGGTAATTTCCTCAAAGGGTTGAAGCAGTTTTGAATTAATGTCCATTGATATGATGAAAAGCCTGTTATTTCATTGTTTACCGCTGCATATAAGAACATAGCATTTTTTAATTTATTGGCATCATTACAACAAATTATAATGTTGTAATTAAAAGTACTTATGATTTCTATTTCTATTATTTATCAAGTTATCTGTGATATTACACAGGAATTTAAAGAGTGATAAGGTTTTTAAGTTCTTAGTTGCTATAATCAAAACTGGAATTTTATTTTAAGCAATAGCTACTAAATATTAAGAAGTTAACAAGTGTAATTATATTAATAGCCAGTTGATAATCATTACGTATATAAACACTTAACGCTTAAGTTTTAATGGCCATTTTAAAAGTTTTAAGTCTCGTGGCTACTGCTGGTTTTGATTTGTATTAGTTGCTTTAAAATATGTATTTCTTCTGAATTAAGAATTTAACTTAGCTATTTATAATCATGTAAAAAAACCCAGACAAACGAGAAGAAAAATTAAATAGGAACAGTACTGAAACCAGAAATTTTTTCTGAGGAGGAGGAGGAGGGGTATTCGCTCTATAAAGAGATACAACCTTGAAATTAGCACAAAAATTACTATTTCTTCATATAAATTGAGGGCTTCTGGGAGAGGGTTTTTTTTAACCTTAAAAAACCACCCCCTGGTTGCACCTATGAATAGAAATAGTGAAATAGTAACTATTAAGGATTTCTAAAAGAAAATTATACTGTCGGCTGGATATCCGGTTTTAAATTCAGGTTGAATATCCGGCATTCGTCCAAACTGACATCCGTTGTATCCCTATTGAAAATATCAATAATCCTCGTCATCTTTATGCCAGAAGGTCGTAATTGATTCCAATATATATCAAAATAGATGCCCATATACCTGCATTACTTATATTCTCGTAGATTAGACGATATACCCGTGCATTTGTAAAAGATTACTCGTACAACGTACTATATATGAGTTTCAACAATTTTTGTCATAATAAAACAATAGCATATTAACTTCAAAATATCAATAATAATATTGTTTAAAACTGAAGACCGTAATTGATATTATCCAGTCAAAAATGCAATGTCAATGAAATTTATTTTATAAACATATCTTTATTATTTAAATCAGAAAAGATTTAATAAAAGTCGTATGCCGCATAAACACATTGGATTTACCTCGCTAAACGACACGATATCATTTGCTTCAAATAAATTGATGGAAATCTTATCTTCTGAGTAATTCAATCTCCATAGAAGGTTTGGCGACAATTTCATCAATTTAGCGACAATTTAAAAATCGCCAAATTTATCGCCAAGTGGGACTATAGAACTGACAGTCCCATGCGACAAATTGACGAAACATCATCACAATACTATCCCCTAACAAAACGCAATTAATTTCATTTATTAAGCGCAATTTTATCAATTTCATGATATTTTTATGGATTTACAAACATTTTTATCAATGTGTTACTAAGTAGGATGGATGAATTGGCAGACAAATACTACCTAAATATAGTTTCAGTACTCTCTTCTAAAAAAACAAATTTAATTTCATTGATTTGCGTCGTTTTTATCAATTTAGCGACATTTCCGTCAATTTGGCAGCGTTTATTCGGGTACAGGTTCCAAGCATCTTGGATCTGTTGTCTTTGCTGCCTCAAGCTGTTCTTCCGTGATGGTCGGATAAACATACAGATGTATTTTCAATTTTATTTATATAGATTATGAATATTGTAGTACTAAACTGGGACTTAAATTGGTTAAAAATTCTCTGAGACAGCAATAGTTTTTTCAATTTTACTACTGAGGTAATGGAACTTTTTTATTTTTTTGCACCTTCAAGTATTTTTACTGTCATTTTGATGCGCTTATTTAGGGCGGATCAAACGATCTTGTTTAGGGAGCGTATTACTCGTACGTTGTATAATTGGTATAGCAACGCATGGAAAAATAGGAGTGCGGGAAGGGTTTTAGTTTAAAACAGTCGATCTGAAAATGGAATAGTATTATCTATATTGGTTGATACAGGAAATAGACCCCCACTCACTCATTTTTCAAAGTACGATTCTGCGCCAAATTGGCGCGATTCTTCGGGTTGCAATTTCATTGCGTATACTTCGCCAATTCTGGTAGCCCACGGCTTCTGGTAACCCACGGGCATCCAATCAGCGCTCGACTGTTTGGGTATCTGCATTTTAATAGGCAGTAAGTATTTCAATAGTCTTCTGTGTATTTCATTAGACTGTCTTCGATCGAATTCGTTGACTCTTGTTTTTACAGATCTTTTTCGATCGATTTGTAAAGATTTGAACACGTACAAACTTTTTGGAGTAAATATTTAAAACATTCTTCGTAATTCATGGACATTAACATTTTACGCAAATTTTCAGTAGATATGCAGGTTCCGGTGTTATATGTACGTGTATGCTCAAGAAAACGTGTCCCGGCGTTGAAAGTAATTAAAAATATGGATATCCGTTACATAAAGGTTGGTTCATCCCGTGTTTTGAAATTGTCTTTTGCATTTTTCCGTGTTTATAAAATGGGTTTCTTAATTTTAAAGTATCGTTTTTTCTTGATTTTTGTTCAAGTACAATCTTTTTCCTAAGTATCGTTTTCACTTGAATTTAGTTTAAGTACAAACTTTTTTCTAAGTATCGTTTCTTCCTTAAATTTTGTTAAAGTACAAACGTTTTTCAAAATTCTATTTTTCCTTAAATTTTGTTTAAGTACAAACGTTTTTTTTAAAATTTCGTATTTTTTATAAGTATTGTTAAATTAAATTTTCGTGAGTTTTTTAAGTATCGCGTGTTTCAATATGGCTTCTCAAATTTTAAAAGTGTTTTATTCTGCCATTACGCAATATTTTTATAATGCACAAAAATCGTATTTTGTAAGCTTTTTATGAGTATTATTCACTTTTAATGAGTATTAATCCCTTTCTTTAAAATATCATTCACATTCAAAATTCCAGTTCATAAAACTATAGAATACGTCACTTTGGTAGGAGGGGCCTATTTTAAAACACGGGAAACTACGTCACTTGAGTTGGGAGGAGTCAATTTCAAAACACGGAGAAACGCGCCAACTTGGGGCAATTTTGTACTTAGATAAAAGAGTGGGGGGTCTATTCACTGGATTTATCTCTATATTTATATTATTTAAGCAGCTGGTGCTTATTTAGGCTCCGGACAACTCGTTATTCGTTCCAGTACACAATAAATAGGGTTGAGCTGGTGATGGATTTGATGGCCTCTTTGGTTCGAGAGCATTCCAATGAACATAGAAAACATCCTAATGAACATAATAGATGAATTACAATCACAGGCCGAGAATATCCACAGGTTTCTGACTGGTGCATTTCCTGGATTGAATAGAAGCTGACGACCTGTCGAACATTATAAGTTTTGCCAGTTGACACGTTATTAAACAGTGAGGACTTGGGTTGGCCATCGAACACTAGAAGTGCTGAGTGGTCATGGAATTAAAGAATAAACCATAAATATAAAAATAAAAATCTGATGTGCACAGTACATGACCCAGGGAGGGGCAAGTACCCCTCCTTGCCCTCCCCTATGGGCGTCCATACTAATAGAGTAGTTAACACAAAAAATTTAAAATTTTTGTCAGATCCCTAGATCAAGAATGGTGACAAATTAAAGAAAAACCAAACATTGTTTTGGTATACACACAAAAAATTTAAAATTTTTGTCAGATCCCTAGATCAAGAATGGTGACAAATTAAAGAAAAACCAAACATTGTTTTGGTATACACACAAATGGTACTAACTATGGTAGTATTATCAAAAAATAATAAAATGATAGAGGAAGCAACTTTGCTTATTTCACGTGGAATGACCCTTCAGTGGAGATGTGGGTTGGAAAATTTTCCGGAAATGGGAAAACTTTACTCTGTGTTTTTCCAGAAAAATTTCCACACTTTTTATTTTCCTTATACACAATAATGTATAAGGAAAGTATTGTGACGAGGTCGAAAATTCGAATTCGAGTTTTCGACGGGAGAGCACGTTTCAAGAATCCCTGAACACGAATCAGACGTTTTTGAGGTGATATGTGTGTGTGTGTGTGTGTGTGTCAGTGAGTCTGTGGAGATGATATCTCACTACCGAATCAAGCGATTAGAACAAACTTTGGTATAAAAATTATAATCTGTAAATACTAGAAGCCAATTGTTTTTATACGCAATCGAATGTTCAGAACCCCCCCCCCCCTAAATTTTCGAGTGAAATTTTGAAAAATTCGTCAAAAAATCAAATCCTCTAATAAAGTTACGCAAATAGACATTTCTTATGTAATTTTTCATTAGAAAACGATTGACACAAATTTTAGAACACTAGCATAAACCGTTCTCGAGATATTGCACATTTTTCAAAAATATTATAAAAAAAAATAAAATAAAAAAAAATTATAAAAAAATATCATAAAATAAAAAAAAATTCCTATTGAGAAACATGTTCACTTTTCATATGTAATACCATGCGATAAATTGGGTGACATCATTCTCATAGATCTAGCTCGTTCCATTCATGAAAAAAGGTACTTTGAGTATTACTTTTCTATTTGAACACCAATAGTCATTTATCTGCTATAAAAATAACTTATTTCTCCGTCCATAACGCTTGGCGAAATTTTGGTGACGAATTTGGTGGAATGTCGCCAACTTGGTGACTTTTTTAAATGTTGTTAAATTAACGAAAAATTTGCCAAATGTATAAAAATTACGCTAAATCAATTAAAATGACGACTAATTGACGAAAATTCAATATCTTGGAAGGAATATAAATATCTACTATAAAAATAATCTACTTATTTTTTACTGTAAATGTAGTAAATTCATTGCATTTATAAGGAAAGTCATGTGCTGCCCACATCAGATTTTTTTCATTTTGATTAATTGAAAATAGAATGCAATACTCTTTCCAAACTATTTTTCTGAAAAGCATATAGCTTTATAAGAAGATTTTGATCGAGTTTCTAATTTTGAAGAGGAAAATGAAGGAGCTCAGGGCGCAAATGTTGTGTGTATATGTGCTTTATTTTAAAGAGAATGAGTAACAACTAAAAGAGTACAAGTGATATATTATTCATTCTCAGATAAAAGCAAATAAAGTTTTGAGAAAAGTATTCCTTCAGTATTAAGTTCTCCCAAATTTATATAATATTAAAAGATGGAATGTTTCTGCAAGTTCGCTTTAATAGCACTAAATATATGATTAACTCATCTTGCAACGTGTTTTTTCCTTCTCATGATACCCACGCGTTCAATTACAAGTAAGTACTTTTAAAACAATTATTAATATTATATGAAATAACTAGGGGGCTCCGCCCTCTGCTCGCTAAGTTCACCAATCCACGTAACTCGCTTCGTGAGCACTTTCGTACCGCGTAGTACACAGGCGTAATACGCAAATGAGTACCTTCCTTTTTTAAAAATGACATTAACAAGCACTAGAAGTCACTTTGCTAGCTCCTCTAATCTGGATGGCGTATACGCCGTCCAGATTAGTGATCCTAGGTGCCCCATACTCGCGTCAATTTATTTTTAAAAGTGCTGGTGACAAGCATTTTTAATTTATTTATGTCGTATAATATGTTTATATATTTAATAATTCATTTTTATACATATAATAAACTATTCATTTATTTTTTATTTTTGTTATTTTTTAAGAATATGGTAAAATGTTTCCCTTTAATTATCAATAGGTAATGAAAATAATGCAAAATGATATTTAATGCATTTTTTAATTATAATCAGTTTTCATTTTTTTTAATATTATATTTTATAATCTACTTTTTATACATATAGTAAACAGTAAATTATTTATGATTCTGATAAGGTATTTTAACAATTTTAAATCATTTATTATGCCTTTTGAATGACTTCTCATTCTTTTTGTGCAATGCTTTAAAACTGGAATTTTGAAGATAAAATAAAAACATTATTATAGATGTAATAGAATTTTTTTTCAATTTTTCAAAAGCAAACTTATTTAAGGAAAATAATAAATTGTAGCTGTTAACTGCAGTATACAGATATAAGAAATTTTCATGCATAAAATTTTTTCTAGATTTAAACTTTTTTTAGCCTTGTTATATATATAATATATGTTTGACTGTAGCTGTAATACAAAAATAAATACTTTTGAAACTCATTGAACATATTATTCCAGCTTGAAGAATTTCAAAATTTTCCGGAAAATCCACATCTCTACCCTTCAGTATCCACGAAGCTAAAGAGTCCCTTTACAGTGATGTGATTACAAAAAACTCCTTTGGAGCAATTTTTGTAGCAGGCAATTTTTCGAAATTGTAACAGTTTGTAACAAGTGATGTTTCTATATTGTAAGAGTTAGATGCAAAGCATTTTTTTATTTCAGCAATTTGACTCATATACAACAGATATAAATAAACAAAAACAATAAAGTTTTAAAAGTCAAATTAACAAAATTTAGAACTTTAAATTAACTTTTATTAAAATAAAATAGTATATAAATCACATTAATGATAAATGCTTATTTTTAATAAAAAGATCTTTTTCTCAATACATATTCTTTAATATAAAAAAAAAATTGCAATAAATAATTTTAGTAAAGTTCAATAAAATTTTTTAAAATTGCAATAAATAATTTTAAAGATCTAAATAAATTTGATTGCATTAAATATTGAAAAAATCTAAAAAATATCAATAAATAATTTAAAACTGATTTTAAAAAATTAAAATAACCAAAGATCTAAAAAATTTTTATTGCATTAAAATTTTTAAAAGGATCTAATAAAATGAAATAAATTATATTAGAAAAAAAAATCTTAAAAATTTCAAATAAATAGTATTTTAAAAAATAAAAAAAAAATTGTAATAAATAATTTTAAGAAAGATCTACAAAATTAAAAACTTACAATAAATAATTTTTGAAAAGATCTAAAATAATTTAAGGGAAAAATCCAAGCAATTTTTTTTTAATCTTGTGAATGGATTTACTGCTTGGTTATAAAGTTTCTTTGTTCAAGACCATTAATTGCATGATCGACAGTTGGTATTTTTTCTTGAGTATAAGTCGGCCTGTTGACTCTCCCCCCCCCCCCCCCCAATTCGCGGACAAAATATTTTCATATTTTAATTTTTACCATGACACTCTCCGAAACGAAGAACAAATTAACTAGAATGTGGTTCTTCAACTCGACTTTCTCATACCAGAATCCATTTATAAGCAGCTTGTGAATTTTTTTTTTAATTTGCAAATTTTATAAAAGAAAAAAATTAAAAAATCTGTATCGTTGTTCCAAATGATCTCAATTATAACATGTTACCCTTTATTTTAAAGGGATTGAAAAAATATTTTGATTGATGCCAAATTTAATAAAGTTACCTCAAGCGGAGGGGGAGCTTGCCCCTCTACCCCTCTCCTCAGGGGGCTAACAACGTCACGAACACAAAAATAGTAGGGGCTACTTTTAACTGTAATTACTGACATCATTAAATTTCACGATCATTAAGCCTTTAAATCATCGAATTTTGTCTTATGCTGCCAAGTTAAGGAAATATAAAATTTAGAAGTTTCGCTCGAATTAAAAAAATGTCTATGTAGTTCTACATTTTTCATTAACGAAACCGAAGTTTCGTGAAAATCCATTAATATTTGTAGCAGCGATCGGGTACGTAAAAACTCGATCATAGACTGACATTACTCCAAAAATAGTCAAAATGTGATCAGAGGTCTCGAAACATATATGGCATCAAAATCTCGAAGTCGAAAATTTTCGTGAGAACAATACACTCTCCATACTACGTATAAGGAATAAAATATCTCAAAAGTTTTATTTATTTTCTAGCACTATATAACATCGTTATATTTATACACACACACACACACACATATATATATATATATATATATATATATATATAAGAAAACTGATGCTGCTGAAAAAAGGCAAAACTTGATTCAGAATAGTCAAATATGTGAAAAATATAGCACTATATGAAGTAAATAACCTTTTTATGAAGAAAAATACCACTCCTTCAAGATTTTTCTAAAACACTATGAGTCATTGCGAATGCAGCTGGTATCGACCCTTTTTAAAAGGTCAGTGTGTTAATGACCTTGTTGTTGCATGCTTTGCAATACGACCTTATTTAGTTATTTGTTATTTATAGTAAATACAGCTTTCCAAACAAAGGAGCAAAATAAGCGGCCGATTTGAAGTTGTTACTTTCACTAATATATACAAAATCATCAATTACTATACATTCTCTTCAAATATGTCAAACATCTACTTATCGCGCCAATCAGCGCCAACCCACCCCGATTTAACGAGGTGCTTCCCGATTGCATTCGGAAACACGAAACCAAAACAATCACAGCAATGGCTTTCATAACTCTCCTCCCCACTAGTCGTCTTTCCGGAGTCATATGCATGGAAAATCAAGTACCTGAAACATTCCGCCAATTTCTATGTACTCTTTTACGCCATCAAAATTGGTTTTAGTTTGAAATTCTATATAAACTACTTTTGTACTATTTATTTATTTTTCGATTTACCCATTTTAGTTAGAGCAGATCAACAAGTTAAAAATTCCCTGATTTTTCCAAAATTTTAAATAAAAACATATTTTTCCTCGACATTTTAGTCCACTTTCAAACTCCCTATTTTTAGAACGAGTACAAAGCTTGGAGCCCTCATGTTTGTTTCAGACTCCACTGTGTCTACCGCACTCCAGGAACGGATTGCTTCCCCACTTTTTTCCTCCCTACGTAGATCACGTTATGGTTTGATACGACGTAGATCTTTCAAAACAGATAAGTTAATGGAAGCTATTTTTTTTTGCTTCTGATTCAATATAGCGGTTCCTATCAAGTGACCTAGTCAAGTACTCGCCAGAGCTAGCTACGATGACTCCTTAAAGGTACTTGCTGAGTAATTTAGTTTCTCTTTTGGAGAACTGGCTGTTTGTCAGGGAGTCCCTTTACTCGAACTAAACAACCCCACAGCTGATAATTAGAGCTGTCTGAAAAGAAAGAAGTCTAGCCCTCTGATTCTGCCTGCTTTCTGACAAACTTTTGATTCAATCCCCCCCCCCCCCCCCAACATTCCTTTCCATTCCTGTAAACAAAAATTATGTTTTTAGGTAATTTCGTGAAAGGGCTCAGTGTTGGCACACAATCAGTTAAATTTTGCTTTTTGTATTAGAATGACGCAGCCTACTTTAAATGGCGCAGCAATTACATCACTGTCTTTACCTTCATATAGCTCTGAATATTAAATATATTTTTAATGGCGTCATTTAAATATTAATCCTTTTCAAATGGCTACTGTGTCTTCGACATTGAAAAATATATTTTGAAGATAAATGAAAGAAAATAAAATTTTTATACAAAAATAGTGTAGAAGACCCAGACCACACGACCAACCCAGGGGTTTATGGTAACAAATTGTGTGGCCGGATACAAAAATAGTGTGAAGCACATTTGATTTCAAAATTGCATAAAAAATAGAAATTTTTATTCAATTGTAACCAATATAACAGGCGACACAATGCATTTGAAATCATAAAGCAAAATTTGAAATCGTTTGGTGCTACATGCCCGCGCTCTAGCTTTGGCAGTAAATATTTCTAGTTTTAAAGAATTCTGTCAGCGGCTGCACCTAGGCGTTTTCAATATAGGGAGAAATTGGTAAAATAATTAGATGTATATGTAATACTAGAGTGAATTACCCGATGTCCATACAATCGATTTCTTTTGTCAAAATGTTGAAGATTTATAGAAGACCCCCCCCCCCCCCACACACACACACACTTCTCTCGGCAAAAGTGTTTGTTTTACGGCTCTTTAAATTCTTATTTACTAACTTTCAAATTTATTATTGCAGACATGACTTTTTTTTAGGGAATGCTTATAATATTGTTACAATTTTATATTACAAATTTCTATTTGTGAAACTCGGGATTTTGAATTCCTGAACTTTAAATTCTATTTGTGAAACTCGGGATTTTGAATTTCTGTATTTTAAATCCTACTACCGAAGCGCTACCTGTCTGGAATTACCGTATCTGTTTGGACGGCCTGGAAGTGCCACCCAATTTAGACCGGAACCCAGCGGGGAAGTCATCCACAGGGACCGTACCCTCCTTCCCCTACCACCAACCTCTCAGGACTTACGGACCCACATGTACCTAGCACTTACAATCAGCAAGCACTAGGGGCGTGACAGCGCAGCGGTTAGCGTGCGGGAATTGCACTCGGACGGCCCGGATTCGATTCTCGCCAAAACTGACGTCGTGTTCGCGTGGAGTACGATCACGTTAATCACGTGGGTCCGTAAGTCCCTCCGAGAGGTTGGTGGTAGGGGAAGGAGGGTATGGTCCCAGTAGGTGCCATCCCCACTGGATACCGGTCTAAATTGGGTGGCGCTAACTGGCCGTCCAGACAGATACCTTATACTTTTCTGGAAGGTCGGACTGTCTGGGTAGAAGAGGAATCAATAAGTACTGAACTTCATATTTAATATTATGCGATAAATTCCTTAACACCATTCTTGTGGATCTAGTTCAATCTATTCACGAGCGAAGATACTTTGTGTAATAGTTTTGCATTGTGTTGCCTGACAATTCGCCAATAGTGATTTATATATAAGAAAAGCACTTCTCTCTGTTTGTTTGTAACACATGGTGATAAATGTGGTGAACTTGACAACTAATTTAGGTTGGCAGTATTTCTCACCTAAAAATATTGTCAAAAATGCAAAAAGTGACTCTAAATTAACAAAAATGACGCCAATATGATGAATTATGTATTAAAATATTTTAATAGATAATTCTAAAATATAATTCTTACTGCAATGAATTATCCGGCGTTGCTAGAGTCCATCATGAGATCGGATTTCTACAAAAATGTTGAAGATTTAAAACATCCTCCGCCTCCCACCCACCCCGGCAAGACAGTGCATCAAAAAGTATTTTACGACAGTTTAAAATCTTAATCGTTTGTTATTATTAGGTAATGCTTATAATACTATTATAATCTTATATTACAAAATTCAAATCGCTCTTTGTAAAACTCGGAGATTTTAAATTTCTGAATTTTAAATTCTGCTAACGAAGCGGCATCAGTCTGGAATTCACGGTTTGGTAGTACCTGCAGCTATCTTCTCTCGTGAATGGAACGTGCTAGATCCACGGGATTGATCTTAACAAATTTATCGCATAATATTACATATGAAAAGTGAACATATTTTGCAATAGTTATTTTTTTAATTTTATGTGATATTTTGATAAATTTATTTGAATAATATGTAATATCTCGAAAACGATTCATACTAGCATTCTAAATCTGTTTATGCGAAAATAAATAAAAAAATAACCAGGATATGAAAATAATCTAGTTTAGTCAATCTAATATTCAATAAAATGAAGGTGGAAGAAAACGTACTACCGGCAATTCAGGAGAAAAAAAAGAGTTGCACAATCGTACTGTTTATACGGAAATAATTAACAAGAAAAATCAATCATGCATAAAGCATTGATTATGAAACACTTTCCAACTTCAATGCAATTTTATACAAACATCTTGAACATGCGATACATTCCTCGGTAATATTTTTAAAATTATCACAATACTACATTAATTTATTATATTTGAAAACTTGATCAAAGAAAATGAACTTTATTCAAATGACGTCATCGAAATATAAATCACCTCTATGTAAAAGCATCATTTCATTCATAAACATTTTTCTAATCGTTTCATTCATCACAATACTATAATAATTTATTTTATTTAAAAATTTGAAAAATTGTTATCTACCATATTTATTTCAAACTGTGAAACCCTTCTCATATGCAAAATAATTAAACTCTTGGAGAGATATTTATTATATAATATATCTCTTTTTTCTTTCTGGAGGATATAACGAGAGTCAGAATTTAATTGAATTTGTTTTTCTTCCTATATTAAATAATTTTTACTTAAAAAACTACCTAACATATTTTACTGAAAATTTTTTTCACATATTTTATGGGATAATTTGAATATTTCCTAAAATTTTCGAAGCAATTTGTGAATTTTAAATTAGCTTAAAAAATGTTTGAAAAATTAGGTCCCATAGGGTTCACAATGCATTTCATTTTTTCAACCCGGGTTCAATAAAACTAATTGTGTGATATTATTCATTTATATTCCCATAGATCCCACAGACCGTCTGAGAAACATACTAAAATTTCATTTTGATAGCCATTTTTACGGCAGTTATCGTGCTAACGGACAGACAGACAGACAGAATGGACAAAGTCATAAACACTTTCAACTATGTTGTAAAGTGTTAAAACACTAACCTTAATAATGAATCAGAATATGAAAATAACCAAGTTTAGTTAATCTAATATACAATATTTTGAAGATGGAGATGGAAGAAAAAACATGCTAATGTACTCTCGGCAATTCACGAGAAAATAAACTGAATTACGCAATCGAAAATTTAATTATTTTCACATAAACAGTAACTGGAGTGCGGCACAACTCGACTTTCTCATTCATTATCGAATTTAAAGTAGCTTGCGTTTTTCTATTTATTTTACTTTTTCACATTTTACAAGTAAGATTTTAAAAATCGATATCGTTGGTTCAAATGATTACAACTATAAGCGTGTCACTCTTCACTTTACAGGACTTAAAAAATTATTTCGATTGATACCATACTTGACAATGGACCTCACGGGGGTAACTTGCCCCCCCTCCCCTCCGAGGGGGCTAATGACGCCAAGAACACAAAAATTGTACTATTTTTCACAACAATAATTAAAACTATTATGTCGCGTGATCATTGGGTCATAAATATGCATGATTCTGTCAAATTTTGTCCAATGCTGCCATATTAAAAAAATATTATTAAATTTCGAAGTTTATCTAGTTCTAGATTTTTCGATAGTAAAAGCGAATATAAAGTCTCGTGAAAATCAATATTTGTGGCGGCTATAGTGTACACAAGAAATCCACTACAAGCATACAGACATCACTCCAAAAATAGTCAAAACGTGTTCTAGAGGGCCTAAAACATATATTGGCATCAAAATCTCGAATTCGAACGTTCTCGTGATAACAATACTTTTACTATACCATATTACATAGTATGGGAGTAAACATAACAGTTAAGCGGTTCATGCCGGAGCGCGACAGCCCAGTGGTTATCGCGCGGGAATTGCACTCGGACAGCCCGGGTTCGATTCCCGGGCTGTCCGAGTGTCGTTTACGCGGAGTACGATCACGTTAAACATGTGGGTCCGTAAGTCCTTCCGAGAGGTTGGAGGTAGGGGAGGGAGGGTAGTCCTTGTAGATGCCATCCCCACTGGATTCCGGTCTAAATTGGGTGGCACTTCCCGGCCGTCCAAACAAATACTTCATATTTTTCTGGTAGGTCGGACGGTCTGGGTCGAAGAGGAAGCAATAAGTACTGAATTTTTGAAGAATTCATTAAAAAATCAGAACCTTCAATAATGTTACGCAAATGTCCAATTCTTCTGCAATTTTTTTTTATTAGAAAACGAATGGCGTAAACTTTAATACGTTAGCATCAGTCATTTTCCGGATATGGTAAAACTTTTCAAATAAAGTTAAAAATGATCACATTAAATATGTGGGTCCGTAAATGCTTCCGAGAAGTTGGTGGTAGGGGAAGGAGGGTACGGTCCCTGTGGATGCCTCCTCCACTGGGTTCCGGTCTAAATTGGGTGGCACTTCTCGGCCGTCCAAACAGATACTTTATACCTTTCTGGTTGGTCGGATGGTCTGGGTCGAAAAAGCGATTCATGCCGAATTAGAAAACTTTTTAAGAAGCATATTTATTACTGCCATAAAAAAAAAGAGGGCGATCTTAATTTACATTACATGTGGCGCGACCGTAAATCTGCTTTGTCATGTTGATTTGATTGCTATTACTGTGCATGAGGCCGTAAATTCACATTGGCCTAGACAGAAGGCCATTTTCTAGAAAATAGGGAGAATCTGTAGCAATCTGCATATCTGATTATACAAAATATTTCTTTAAAAATACCCAAAATAAGAAAATAATTAAATAATTAATAATTAGCAATAATTAAAGAATGAAGATGGATGGAAAAAGATACCTGTGGACTTTCAGTAATGCACGAAAATACAAAATGAATTGCGCAATCGCACGATTTATGTGAAATTATCGCGTTTATTAAAATATTTATTAATTTAAATGTATTGGGATAATTTATGCATATAGTGCTCATAAACAGAAACAAAATATTTCAATTTCATTATAATGCTTCTTGACCTCTGCAATCCCATCAATCCCTCCCCCAGATCACTAACCAGAGAACAATGACTCCCCTCCAGTGTTTTGTTGAATGACATTAGCATTTGAGGATTAACATAAGTATTGTTTACCCAAATGAGGAGAGGGAGAAAAGGGATGTCTTGCTTCTTTCTCTATTACTTTTCATTCCACTAATGATTTGTATTGATTTTGAAGCAAAAGAAAAGAAAATAAAGTATCTTGAGATTTATATTTTATTTATATAGCGGGATATTCCTTATTGCTTTAATGAAGAGATAATATTATACGACGTAATGCCTTTCTGAGATCGTCTAAAAAATAGGCGAAAACAGGAAAAAAGTAAGATTAAAAAAAATAGGAGCTCTGAGGTCCCTGGTGATATTATTCATTTACATTATGTCCCACAGACCGTCTCAACAACATACTAAATTTTCATTTTGATCAAGTCGTTTTTACGGCAGTTATCGTGCGAACGGACAGACAGAATGAACAAAATCATAAACACTTTTCAACATGCTGAAAAGTGTTAAAAATTAACAATTAAACTCCTAGACCAAATAAATTTGCATGTTATACTTATCAAAAAAGGGATTTTAAATTGTTAAGTTTTAAAACATATAATCAATATACAGTGAAAAAAAATGTGTCCAATATATGGCATCCAGTACAGATTTAGAAATTTCGGTTTGTGATAACACAAATTAGAGCTTTCGCTACATATTGCTAGAAATCAATAGGCTTATTACTGCTGCTATTTAAAATAGCTGCACAAAATTTCATGTAGTATTTATTTTGAGCCGCATTGGAGATATTAAACAATAATGCGTTTTTAGATAAAAATATACTTGCAATGCATTCAGTTTTTTGACATTAATGAACACAAGAATATATTTTAAAATACGATTTCTAATTTAGATCTAAAACGTACATTTCAAGAACAATGCAAGTTGTAGTTCTGTAGTTGATGATGCCATCCACTCCTAAATAAAATATAAATTGGCATTGGCTATTTTTTCAATCACTTGCAACATAAATTGAGATTTCCTTGGTCTAATCACATAGAAAATCATGACTTCTGACGTTCGTCGATTGAATTATACTAGATTTATTTCAGTATACTCTATTTGTTTAAAAGATATCGCGCTCAAAGGCATACATTGAAAAATGATGGATTTCTTTTCAGGAATACTCAAGTGTGTTGATCAGTCAAAAACTCACAGCTGGATTTTTGACCCATTACATTACTCTTTTCTTACATATATCATATTATTTTAAACTTAAGAACATGACTTTAAAAATTCAATACATTCCACATAATAAAAGCAAGTATTTTCATATATAAAACAGATAGCAGTAGTGTTCATATCCACTTTCTAGATCATTTTTCCATTTTTCAAAATATCAAAAATGTACTTACTAACAAGGCCTGATCAAGTCAAAGCGGGGCCTCCATACGCATACCAAACATATGCAAAACATCAGCACATAACAAATTTAGAGGCCTAGGTCACAACCCCAAATAATGTACATGTAGAAAACTCCTAAACATTTTATATCAAAGTAATATATGACTTTAAAAGTTATATAACATTTAAAATTACAACATCTTTATAATTTAAAATAAAAACTAATATTACCAGACGTAAATTAATTAAAAAATTATTTCTGCTTTATTTTTCAAAAATGTACTTATCAACAAGGCCTGATCCAAAGCGGGGCCTCCATATGCTTAACAAACACATGCAAAACATCAACACATAACAAATTTGGAGGCTTAGGATCACACCCCAAAATTATGTACATGTACAAAACTTCTAAACATTTTATTTCAAAGTCGACTTTAAAGGTTATATAATATTTAAAATTACATCTTTATAATTTAAAATAAAAACTAATATTACCAGACGTAAATTAATTAAAAAATTATTTCTGCTTAATTTTTCAAAAACGTACTTATCAACAAGGCCTGATCCAAAGCGGGGCCTCCATACGCTTACCAAACACATGCAAAACATCAACACATAACAAATTTGGAGGCTTAGGATCACAACCCTAACTTATGTACATGTAGAAAACTAACTTCTAAACATTTTATTTCAAAGTAATATATGACTTTAAAGGTTATATGATATTTAAATTTACAACATCTTTATAATTTAAAATAAAAACTAATATTAACAGACGTAAGTTAATTAAAAAATTATTTCTGCTTAATTTTTCAATGTATCAAAAATGTACTTATTAACAAGGTCTGATCAAGTCAAAGCGGGGCCTCCATACGCATACCAAACACATGCAAAACATCAACACCTAACAAATTTGGCGGCTTAGAATCACAACCCCAAATTATGTACATGTACAAAACTTCTAAACATTTTATTTCAAAGTTACTTTAAAGGTTATATAATATTTAGAATTACATCTTTATAATTTAGAATAAAAACTAATATTACCAGACGTAAATTAATTAAAAAATTATTTCTGCTTAATTTTTCAAAAATGTACTTATCAACAAGGCCTGATCCAAAGCGGGGCCTCCATACGCTTACCAAACACATGCAAAACATCAGCACATAACAAATTTGGAGGCATAAGATTACAACCCCAACTTATGTAGAAAACTTCTAAACATTTTATTTCAAAGTAATATATGACTTTAAAGGTTATATAATATTTAAAATAACAACATCTTTATAATTTAAAATAAAAACTAATATTACTAGATGTAAATTAATTAAAATATTATTTCTGTTTAAATTTTTTATAACATACAACATTTAGGGGGCCCCTTAAAATTTGGGGTCCAGGGTAACGACCCCGGAGGTCCGTGCGTTAATCAGGTCCTGCTTATTAACTGCGATAAACAAATGATAAGCATACGTTATTTCAAACCGTAGGACTTGGCGCCATTTAAGATGGGCAAGTCGCCAAACGAAAACGAAATTATTCTAAAACTGAAAATTTTATGTAATTTTCAGTAAATATGCATTTTATGTGCTATTTTGTACGATAAAACTCAAATGCATGTATATAATTAAAATTTAAACGTAAGGAAAATGAAGTCTCTTTATAGATTCTTTTGGTTTCCAGTTTTCCGTCTCGATTTTGAAATTTCACAATATAATTACTATCCACGCAGATGACGCCACGTAAATTAAGATCAATTCTCAAATTATTTAATGAGGTTTTGAACACAAAACAAGACGTTAGGCGATTTGAGACACTATTGGGCGTAGGCCAGATGAAGAAATACCCTAGAAGTAGAGTTACGCCTAAAGTTTCTGTTTATAATTAAAAATGAACGCACGCGTAGAAACAAACGGTCAAATAAACTAACAATACAAAACCCTAATAAGTCGAAAAATATTATTATTATTATTTTTTTTTTTTTACGAAAGCCGATACATATTATTTAATGAAATTGAAAACAGATTTTAACACAAAAATGAAACACAATTCAATGAAATCAATATTAAATAATAGAATATGTGAACAATAAGAAAATGTCAATCTTTTGGATCTTAACATTGCTAGATATTTGGTTTCGAAATTGGCAAAAATATAACCTGATGGTTAGTGATAGTTTAATGAACTAGAAAATAGTTATACATGCAGAATATAAAATATTAAATAATATTCAACGAAATCAATATTCAACAATAGAATATGTGTACCTTTACAATCAAAAAAAAGTAATCCCTAAATATGACAAATACAATTTCAAGTTGAAATATTTCGCTAGTAACAAAATAAAAAGTTGATTAAAATAACCATTTGGTTTCGAGCGCTAAAATCACTTATCCACTTCAGATAAGTCAGAGGAATGCACCATAGGCGTATGCCAGATTTAATCCTGGGTTGCTAAAATTGATTGTATTCCAAATTTACAGAATTACAGGGGCTATTTGCCCCGAATTACCATAAGTTGATACTTTAATATATTACTAACGGAAAACGTTTCAGTTGAAATTCAAATATTGGCATAGCTTTGGAAATTAACAAACAAAATTATGTATTATAACACATGCAAAAAGAAAATAAAATTACATTTTAGATTTCATTATGACTTCACTGCTAAAATTAAAAATATTTCATAAAAATAGAAGTTAAAATAAAGCGATGCCTAAAAGTAAAATAAGTTTTCCAATCAAATTTAAAATAATGCATACCATTAATAGATTTATTTTCCATCAAAAGGATCTCTCATCGTTAAACAAGTTGAAAGACGCTAACTCCTGGAAGTCGAAGCCGAAATGGAAGAGGCGCGAAATTTAATTTTACTTCCAGGAAATAAAAAAAAGTCAGTTTAATGTTATTGGTTGTTCGAAAATAGAAACTGATCTCTGAATGGGCAAAAGTTAAAAAAATGTAATAAAGTACAGAACGCCCTCTGTGTATGTCGAGGGAACATTACGTTTTTGAGGGAAATTCTAACACACAATGAAATGAAAGGGGAAAATAGCAAGGAAAATAGGAGGCAACCTTGAAAACAATTATGCTTTTACGAAAAATGGTTTACTAAGTATCGTATATGATAAGATTAAAGTTTAATTTTATGAAAACTTGCTTTGATTTTGTCACTGCAATTAATATTGCATAGCAATTTTAGGAACGTGACAGCAGTGTTTCTTTCAGGCATACATTCGGGGAGGGGACTTTGCCCCCCCCCCCGAACACGAGTATTCGCTCCTCCCCCCCCCCCCCGCAGACATTTTATGTTAACCTAGTTTTTATTTATGTAACACAGCATTTAGATATATTTATATAGGGCAAAATGAAAACTTGTCACCCCCCCCCCCTCCCCGGGTCAAAACGTCCTGAAAGAAACACTGGACGGAAGTGTTCGGCGCCAAGTAAGGAAATGAACTGTGATGAAATATGAATGAAAATGTGCGAGAGGTACCAGGGAGTGTCTCTTTCAGGCATACCGCCGGGGAGCCGAAGCCCCCCCCCCCCCAGAGACATTTTATGTTAACTTAGTTTGTATTTAAGTGACACAGCATTTAGATATATTTATATACGGCAAATAGAAAACTTGCCCCCCCCCCCCCCCCCACACAAAAAAAAAATCATCCTCCCCCCGTCCCCCGCATCCGGCCAAAAAGTCCTGAAAGAAACACTGCTACCAAGTATACGTGTACCTCACGCTACAACATGGGATTTTTAACCTCTGGATTTCGGCCGCAATTAAAGCTAGAGGAATAATTTTTTCATAGCTGTTATAGGACAAGACTAGAAATGAAAATTAAAAAACAATATCCATATCAGAATACAAGTAGAGATAAATATTGAACTTAGTGTTTCTCCTTATTCTTGTTGTGTTTTTCTATTGACGGAACTATAAAATAAACCAGTTAACCGATTTTGATGATTTTTTTTTTCATCTTTTTCCTTGTGTGACGATATTTCACTAACGAATCAAGCGATTCGAACAAAATTTGGAATAAAATCACAATCAGAGAATACTGGAAGCCTATTGTTTTTACAAGCAATCAAATGCTCAGAACCCTCCTAAATTTTGGACATTTAAAAAAATCATCAAAAAATTAAAACATTCAATAAAGTTACGTAAATAATGATTTTCCATGCAAATTTTCGTTAGAAAACGATTGCCATAAGCTTTAGAAAGCTAGCAAGGACTTCTCTAGATATTGCACATTTTTTAAATAAATATATAAAAAAATCACATAAAATTAAAAAAAAATATTAACTATTGTGAAATCTGTTCACTTTTCATATGTAATATTATGCGATAAATTTGTTATTATCATTCTCGTAGATCTAGCTCGTTCCATTCACGAGAGAAGACACTTTGGTTAATAGATTTGTAACTTGACGCCATTAGTTGCTTCTCTACCATGACACTAACCTATTTCTCCATAAATAATGTTTGGCGAAATTTTGGCGGCGAATTTGGCGGAATATTGGCAACGTAGCGAGTCTTTTAAATGTTGCCAAATTAGGGAAAATATCACCAAATTGATAAAAATGTCACCAAATTAATAAGTATGAAGGCAAAGCAATGAAAATGACAACTAATTGATTAAAATTCAATGTTTTGGAAAGAATATAAGACTCTACCGTAAGACTTTGCAACGTTTTTCAAAATTCTAGCAAATTTTGTCACCATATCGCCAACTTAGCGACTTTATTAAATGCTGCCAATTGACGAAACTGTTGCCAAACTGATAAAAATGTTATTAAATTGATAAAAATGTCGTCAAATTGATAAAAATGACGCCAAGTAGGATGCAATATTTTGCAAATTTTTAATTCCATCATATGATGGATATACGTTTTATTTTATAAGGAATGATCTTCTAAATATCGCCAAGTTGGCGATTTTGGCCCCACATTGACGAAAATATTTTCAAAATTGCAAAAATGACGCTATGAAAAATGTAAACACTTTGGAAGCTTATACTCCCGAATCTAATAGATAAAAATGTAAATAATTTTCTAGTTTTAACGGAAATATAATCCAGATTATTAATACATAAGAATTATTTCAATAATTTGAATTCTTTTGGAAAAAAGCTTAAAAACGTATCTGTCCGAGCGAGCTTTTTTTTTCATTTTTCTTACTTTTACTGGAAATATCTTCGAAACTGTAAAAGATAGATATAAATACTAAACGAGAAAAATATGCAATTGAGAATTTAGGATCTAAATCTATATTTATTTTTTATAAATGCTTTTACAGTTTTACTGAAAATTTTCCGTTTTCCAAGTTTGTAATGCTTATATCTTAAAAACTGAAAGTGATGACTATGAATAATAAGCACTTTTTTAAAACCCTACAAGTGTATATAATTGGATTTTGGATCAAGTTCCTACTTTTCGAAGTAAAACGGTTATAATTAAAAACGACAGTGACGAAAACTAAAAGAAACAGTTAGCGAGTACACAGTTAGCTGAAACAGTCAGCTGCTTTAAACAATTAGCTGAAATAAATTAGTCTGAATTCATTGAACTTTACTGAAGTTTTATTTTACAAAATATTGTTCACGCAAAGTTATTTCTGCTCCATCGGACTGATATTTTTTTCATTATATAAGTAGCTGCTGTTTATATAAAATTTATATGAAATTGAATTTAGTATTAAATATTCATTATAGATGGCAGCACTACAAATATTTAGTTCGCTGAAATATATTATACATGAAATTATCTCACCCCACTGTATAGTAATTTTATATGTAGAAAAAATCACGCCACGAGAACTCGATTCATTTTAAGAAATAATTATTTCACATTATAAAACAGTTTAATCTAAAGCTCATTTTAAGATCTACTTACATTTTTATTTTTCATCACATTTTAAAATAAATTCTTTGATTTGAGAAGTGCTAAGCTGATCTAGAATTAGAGAGCTTTGATAATCTGATATGTCTCTCTTTCTTGCGGCCTGATAGTGCTGCCATCTCGGGATAAACTCAACAATTAGATAATCAAACAGTCGCTCTAATATTAACATAATTAAAAATTTCGAAGCCAATTTCGAAAATATAGCATAAGCACAAAAAATTGGTCTATTAGTTTCAAAGGTCTACTAGTTTCCTTATTTACTCAGGTAAATAAAGTTGCTAACTTTACTTGAGTAGTGAGGTCGCCTTTTTTGTCAGCTTTGATAAAAAAAAAAAGGTTGTTATTTACAGGGTCTGATTTATATATAGGTCACCGGAGCAGTGGTTCTGGTCCCCAAAATTTAGAGGGTCACACATTTTGTCTAAAAATTTTAAAACCTTAAAAATAAATGAAATCAGTAATACGTAAGAAAATGTTATTAAATAATTCAATATCTCCGTAAAAATTAACTGTTCGACTTTCTGATATTAGAATTCATTTTTAAGTAGCTGGTGATTTTATTTTTCTTTTGCATGGAAAATTTTGAAAAATCTGTATCCTTGATACAAGTGATCCCAATTATAACCTGTTACTCTCTAATTTAGAGCTTGAAAAAACCTTTCAATTGATACCAAGGATGATAACGTACCTCCTCGAGGGCAGTGGTGTCTCGAGGTTTCTGAGAGACGAAATTAAAGCGGGATTCGAGGGAATTTCAAGGGGGGCTCAACAGTCCTCACCACCACTTATGAGCCTCCATGTTAACCAATGGGAAAATTTGTTTAGAAGATTCCTTCGTGAATGTTGCTTGTAAATGTTAACTGTTTGCGCAATATTAAAGGAGAAACACATATATTTCAGACCGATTAAGATTTTCTTTTAATATTTAAATTTAAAGTGTTTCAAAAATGAATTTAATTGTTAGCATCAAAACGGAACTTACCATTAGGGGGCCTTCTGTAGAAAGTTTAAAAGAAAATTTGAATATTTGGCCTAAATAAAAATATAGTAATACATTTTTCTACTGATATCAGCAAATATTATAATTTTATTGTAAAATATATTTTTAATGACCCAAAAATTATTTCAAGAATTATTTCAAGAGCAAATATGTAGAACAGAATTAAGATAAGTTTACGGCAGCCCTGTAAGTCACACGCTTGTGAGTTGTGCAATCTCTGTATGCCAACAATAGATCTTTATGTGCTGTCAACAAAAGTTGTAATAAATGATAAAGCACTTGTTTGACGGCTGTAATCAAGAGAAGTACAGCCCTCTATAGTTCCCTGTTTCTAGAAGCAATACCTCACTGGTTCTGTGGTTTTAGGGGGACAGCGACAATAGAGTTTCCCCGGAATTGGTAGGAGATCCCAAACCAATTTTGTGCAGGATTCTAACTTGTTTCATTTCAAGCCTTAGCTGTCGATACAAATCTGTTTTCATTTTTGAGAGAAACTTCCCATTCTTCCAATGTTCCCATTTCAATTCTTCCCATTGCATATGGTAGAAATTTGTAGTGTCAATGGAGTGTCTTTGCAGTGTAATTGCCAGTGAGTCTGGCAACCATTCCCCCCACCCCACACACACACACACCAGTGGTTTAAGAGGCCTCATCAGCCCCATACTCCAATATTCACCTTCCATGTTACTGTATGGGCGTTTAGTGCCGCAGCTTTTCCGCAATATCTCTTCCAAAAATCAACTTTTTTTAAATTAAATTTATTAAACTGCAGTTGATATTGTCGACATTCTCTTTAAGAGTAGAATATCCCCTTAAACATTTCATTCAAAAGGTTATTAATCATGCAATTTCAATTTGAATATCTTGGACTTATATCTAAAAATCTCATTTTAATAAATTAAAACTTTTTTAAATAAAATTTATTAAACTTCTGTTGATTTTGTAAACATTCTCTTCTAGGAGTAAAATATCCCCTTCAGCATTTCATTCAAAAGGTTATTTATCGTGCATTTGCACTTTGAATACTTTGGACTTATATATAAAAATTCTTATTTTGATAACGTTAAACTTTCTAAAAAAAAAATTATTAAACATCAGTTGATTTTGTCAACATTTTCTTTTAAGAGTAGAATATCCCTTTAAACATATCATACAAAAGGTTATTTATTATGCATTTGCATTTTGAATGTCTTGGATATCTTATAACTAAAAATCTCATTTTGATAACTTAAAACATTTAATAAATAAAATTTATTATACTTTTGTTGATTTTGCCAACATTCCCTTTTAAGAGTAGAATATCCCCTTAAATATTTCATTCAACAGATTATTTATCATGCATTTGCAATTTGAATATCTTGGACTTATATATAAAGAAACTCAATTTGATAACTTTAAACTTTCTTTAAATAAAATTTATTAAGGTTCTGTTGATTTGGTCAACATTCTTTTAAAAGTAGAATATCTCTTGAAACCTATCATTCAAAAGGTTATTCATCATGCATTTGCAATTTGAATGTCTTGGACATATAATAACTAAAAATCTCATTTTGATAACTTAAAACATTTTACAAATAAAATTTATTAAACCGCTGTTGATTTTATCAACATCCTTTTTAACAGTAGAATATCCTCTTGAACATTTCATTAAAAAGGCTATTTATTATGCATTTGCAATTTGAATATATTAGACTTATCATATATATAAAACATCTCATTTTGTTAACTTTAAACTTTTTAAAAATAAAATTTATTAAACTTCTGTCGATTTTGTAAACATTCTCTTCTAAGAGTAGATTATCCCCTTAAGCATTTCATTCAAAAGGTTATTTATCATGCATTTGCAATTTGAATATCTTGGACTTATCTTATATCTAAAAACTTCATTTTGATAACATAAAACATTTTTTAAATAAAATTTATTACACTTTTGTTGATTTTGTCAACATTGTCTTACAAGATAGGAATATCTCCTTAAACATTTCATTCAAAAGGATATTAACCATGCATTTTCAATTGGAATATCTTGGACTTATTTCTAAAAATCTCATTTTTATAAATTAAAACTTTTCCCAATAAAATTTATAAAACTTCTGTTGATTTTGTAAACATTCTCTTTTAAGAGTAGAATATGCCCTTAAGCATTTCATTCAAAAGGTTACTTATTATGAATTTGCAATTTGAATACCTTGGACTTATCATACATATAAAAAATCTCATTTTGATAACTTTAAACTTTTTTAAATAAAATTTATTAAACTTCTGTTGATTTTGTCAATATTCTCTTTTAAGTGTAGAATATCCCCTTAAGCATATCATTCCAAAGTTTATTCATCATGCATTTGCAATTTGAATACATTGAACTTATATATAAAAAATCTCACTTTGATAACTTAAAACATTTCGTAAATAAAATTTATTAAACTTCTGTTGATTTTGTAAAAATTCTCTTCTAAGTGTAGAATATCCCCTTAAGCATATCATTCCAAAGTTTATTTATCATGCATTTGCAATTTGAATATCTTGGACTTATATTTAAAAATCTCATTTTGATAACAAAAAATATTTTTTAAATAAAATTTATTAAACTCTTGTTGACTTTGCCAACATTCTCTTTTAAGAGTAGAATATCCCCTTAAACATTTCATTCAAAAGGTTATTAACCATGCATTTTCCATTTGAATATCTTGGACTTATATCTAAAAATCTCATTTTAATAAATTAAAACTTTTTAAAAAATTTTTGTTAAACTTCTGTTGATTTTGTAAACTTTCTTTTTTAAGAGTAGAATATCCCCTTAAGCATGTCATTCAAAAGGTTATTTGTCATGCATTTGCAATTCGAATACCTTGGACTTATATGTAAAAAATCTCAATTTGACAACTTAAAATTTTTTTTAAAAATATTTATTAAGCTTCTGTTGATTTTGTCAACATTCTTTTAAAAGTAGAATATCTCTTGAAACATATCATTCAAAAAGTTATTTATCATGCATTTGCAATTTGAATGTCTTGGACATTTTTCAACTAAAAATCTCATTTTGATAATTTAAAATGTTTATAAATAAAATTTATTAAACCTCTGTTGAATTTGTCAGCATTCTCTTTTATGAGTAGAATATCCTCTTAAACATTTCGTTCAAAAGGGTATTAATTATGCATTTGC
This sequence comes from Amaurobius ferox, assembly GCA_951213105.1. Lineage (NCBI taxonomy): Eukaryota > Metazoa > Arthropoda > Arachnida > Araneae > Amaurobiidae > Amaurobius > Amaurobius ferox. The sequence continues at coordinate 91,368 of OX578146.1, forward strand.
AGTTTGAATATACTCGTATTAGACTATGGCCCGGTTTCCACTGACGCGTTCGTACGTTGCCCATCCGTTGGGAGCTGTACGTCAACCAATCACAGGGTCGAACGCACGACCGTGCGTTCAACCGTTGAACATGGTTCAAGTTCATGTTTAACGGATGCGTTGGTCACGTGATGCGTTACCGCTGAAAAGGACACCAATGAAAAAGCTTCGTTTGAAACAAGATGGCCGTCACTTCGAGCAGAGGATTTCGAAATTCAAGAATGATTTCGGATATACAGCAGACAATATGAAAAATATTCCGATTAGTGAGTTATGATTTGTTTGTTTAGAAGAAACATGGGAAGTTTACTCTTAAATCTATACCAGTTTGACGATCATTAGATAAATTACTTGTGTGATCACTTGTTCATTTGAACGTGTGATCATAAAATTTTATTTTAATGTATACCGATCGCCCAATTTACTAATTTAGAACTGTACAAAATGACCCGACTGGATCCAATTTAAAAATGTATATTTGTGATTAAAGTAATTTCCCCATTTCTAATGTTAAACAATGTAAACTAGTACGCTCTCAATGAATGGATGATTAAAATTTATTGCAAATGTATAATTTATTGCAAAATTTATTGCAAATGTATAATTTATTGCAAAATTTATTGCAAATGAGTAAAATTTATTGCAAATATTTTATAGAAACATAACATATAATCGCACTCAGTTATTCATTATGACCATATTAAATATTTCTATCCCTTCCGGACTTTATCGGCATTTCAAGTTTTGCGATGTTATACTTTTTCACATAGTTTTCATGAAGAATCTGCCAGGATGTGTATGTGATGCTATTTATAAATTGTTGAAATTAATATCCGAAAACAATGGTTTAAGTAATTATTATTTGTATAATGTGTTTTGTATGTTTTTGAATCCTAAGTGTAACGTTGTGTGTAGTTTTTAAGCATTCCATATTTTGTATTCTTATGTGAATAAAGTGAACAACCCAAACCATATTTTGTTGCAGACTTCACATATAGCATATTTGTTATGTGGCATGCAAATTTGGGAATCTTATACACTTCCGTAATTTTTTTTTTTGCGCAATTTATTCTGGCATTTATATTAGCATCTATCAACTTCAACACAGGGTCCTCGTCCAAGCTATGAAGGTTGTGATAATATATACTATTGAGCCTACTTAATACGACAGTAAAATATCAGTTAACATGATATGCAGGCTGTAACTATATATTTGCTTGTTTCGTGCAAAATAGTAATAGTAGTTAAGATGCAGTGGTGAATTAACATACTGGCGAATGCCAGGGACCTCATTTCAGAGAAGGGCCTCATTTTGAACGAAAAATAAAAGTAAAAAATCTTTAAGAAAAAAAATTTCTTAAAGATTTTTAATAGTGAAGAAGGAAATAAGGTCGAACTCGAAAATGAGTCCCAAAAAGTGGATTTAAAGTGTTTGTATTCGTATTTATGTGGAGAAAACATAATTCAAGCGTTTCCAAATGTTGAAATAGTACTTCATACTTATCTGTGTTTGATGATATCCAACGCTAGCGGGGAAAGGTCATTCTCTAAATTAAAACTAATCAGAAACAACTTAAGAAGCGCAAGGACTGAAAAGAGGCTAAATCATCTGTCAATTCTTAGCATTGGAAATGAACTTGTTAAAACGTTAGATTTTACATGTTATTGACACTTTGTTGCAGCGAAAGCCAGAAAACGTCCAATTTAAAGTACCCTAAGAAGTTTTAACTCTTTCCTTAGTATTGTGCTGTAATATCAATATGGACCGCACAGTTTAAAAAAAAAATGTATAATATTTAAACACTTGTGTCATTTAATATTTTCATAAAATATTATTATTCTCATTTTAATTTAATTTCTGTCCAAACTTTTGGGTGCAAATATTTCAAGTATGTTTATTAGATGAAAAGAAAAGCGTAGCAAGATTTGTATAGAACGAGATTCAACGTGTTTATTTTTAAGTACTTTTTTTTTTTTTTCAAACTGGCTGCTAGAGGAAGGTGAGCTCTTCAGAAAAAATTGCCGGGGCCACATTCTCCCATGATTCGCCACTGTTAATATGAAATGTATGTTCTCTTCTATCCAGTGACTGAGTGCCAATACACTTTTGTGTAACAGGCGGTTTGTACTTCTCGCATTTTACGTGTATATTCCTGGAATCTTGAAAATAGTGACTTGCAGATTTTGCAATTGTAAATCAATATTTGTTTAACAACATTTTGTCCATTACATCTCTAAGCAACATCTTAATCATTGATATGTTATGTATATATTTATGTTAATTTTTTTACATAATTTTCTATAAATTTTACTGCAAATGTTATTTTTTTTTCGAGAAAAAATGCCAAAAGAGATAAGCACAGCTATTATATTTATATGATACTGGTACGTTATTGTTGTTGAGACCCAGACCGTCCGACCTACCAGAAAGGTGTAAGGTAACTGTTTGGACGGTCGGGAAGTGCCACCCAATTTAGACCGGAACCCAGTGGGGGAGGCATCCACAGGGACCGTACCCTCCTTCCCCTATCACCAACCTCTCGGAAGGACTTTCGGACCCACATGTTTAACGTGATCGTACTCCGCATGAACACGGCGGCAGTTTTGGCAGTAGCTGGAACCGAACTCGGGCCTACCGAGTGCAACTTCAGCGCGCTAACCAATGGGCTACCGCGCCCCTCGATACTGATATGTGAAAAACTTTTGGTGAATGAACTCTGAGCTGAAATTTCTTATCCTGAATTATTCACTCGTTATTAGCAGAATGTTATAGCATATTATGCAGCATTACAGTTAAGATTTGTTAAGTTTTCATTTTGCTAACTTGTGTGAATACAGAATTTGTGCATATTTAATGCTTATGTGAAAGTTGTTATTTAACATAATACAATGGGGAATGTTTTATATATTAAAATAATTTATTTTACTTTACTTTTAAAAAATAAGTCCAGAACAAAAGTTTTAAGGCCTGACCAGACCCAAAAAAATTTAAAAATTAAGCCCAGCCCAAGCCTGTATTGAATTAGAAAATTTAGACTAGCCCAAATTTACATCAAATTGGAAAATTTGACATGGCCAAGACCGGTCTTAATTTAGGTAAGAAGTAAAATTGTTATTGAGTTGTATATCTGATCAACTTGACTAGGATGGGGTGTGCCATATTTCAAGTCGGATTGCTGAATTAGCTGAAAAAGTAGACTATTTTTGGTCTTGAAATTAACGTTCATAATTTTGTTTTGAAGTAATAATCTACAAGTTTCGAAGGTGGGACACTCATATCATACATTACTGAAGTACATTAGCTGTGTACTGTGAGATTACATCTTTTCAGTGGGGTGGGGTGCTTAATGTGTGTCGTTATACCACTAGATAATTTAATTCCAGTTTACAAAAGTTTCTGTGCATATTTTTTTTATAAATGTATATTTTAATCATCGTAAAAATTAACAGTCATTTGTATTTTAATTGCAGTAAAAACTTAACAGGCAAAATAATTAGTATTATTTGACCTTTTTTTTCTTTCATGTTTCCACAAATTTGGATTCTGAAGTTTTAATTTTTTTTTATAAATTCTCATTTGAAGTGATGGATACGTGTTTTTATATATTTTCTATCAATATTGATAAACAGAAATATTGATAGAAAATCTATTTAAAAATATTTTTCAAGGTGCGTGTGGTATTCAAGTTCAAGTCTGATGTTTATTACCATGAATGTTTATCTACAGCTAGATATCATAATTTAAAAATATTCATTCTAATAGTTGAGTACAAGTAGTTTTGATGTGCTTTTTTTTTACCAAGGGTTATAAAGTGATACTAATTCTGATTTAATTTGTTACAGGAATTTAAAGTGTGTAGAAAGAGCCCTCTATTTCTTGAAGGACTGAAAAATCTATTGCTGATGTCAGCAGACATCTCTGCTCTGATCCCTTAAGATTGTGAAGAAGTTACGGTATGTTTTTGTCACATTAATTTCAGTGCTTGGCATTTACTAGTTGATATATTGTAAATTAGAAATTCTTTAATTGGTGATTAAAAAGTGTAAAATGGATAAGTAAACGTTAGATGTTGCTATGGTGTTAAAAGTCAAATACTTGTATATAGGACTTTGTGGGGTAAACTTTTCCGTATTTATAATATATGCTAAGTAAATTTTTATAATGACAAACACATCTATCATATAAATACTATCTTGCTGTAGTCATTTTAATTCATAATCTGCAATTTGAATCCTCGTGATTTGTTTTCAGTCTCTTAAACACACACATGTGGGTTAGTGATTTCATTTTCAAGGACTTTCCGATGATCGTTTGGAAACACCTGACCTGTGCATTAGGCATGCAAGCAGCTTACTGAGTAAAAAAATATATTCAAGAAATTTAATTTAGCATTTTTGAAATTAAAGTTTTGAAAATTTTAATTTTCATTACAATAATCAACCAACCAACTAAAATTTCTTTGAATAAATGCTAATTTTATTCTGATTTTCAGTTTTATATAAGCAAGCTAAACAATTTGAAATTAGCTGCAAAAGTTACTGGTTTTAGATTTAAATTGTACAATAATTAATCTAGTCAACTAAAACTTCTTAGAATAAATGCTAATTGTATTCTGATTTTCAGTTTTATATAAGCAAGCTAAACAATTTGAAATCAGCTGTAAAGGTTACTGGTTTTAGATTTAAATTGTATCTTGTGAAAATGATCTGTTTCAAATTAAATTGCAACTATTGTGAAAAGAATCAAATTCAATTTAAACTGCATTCATCGTAAGACGGATTTAATCTGTTTCATATATTGCACATGTAATACATAACTCATTTGTCTTAAAAAGTTACTGCTAGCTTGGGACACCACCACTATGCATCAACATATCAAGTACATTTATTGCCCACACACAAGATGTTTATTTAGGACATATGCAGGCTACGATACCAAGTAGTAGCACATGCCATATTTTTAATATGGATAAGCTGCATTTTAATATTTTCTTTGTTAGCACAGCCTATTCTACTGAATAGTGGGTGCATATATTTAGTTTGCACAGGTCACATTTTATTTTTAGGTAGTGTAGTATAGCAACTTATATCTAAATAAAACAGAGCTCACATATTATTTGTTTATAAAAGTTATTGCTAAAACAGTGACTGTCATAGATAGCAATTTTTAATTTTTCAATTCATTAGTTTTTTAATTGGTAAATATTTAATGATTTTTTAAAACTATTTTGACTAATAAAAGAATTTACTATTCCAAGATAAAATTACTTTTACATAGTTTAATTCAGTGTCTGTATATTTTTACTAACGACTGCACAGCCCTGGGAGTTCACAATGATCAGTTTGTAAACATATTGCATAAAAAGAATTGCTAATGACCATTATATATATAGAAACATAACATGTTGTTGAGACCCAGACCGTCTGACTCATCCAGACAACATGAGCAACTAATTAGACGGCCGGTACCAGAAAGGTTGGTAACTATTTGGACAGTCGGGAAATGCCACACAATTTAGACCGGAAACCAGTGGGGAAGGCGTCCACAGAGACCGTACCCTCCTTCCCTACCACCAACCTCTCGAAAGGATTTTCGGACCCACATTTTTAACGTGATTGTACTCCGCATGAACACGGCGGCAGTTGTTGCAGCATGCAAATCCAGCGCAAACCACCGGGCTACCGTGCTCGAAATGTGCTAACAGCACGCGGTGTTCCTAGGTGGTCACCCACCCAAGTACTAACTGCGCCCAATGCTGCTTGACTACGGTGATCTAACAAGAACCGGTGTTTTCAGCACAGTAGGGCCGTTGGCACAAAACATAACGTGAAATATGCCATGCTAATGGGGATTAAGATTTAGCAACTTATTGCCACTAAAGTTAAAACTTCATATCATTCCAATATTTTAGAAGCATTTTCATTGTCCATGAAAAATTATTTTTTGAAAATTTTCATATAAGCTAAGATAGCAACACTATTTTTAATCAGCTTCTCCTGCATAAAAGTCATATTTGGTGGTAGAAAATTGCATTTTTGTATAACTAGCCGACAGCCAGTGGTTACTTTTTTTTTTTTATCAGGTACGACTAACGATAGAACTGAAAACCTCACTTTTGTGATCAAAATCTACTGCTTTATGGTATATATCAATCCAAAGGCATAAATTTCAAATATAATTTTAAAGTTTAAAAAAAAGTATTCCTAACAGAAAAAAAAATGAATACATGTGTGGTTTATGTCAGGCCTTTGCTGATATTCTATTCATCTAATTTTGCAAAATAGTTAAAAATGAGAATTCTTTAAAACTGTATACCTTTTATTTTTTGCAGGTTTTTCTGAATTCAAGTATTGACTAGAGATTTTAAAGAAAGTTTGACTGGATCTAGTTTTGTTTTAAAAAAATATTCATATTTGTTGAACATAATCTGTTATAAAATATTGTATTTCTTATATCTAAGAATTTTAGCTGTATACTTCTGAAAAATAAACAAATTAAATTTATGTATTTGATTTTATTGTTAATTAGTATGTTTTGAATTTATCCACATGTGTGGGATTCAATGTTGAGACAAAAATATCTCAAAAACCATTAGGTCTAGGAAGCTGAAATTTTGTAAGCATTTAATTCTTAATCCAAAAGGGTGCACGAGTAATCAGGATGCAAAGTTTTTTGGAGGGGTATCCTGGCCCCAGTATCTGGTGAAAAATATTGAATAAGACAAATCCAATATTCAGCTACACTGTTCTTATTAAAATGTTCTCTGTAGAACCGAAGCTGAATATTAGACTCTTTTTTAACTGTGTTATAACAACGGCTCTTCATATTACCATTGTTGTAAGCAAACTGTCACCTAACTAAAAGGGCTGTGGTAAGATCCAATAAGTTCAACACTTTTCTGTATAGAGGAAAAATATTTCAGCAATGGGCAGTTGATCAACAAATTTGGAATTCTTTAGATATGTTTTCAAAACTGGATTCACAGTTAGTTGTATTGTTTTTTAGTTTGGATTCAAATGTGGATTTCACTTAATTTGCTAAAAAAAATTTACAAAATAAGTGGTTTATACTGAAATATTCTATTAGATTTATTATGAGAAACATCTGTTTTTCATTTCCATTCAATTAATGTTAATACATTAATAAAAAATAATTATTTTTCTCCTTTAATGATAATTTATTTCTTCGTTTTCTTTTTTCATTATTCAGTATTTTTCTGGTTTGAGTGGAAGTAAAAACAATATCTGAAAAAAATTATACAAGTACATACGGTATCTTGCATCACTAATTTTCAATGGTTATAAGCTAGTTTCATTATATTAATGTAAAAAATATAACATTACAGGTTTGAAAGTTGAAAAAGCATTATTAAAATCATGTTAATAAAATCAAAATGTGTTTTTGTGAGCATGTCAATTATTGAACTCAGCTTTGACATTTTAAACAAATGTAAAAATTATCACAACGCAAATTCTAACTAAATGAGCACATTTTATTTTTTTAACTAAATGTTAATTCTGGAAGTAAAATTGGATTAAATTTTTTTCATTGTTAAATATAATTTGCATATTACTTTGATGGTTTGATGTCGATGGGAAAAGCAAAACTGGCGAAGTAGCCACAAAGAGGAACTACAGAGAAAACATATAAGATGACCTGATGAAGCTGTATCATCAATGATGAGAATTTTATTTATATTTGTAAATACTATTTATTTAATTAAACTATATAAATATATTGATATTGCAACAAACAGCTTGTTACCAGCTTCTCAACCAGCTGCTATATGTACTCGGCTGGTCTGAGTTTTCAAGAAACAGTCTGTTTTGATTGCTCTCAAACCGACATAATTTTAAAATACACGACAATGTGGATTATTCCTTTTATCTATTTTGTATTCTCCATGAAGTAGTGTGAAATACCCAGTAAAATCCTGCTTGAAATTGAGTGAGGTTATTAAAAATTTTTGCCATTGGCTGGTATTATAAAGTTGTTGACCTAGCATTCTAAACTGATTAAAGAAATAGGAAAAAAAAATTATAAATGCAAGTGGAGAAAAGTTACAATATTATAGGAAAATAGTTTTATTTATAAAGGCAAGCTGATTTTACTCCTAAAATATATTGGAAAGCTTACTGGTGCTTTATTGTTTATTTGTATCACTCAAATTTCCTTCTTTTTACTTTGAAGAATAAGTTAGGTAAAATTATATATTATAAGAAAGAAGTTACTGCACTTTTTTTAAAATGTCAATTTTTTCTTCCATAAACTTCAGCTTACCAAGTTTAATCTGTTGAAGCAATTTAATATTTCAAAGATCAAATAATAATAAGAAGCGAAAAGAATTGGTAGTAATGTTCATTGTTTTATTGAAGATATTAGGTAGGAAGAGCATTGGTTTATGTGAGAGAAATAAGCATTTGTCTTGTCGGATTATATTTATACTTCACACAAAATGCTGACATCTGATTTAATAATTTTTTAACACTATTCTCATTAACTGTGAGTCAGTGGCTTATTAATCACATTTGTCTATTTCAATATTATTTGCTGACAGTTGCAGAATATAATTGTAAAGTCAGTTAAAGCTAAATCATGTTAATATTTGATTGTTCCACATCAGGAAACAGGATTAACTTAAGTTGGATCAGATATGAAGTTAATTTATTGCTTAAAAAAGTAGATTAAATTTTTTGTGTTTTGATAATACTTTTCACTGTCTAAGTTGTAAAACTTAAAATATCAAGAAAGTCTAGGTATTTTGTTAATAGTATATCTTGGTAGCCAAACAAACACTGATGAATATACAAAAGACACAAAATATTATGTAAAATAAATATGTATAACAGAATGGGCACGAAATTGTCATTAAGAAGCACCCAAAATTTGCAAAATGGTATATCTACCAACATATGCACTAAAACCTCTTAAGTAGTGCACAAGGTTCATGAAGCCTTTTGATCAAAAATTATAAAATTTGGAAAGCAAAATAACATTTATATTTAAGGTAAGTATCGTTCAACTTTACTTTTAAAAAATGTAACATATCTGGTAAAGATCTCATAAATTAGGTGATTTTCCACAGCCAACATACTATTAAAAATCTGAGTTCTTTTATAAGAAAATGAATGGGGATTCAAACGATTTTATTTTTACAATTATATATATATATAAACTCAGGCTGTTTATTTAAATTTATACTGGCAGATATTAATTTTGAAGATGTAATAGATGCTAATATATCAATTCTCAATTGTTGGTAAATTGGTGCATTTCGAAATTACTAAATAATTAAGAAGAAATATAATTAAGATTTTTGCAATATTGGCAGAGAGAGACTTTCCCAAATAAATAATCTCATATTAAACGAGAATTGTGGTCAAAAATACACATAAGCTCAATTCAAAAATTTACCAAAATAGGATTTTATTTGAAAAATCCCTAAATAGAGAATTTGAAAAAACAGATTTACATATATACTGGGATATGGCCATATCCTGGAAAACATGAGATTGCATCCTTTACCCGGCCCGGGGGAGGGGACACCACTCTAGCGGCAGGCCCAGGCCTCCAGTAATTTTTTAAGCTGGAGAAGACATGAAATATTCACAAGGGAAACTGAAATATGAAGCCCGTCATAAACGTTCCCGGACCAAAGACTCTTAAGTCACGATCGAAATGATTTTTATCTAAATGTGTTTGTACAAAAAACTAAAATAAAAAATTTTCAAACATTTATATTTACATATAGCTAAATTCAACACAATAATCTCATGTACTCTATTAAAATTTACTTAATTTTTTTTCAAACTTAAATACTGAGCCCGACCCGACTCACAGGACAATTCGGGCCTGCGCTAATGAACAAGACCACAGCAGACTTCAAAATGAATATGTTATCATAGAACAATATGAAAATCAATCGAACAGCTGCTGTCAAATAGTAAGCAAATCCTAACCAATCAAGTTTAGCCACACAAAGATTTCTTCTTTCCCACACCATTTGCACCCCCATCGCCTCATACAGCGGGAAAAAAGAGGAAAATCCCTTGCTCTCGGATGCTCTGCGTTACTCCTCTGACGGACAGCCAACGCAACGGACGAATGCGTCAGTGGAAACCCGGCCTGAATCTAAAAACCTCATTTTGATAACTTAAAACATTTTTTAAATAAAATTTATTACAGTTTTGTTGATTTTGTCAACATTGTCTTTCAAGATTAGAATATCTCCTTAAACATTTCATTCAAAAGGATGCATTTTCAATTGGAATATCTTGGACTTATTTCTAAAAATCTCATTTTAATAAATTACAACTTTTCCCAATAAAATGTATAAAAACTTCTGTTGATTTTTTAAACATTCTCTTCTGAGAGTATAATATGCCATTAAGCATTTCCTTCAAAATGTTATTAATCATGAATTTGCAATTTGAATACCTTGAGCATATCATATATATAAAAAATCTCATTTTGATAATTTTAAACTTTTTTGAAATAATATTCATTAAACTTCTGTGGATTTTGTCAATATTCTCTTCTAAGAGTTGATTATCCCCTTAAGCATTTCATTCAAAACGTTATTTATCAGGTATTTGCAATTTCATTCAAAAGGATATTTATTAAGCATTTGCAGTTTGAATATAATATACTTATATCTAAAAACTCATTTTGATAACTTAAAACATTTTTTAAATAAAATTTATTACACTTTTCTTGATTTGGTCAACATTGTCTTTCAAGATTAGAATATCTCCTTAAACATTTCATTCAAAAGGTTATTAACCATGCATTTTCAATTGAAATATGTTGGACTTATTTCTAAAAATCACCTTTTAATAAATTAAAATTTTTCCCAATAAAATTTATAAAACTTCTGTTGATTTTGTCAATATTCTCTTCCAAGAGTAGATTATCCCCTTAAGCATTTCATTCAAAAGGTTATTTATCAGGCATTTGCAATTTGAATACCTTGGACTTATATATAAAAAATCTCATTTTGATAACTTTAAACTTTTTTTAAAATAAAATTTATTAAACATCAGTTGATTTTGTCAACATTCCCTCTTAAGAGTAGAATATTCCCTTAAGCATTTCATTCAAAAGGTTATTAACCATGCATTTTCAATCTGAATATCTTGGACTTATATCTAAAAATCTCATTTTATTAAATTAAAATTTTTTAAAAAATTTTGTTAAACTTCTGTTGATTTTGTAAACTTTCTTTTTAAGAGTAGAATATCCCCTTACGCACGTTATTCAAAAGGTTATTTATCATGCATTTGCAATTCGAATACCTTCGACTTATATATAAAGAATCACAATTTGAAAATTTTAACATTTTTTATATAAAATTTATAAAGCTTCTGTTGATTTTGATTCAACATTCTTTTAAAAGTAGAATATCTCTTGAAACTTATCATTCAAAATGTCATTTATCATGCATTTGCAATTTGAATGTCTTGGACATCTTATAACTAAAAATCTTATTTTGATAACTTAAAAATTTTTATAAATAAAAGTTATTAAACCTTTGTTGATTTTGTCAACATGCTCTTTTAAGAATAGAATATCCTCTTGAACATTTCATTCAATAGGCTATTTATTATGCATTTGCAATTTGAATATATTAGACAAATCTTATATTTAAAAACTTCATTTTGATAATTTAAAACATTTTTTAAATAAAATTTATTACACTTTTGTTGATTTTGTCAACATTGTCTTTCAAGATTAGAATATCTCCTTAAACATTTCATTCAGAAGGATATTAACCATTCATTTTCAATTGGAATATGTTGGATTTATTTCTAAAAATCACAGTTTAATAAATTAAAACTTTTCCCAATAAAATGTATAAAACTTTTGTTGATTTTGTAAACATTCTCTTCTAAGTCTAAAATATGCCCATAAGCATTTCATTCAAAATGTATTAAACATGAATTTGGAATTTAAATATCTTGGACATATCATATATATATAACATCTCATTTTGATAACTTTAAAATTTTTTTAAATAAAATTCATTAAACTTCTGTGGATTTTGTCAATATTCTCTTCTAAGAGTAGATTATCCCCTTAAGCATTTCATTCAAAAGGTTATTTATCAGGCATTTGCAATTTGAATACCTTGGACTTATAAATAAAAAATCTCATTTGCATGACATCAAACTTTTTCAAATAAAATTTATTACACATCTGCTGAATTTGTCAACATTCTGATTTAAATGTAGAATATGCCCTTAAAAATTTCATTCAAAAGATTATTTTTCATGCATTTACAGTATGAATATCTTGGACATAATTTGTATCTAAAAACTCACTTAGATAACTTAAGACTTTTTAAATAAAATTTATTAAACTTCTGTTGATTTTGTTAACAATCTGTTTTAAGAGTAGAACATCCCCATAAGCATTTCGTTCAAAAGGTCATTAACCATGCATTTGCAATTTGAATACCTTGGACTTATATATAAAAATCTCATTTTGATAATTTAAAATTTTTTTAAATAAAATTTATTAAACTTCTGTTGATTTTGTAAACATTCTCTTCTAGGAGTAGAATACCCCCTTCAGCATTTCATTCAAAGGGTTATTTATCATGCATTTGCAATTTGAATACTTTGGAATTATATATAAAAAAACTCATTTTGATAACTTTAAACTTTTTTTTAAATAAAATTTATTAAACATCAGTTGATTTTGTCAACATTCCCTCTTAAGAGTAGAATATCTCCTTAAACATTTCATTTAAAAGGTAATTAACCATGCATTTTCAATTTGAATATCTTGGACTTATATCTAAAAATCTGATTTTATTAAATTAAAACTTTTTAAAAAATTTTTTGTTAAACTTCTGTTTATTTTGTAAACTTTCTCTTTTAAGAGTAGAATATCCTCTTACGCACGTTATTTAAAAGGTTATTTATCATGCATTTGCAATTCGAATACCTTGGACTTATATATAAATAATCTCAATTTGATAACTTTAAATTTTTTTAAATAAACTTTATTAAGCTTTTGTTGATTTTGATTCAACATTCTTTTAAAAGTAGAATATCTCTTGAAACATGTCATTCAAAAGGTTATTTATCATGCATTTGCAATTTGAATGTCTTGGACATCTTATAACTAAAAATCTTATTTTGATAACTTAAAATTTTTTATAAAAAAAATTTATTAAATCTCTGTTGATTTTGTCAACATCCTCTTTTAAGAGTAGAATATACTCTTTAACATTTCATACAAAAGGCTATTTATTATGCATTTGCAATTTGAATATATTACACTAATATCTAAAAACCTCATTTTGATAACTTAAAACATTTTTCAAATAAAATTTATTACACTTTTGTTGATTTTGTCAACATTGTCTTTCAAGTTTAGAATATCTCCTTAAACATTTCATTCAAAAGGATATTAACCATGCATTTTCAATTGGAATATCTTGGACTTATTTCTAAAAATCTCATTTTAATAAATTAAAACTTTTCCAAATAAAATTTCTAAGACTTCTGTTGATTTTGTAAACATTCTCTTTTAAGATTAGAGTATGCCCTTAAGCATTTCATTCAAAAGGTTATTTATTATGAATTTGCAATTTGAATACCTTGGACTTATCATATATATAAAACATCTCATTTTGATAACTTTAAACTTTTTCAAAATAAAATTTATTAAACTTCTGTCGATTTTGTAAACATTCTCTTCTAAGAGTAGATTATCCCCTTAAGCATGTCATTCAAAAGGTTATTTATCATGCATTTGCAATTTGAATATCTTGGACTTATCTTATACCTAAAAATCTCATTTTGATAACATAAAATTTTTTTTAAATGAAATTTATTAAACTTTTTTTGATTTTGTCAACATTCTCCTTTAAGAGTAGAATATCCCCTTAAACATTTCATTCAAAAGGTAATTAACCATGCATTTTCAAATTGAATATCTTGGACTTAGATCTAAAAATCTCATTTTAATAAATTAAAACTTTTAAAAAAAAATTTGTTAAACTTCTGTTGATTTTGTAAACTTTCTCTTTTAAGAATAGAATATCCCCTTAAGCATGTCATTCAAAAGATTATTTATCATGCATTTGCAATTAGAATACCTTGGACTTATATTAAAAATTCTCATTTTGATAAAGTTAAACTTTTTTAAAAAAAATTTTATTAAACATCAGTTGATTTTGTCAACATTTTCTTTTAGGAGTAGAATATCCCTTTAAACATATCATTCAAAAGGTTATTTATCATGCATTTGTATTTTGAATGTCTTGGATATCTTATAACTAAAAATCTCATTTTGATAACTTAAAACTTTTAATAAATAAACTTCTGCTGATTTTGTCAACATTCCCTTTTAAGAGTAGAATATCCCCTTAAATATTTCATTCAACAGGTTATTTATCATGCATTTGCAATTTGAATATCTTGGACTTATATTTAAAAATCTCATTTTGATAAATTATAACTTATTTAAAGAAAATTTATTAAACTTCTGTTGATTTTGTAAACATTCTCTTCTAAGAGTAGAGTTTCTCCTTATGCATTTCATTCATAAGGTTATTTATCATGCATTTTTAATTTGAACACCTTGGACTTATATATAAAAAAGCTCATTTTGATAACTTTCAACTTTTTTAAATAAAATTTATTAGATTTCTGTTCATTTTCTCAATATTCTTTTTTAAGAGTTGAATATCCCTTTAAACATTTCATTCAAAAGATTATTTTTCATATATTTGCAATTTGAATGTCTTGGGCATCTTATAACAAAAAATCTCATTTTGATAACTTAAAATTTTAATAAATAAAATTTATTAAACTTCTGTTGATTTTGTCAACATTCTCTTTTAAGAGTAGAATATCCCCTTAAATATTTCATTCAAAAGGTTATTTATCATGCATTTGCAATGTGAATATCTTGGACTTATCTTGTATCTGAAATTCTCATTATGATATCTTAAAACTTTTTTTAAATAAAGTTTATTAAACTTCTGTTGATTTTGTCAAATTTCTCTTTTATGAGTAGAATATCCCCTTAAATATTTCATTTCAAAGTTATTTGTCGTGCATTTGCAATTTAAATATGTTGGGCTTCCCTTATTTATTTTTTTCTTTCATTTTAATTTTTTTAATAATAATATAAAAAGAAGAACTTATTCCTGCACCCTTTCCGTTTTTCAAATCTACCATATGTTCATAAGCCAGCAATAGCGTTATAATGAAAAACTTTATTACTTTCTTTATCACTCATCGCACATCGAATCGAACAATGTAACGACTATCAATATATGAGCAATATATCGAACGATATAATGACTATGACTTAATATAATGACTATCTCAATTCAATTTTCGAACTTTTTAATTCATTTCCTTTTTCCAATAAGTGATTCAATTTCTAATCATACACAACAAAAATAATTAGACTGATGTTTAAATAAAATAAATATTTTTGAATTTGGATTTATATTTTTTCTTAATGAATGAAGCCGTATGTGTAGTTAGAAAACGAGAGTTCACCTGCAATGCATAGCGGCGGAGCCGTGGAACCTCTCCGCATCCCCTGCCGCTGAGTATGAAGGGGGAATACGAGACTCGCCGCAACAACTCGGCTTTAGAGGAGATTAGAAGAGGGAATAAGTCATAGGTAAGGGGAAGATATTTTGAGGAGATAAGGTACCTTGGGTGGAGGGGACATGGATAAACGGAGGTGGAGGTTATATTGCCTTCTCAGAGGATGCGGAGCAACTCGGTGTTCACCAGAAGAGGATATTGAAAGAGGGAGTAAGTCATAGATTTGAAATGAGTTGTCAAAGAGGAGATGAGTGAAAATGGTTTGCATAGAGGGAAAAGTTGGAGTCTGTGATTGCTGAAGAGTAAAGGTACGTAGAAAATTTTTTACGGGGAAAAAATATGAGTCATACCAAGGCCACCTAGAATAAGAGGCCCGGACATTGACAACTCAACCGCAGCAACGGAGGGAAGTATCTCCCGTGCGTAACACGTACGGGAACTGACACAGATGAATTTCTACAGTAAAAAATAAAACTAATATGAAAAAATATATCTCTAAACTAACAAGTAAATTAGAATAAACTTCAAACTGTGATTCTAAAATAAAAAATGATCTACATTGAGAAGAAATATTTTTTCACTCTCTTCTGTAAACATTTATGTTAACGTTATATTAATATAATAAACAACTATATTAATATTCATATAATATTTAAAATATATCAAAAAACAAAACTTATAAACCTTAGAAATTCAAATGATATTTTATAACTATAAATTAGGAAAAAAGTAATTACATATTATTCACTATAATGGGAGAAACTGCTGACACTTACCTATGACTTTAAAATACATATTTTATTAGCTAACATACATATATATATATATATATATATATATATATATATATATCTCCAGATTTAGCATTTAGTTTTCAAATATAAGCAACATGAAACGCAGTGAAATAGTTATGAATATAAATTTCTAAATTTAACTTTTCTATTTTGTGACAGTAACTTTTGCAACATTATTACTTTTACACTAATACTATATTTCCAAAACTCTTGATACCTACTTATTTAACTTGAATAACATTTTATATACTGTAAATCTAGATTTCATAAAAAATGCGAAGAAATATGCCTGTTTAAAAAATCTGAAAATTCGTCATTTAAAATTCAAGCAAATTTGTGCATAATTTTCTGTCGGACTTTAGATAAGAAAATAACTTAGTAGAAATTTATTAATCATTTTAACTTTCTGACTAAATATAAAGCTTTTTAATTTAGTAATGACAATCATCACAATAGTTACACCTCAGTATGCATGCTGTATGCTAGTACACACCATTTATTGATTTATATCTTCATGAAATTTAAATCATTTTTTCCTTCTTGAAATGTAAATTACCTATATAATGACATGTAGTATATGTACAAATTTTAATTATCCATAAGTTAGGTTACCACACTAAGTAGAAAATCGTTGTATTTCTACATGTATGCTACTATTTAAATTATTAAATCCATCAAAAAATGTAACAGCATTTCTTCAAATAAGGAAGTAAAATACAAAAACAGGGCTTTTATGAGTTATAAAAACATTTTATCTTATAAACCTAATTAAGTGATATCGAATTTATATTAAAATGTATCATACTGTATATGTAGCAATAAATAGATAGATTTCTATTTTGTCTGAAAGAAGTATATTCAAAATTAACTCAAATTTTCTTAGTATCTGAGTACCATGTATGTGTATATGTTTTAACTGGTACACACCATTAATATTGTGTTGAAATGTGAAATTACTTATTATTCTTGTTGAAATGTGAAGTTATTAAGTTTTTCTTGAAGCAAGTAAATAAAATACAAAAAAGAAGAGTTTTTTATGAGCATATAAAAACTTTATTACAACAAATTTATAAATCCAAGTAGTTGGAGTTAACAAAGTTACATAAAAATAAAATGTATCTGCCGCAAAAGCTAGATCCATATTTTGTCTGAAAAGTACCTGCATATCATATGTCACACTCAAACAAAAGTTACCCCCCCCCCCATTTATATCTACTGAATACCAACCTGATATATATTAAATGATGAACATAAAGTATGGATTATAAATAAATATTACTGATTTTACAGTAAAAGCATTTATATTAAATCCAAAAAAATTTTGATATTTGCATCCCCCCCCCCCCCAATTGAGTTCTGAAAAACAAATTTACTCTACGGATTAGGACATTTTCATTAGATTCAAAAACTATGTAATTAGTTAAATCTAAATGTCACATTAAATACTTTGATTACTACACATATTTAATAACTTTGAAAAACTTACTACACATATTTAATTTTTTTTTAGGAACAGTATACTGTAAGCATTTACCTACGTGCAATGATACACAAGTTTTATAAACATATCGAGTTTCGCTGCACTTTCCTTTGGAAGAGCATACTCCACATAGTCTGGGATTCCCCCCCCCCCCCAAGTAACATCAAAACATCTAAATAAGCTTCAATAAACTTTATTTACACATACTCTGAGATCCCCCCTCCCAAGTAAAATCAAAACATCTAAATAAGCTTGAATAAACTTTATTTACACAGTATGTGTTGAAATGAAACTTGCTGCATATATTTAATAATTTTTTCGGGAACGGTGTACTGTAAAGCATTTACCTATGTGCAACGGTAGTCAAGTTTTACAAACATATCGAGTTTCACTGCATTTTCATTTGGACGAGCATATCTGGGATTCCGCCCCCCCCCCCCTCCCCCGCAGGTAACATCAAAACATCTAAATAAGCTTCAATAAACTTTATTTACTCATACTCTGGGATCCCCCCCCCCCACAAGTAAAATCAAAACATCTAAATAAGCTTCAATAAACTTTATTTACACATACTCTGAGATCCCCCCCCACCAATATATTTGACATGCATTATTTCAATTCAGTCAAATTCAATTAATATTGTGTAATAACTAATAAACACAGCACAAAAGTAATTATTTTTAACGAAAGCCTGACAATTCAACAATAAATACAAACATCAATATGAAAATTTAAGTGTGAATGCATTATGCAATGATCACAGATACCCCCCCCCCCTCCATGCTTTATTTCTTAAACAATTATACAAAGGCATATTGCGTATATTTCATTTGTAATACAGTTTCTATGTTCTATGATTTATCAAGGCTATTTCGATAATTCTATGATTTATTATGGCTATTTAGATAATTCTATGATTTAGCAAGGCTGCAATTTGATTCATTGATACTTTAGATTAACTTAAAATAACATATCATGATGTAAGGAGTAATTTGTAACAGATTTTGTCTTTCTAAAGTCTAAAAAATGTACTATTAACGATCTCAACAAAAAAAGCAAATATTTACTTCACAAAAGTCTGTAATAAAATTATGCTTAAAATGCAAGGTTCAGTGATGAATAACAAGTCATTCAGGCAATATTAAACATGAATTAAGAGTTCTTTTCTCAAGATATAAGACTATTCGTACAGATATAGCAACATTCGGCGATGCACGTGCTATGTGTTACAAAAATGTTAAAATTGCATGCATAAAATAAGACAAAATAAAAAATAACTCACCATTTATGAAGTCCTGTTTGCAGTAGACACTATAATCCAAGTGGGCACGCATTTAAATTATTTTTTTTATTTAAAAGTATGAATTTTTGAAAGTCACTCCTGTAACTTCAATACACTTTCGTGCACTCGCAGTGATTGCATATCCCTCCGCGGCTGACGTCACGTATCCCATGATTCCTAGATGTCCGAGCCTTGTTTTAGATAGCCTTGGTCATACCCATAGAAGACCGGGGGAGATATTCGAACGGTATAACGCACTTAGTAAATTTTACAGGATTTCCGTGAGGTGGGAAATAACATTTATACCTGTGTAAAAGGAAATGATGGACTTTTCAGTAAGGAGGGAGTGTGATAAACATTTTCGATGAAGATTTTTCCTGAAGGGAACATGAGTAATACATAAAATTAAAAAAGAACTTACTTTTTTTTACACTCACTAAGATTCGGAACAGCTGAAAACAGAACACTCTTTAAAAATTGATATACACAAATTTTATAGCATTATATAGTATTTACTGGAATGTTAAAATTTGTTTATACTTTCAATGGTTTATACATAGATTGCATTGTTTTCCTTTTTGAAGTATGTTTGACCTTATAAAATATAAATAGTCCTGAAATATATCTTTTCAAGTTTATAAAGCTGTGGTAGGAATACAAGTTCTTGGTCATTAATGATGTCTAACATTTTATAGTAAATGCATTTTTTTGTTAATTATATTTTTACAATTAAATATTTTTTCTAATTACTTTTAATTAATTAAATAATTTATGTATATTTTTAAATATACATATAAATTTGGATCATTACTAAATTTTAAAAAGCTGTTTAAATTTTGTATATTTGTATTATTTGATTGTGAATATTCTGACTTTATTTCCTAATTTAGTAGCAATGGAAACGCAAATTGTGAATCTTGAAACAATATGATGACCATAAATCCTAATAATTGACTGTTGCAACGCATACAGATGGCATAGTTTCTCTTGTTAATTGACTGGTATAAATCGCAAGTAAGTTACTTCAAATCGGATAATTTTTGGGACATTAAAAGTTTAAAAAATATATATGCACTTCGAAACCTCATTCCAAATTTTATCTAGTACACCTCATGATTAAAGTTTTGGTAAATATGTCTGTACGAATAATCAACATACATATTCAAAACGCGATTGCATTATTTCATCTTGTTCATCACACACTCTTTTAAAAACATAAATGATATTGCACCATATGTACAACACAGACTATTTTTAAAACATTATCATTCTAATCGATTTTAAAATATCAAACACAACATAATCAATCACTATAGAGAACAAATCCCTTAAATGAGATCTAACCAAATGACACACATGAACACACACACATATACACACACACACACATTCACACACACACACACACACACACATACACACACACACACACACTGAACATTTCATGTCATTTTAACATATTAATAAATGTATATTTCATTCATACATGCCGTTTCAAAAACCGAAATAATTTCAATTATTTTAGATGTTTGATAACATTATATGAAAAACAGTATATACAAAGACTTTAATTTTAAAATTGATATGTAATTGCTTTGTCTCTGAATATTAAGATAAACATTTTAAAACCCATTTTCTTTACAATATAACATACAGAGTGATTAGCTATGGAAAAACATATTTTAAACCAGATGTGAAATGTATCACAATTTATCACTATTAATTATGATATTAAACACATAATATACATATATATATATATATATATATATATATATATATATATTAATTATGTTATTAAACACATAATATATATATATATATATATATATGTATATTTTTAAAGGGTAACCACATACGTTGCTATGGTCAACTAATCCGTTACCAGGATAGCTATATACATTGCCACGGTTAACTATTTGGTTGCTAAAGTCAGCATTTGTAGTAACGTTCGCCAATTGTATCGCAAATGTGGCTAAATATCGCTAAATGTCTTGCCAATGCTCCCCAAATATTTGACATCGATCATTACAAACAAAGGGTTTTTCATCATATAGTAATACTCTGCATTAATATGTATAACTGAAAATTGTAAATATAAATTATTTAGTTATTTTGTAAAACTTAATTAAAATTATTTAATTAGAAATGAAATTAATAAATTTAGCAAAAATGTAATTAATAAGTTTACACTGTCGCAAAACATTATCGATATTCACATTTTACTCCTCAAATAACTATTGAAACTTGAAGCGAGACTTTTATAATACTATTTACACTTTAACAAAACCATGACAGAGTGAATATAATATTTCTAACTTAATTTTCAAAACAATGATTAAAATTTTTATGAAGTGAAAAATACATATTAAATAAAAAATTGTTAAATATCGGGTTTATGTGCATTATGCACAACATCGGCTATATCGAACCACATAGAAGCAAAAAATAAAATAAAATAAAATAAAATAAAATAAAATAAAATAAAACACTTTGAACCTACTACACGATTTTCTTGTCAAGATCTTAGGCAATGAACAACTTAATAGACTTGATCTAAATCCCATCTAAATCTCAATCTATTTATTAATAGCAAAGTGCATTTGGTTGGTGAGTTTTTTTATATACATCCAATCAAAGTCAAACACATTTACAATTTAGGTAAATTAGTATTATTATTATTATGATAGTGTTATATATTAAGATAGTGTTATATTATTACAGTATTACATAATTATGATAGTGTATATATTTAATTTTAGATTATAAAACTTTCTTTTTAAAAATGTTAACTACTTTAATAACCCCAATTCATTATATTTTAAATGAACATATCATCATCATCTAATGCAATTTGAACCCTTCAGAACACACTTTATACACATATTTAGATTTTGTGGAAACCATTAATTGTATTAAAATTTGCAGACTATTTATTTGTGACGTGAAGAATGAAAATTTAAGCAGTAAATATAAATAAAGTTACATTTAACTTACATCTTTAATGCTCCATCCATACAAGAGTCGTAACAGATTTAGCTAGATACTGATTGAACACTATTTTACTTTTTGTTCACTGTATAAATGCTATAAAAGCTGTATTTGTATAAATGCCTTTTTCCCCCAAAAAAGGAAATTCTAACTTTTAAAACCGATACATACAGAAAGTTCTGCATCATACTTAGAACAATATGAAGATGTAAAGTAAATTTAAAAAGTATGTTCGTGATAACTAGTTTACAGAAAACTTCAAAGAATTCCCTGAAAGAAAATATTATGATAAAAGAAATTTAACCCTGTTTTACTAACTTATGCAGTATATAATCCTTCACTTTCACCTTTTATATGCAGTACTATACTGGAAAACACTATTTGACTAAAAATCTATTGTGAAATACATCTCTATATATTTTCAGAAAACATTGGCGGATCACTTTCACAACACACACTAAAATATGTTACAACCATAACACATTTTATAACACAATAAAAAAAATTTAAAGAAAAAGTAAGATCATAGCAAATAGTTTTGTGAACAGATTTTTAAATACTTTCACAAACAAATAAAAAAATGTTATGATAAGAGAACTTTAACTCAGACTTCTATGTTTCATATAACATAAAAACCTACATATAGCTATCACAGATATGCAATATGGAACTGCTTTAACATGAAAATCCGGAAAAAACTACCCAACCTAATATTTTTTTATAACTTAATAAGCATTTTTGACGTCTATCGAAAACTTTAGTGGAGCAGCATCTTGCAGATATACCCTAAATATGTTATACCATATATCACCTCTCCCCCCCCCCCCCCCCCCACACACACAACTTTAAAATTTCTATCAATATTAGAAAGCAGAACCGTACTAACAATTTTTCATGTGCAGATATTTTAACATTAATATTTTATACGCATGAAAGAACAATATGTGTGGTAATGTCAGTAGTCAATCGTATTTTACAAACATGAAATACAACTTGTTCAAAAATTTCACTGCATAATCGTATTGAATACATGTGAAATTTTGCATATTCATAAAGTTTTACATTGTAATAATTTTTTATTACACTAAGTCTAAACTAAGCCCAAGCCAACTAACTAAACCAGCTAACTAACTAAACAAGCTATCTAACTAAACAAGCTATCTAACTAAAACTAACTAGAACCATTATTCTAGGACTAGCCGTTCTTCAGATATTTTAGTTTTTTCGCGTTTTCGCTACGCCACCTTTGACAATAAGTCCAGCTATCAAATGAGAACCAAATTTAAGTTTAACGTGCAAATTCAATGTCATTTAAAATACTTATGGTTGTTATTTTGTGCAGATAAACTGAAATTATTATTGAAGAAATAAAGGGAACGTGAATATGAGTCTGCAGGGAAAGACATGTGCTGCCCGCATCAGAATTTTTAGCAACATTACAACAATGATTTATAGAAGTGGATTTATAGAAGTATTATTTGCAGGCCATTTCGAAAAAAATATGGGATCAATATTTAAAGATCCACCAAATTTTTGTAGAATAAAATGTTCAACAAATTTAAGCTGTGTACCAAATTTTAACTCTCTAGGACGTAGAAAAGTGCATTAAAAATGCCATCAAATAAGTATATCATGAAGAGTAATATACAATTAAAAAAAAAATTGAAAAATTGTTATCTACCACATTTATTTCAAAATATGAAGCCTCTCTCATGTACAAAATAATTAAACTCTTGGAAAGATATTTATTACATAATATATCTCTTTTTTTTCTCTGGAGGATATCCCAAAAGTCAGAATTTCATTGAATATGTTTTCTCCCTATATTAAATAATTTTTAATTAAAAATCTACCTAACATATTTTACTGAAATTTTTTTTACATATTTTATGGAAAAATATAAATATTTTCTAAAAATTTCGAAGCAATTTGTGAATTTTAAATTTGCTTAAAAAATGTTTGAAAAATTAGGTCCCATAGGGTTCAATGTATTTCATTTTTTCAACTCGGGTTCAATAAAAAACTAATTGGGCGATATTATTTATTTATATTCCCATAGGTCCCACAGACCGTCTGAAATACATACTAAAATTTCATTTTGATAAAGTCATTTTTACGGCAGTTATCGTGCTAACGGGCAGACAGACAGACAGACAGAATGAACAAAGTCATAAACACTTTTCAACTATGTTGAAAAGTGTTAAAAACGAGTGTACTTCAACTTTCGTATGTGCTTGTGGAGGGAAGCATTCTAAGTTAATTTGTTTCAGACACGCTGGCACTCAAGGAAGAGAGTCGCCTAGCTCTAAACATCATAAAATCACGTCAGAGATTGCGGACTCGGAAACAGAAATTCAAAATAAAGGTATGTTTGACGAAATAAGTTCTACAGTCTCAATAGTACTGTGTTAACGAGTATGTCTGAACAAAATAAAAAGAGCATTTTATTAGTAACAGGGAATATTCTGTTGCAAAATAAATATGGAAAATTAGTAAGATGTAGATGCATTTTTGATAGCGCATCAAATGTCAACATATTGTCCAGGAAAATGAAGGAATTTCTTGGTATTAGATTGGAAAAAATACAAACTTCGGTTTCCGGATAAAATTCAACAAAACAAAACTTAAAAGAAAAATTGAGTACTTTTATTTCGAACGAAAGCGGAAGTTTTGTAGGGCCGATTGAATTTTTAGTTACTGACAAGATTACAGGATTGACTCAGTATGTTACCTTAGATATTTCAGATATTAAAATTCCGAAATTTCTGGAATTAGCGGATCCTAGTTTTTTCGGAGCCAAAGAGATTCATGCTTTAATAAATGCAGATATATTTTGTCGAATAACGAAGGATAGTATTTACAAAGTAAATGAAGAACTATTGTTCAGAGAAACTGAATTCGGTTGGGTCGCTGGCGGCAGACTCGACGAAACAAAAGCTAATGATATAGGATCGTGCATTTTTCTTAAAAATGATAATTCTGTAGAGGACACTTTGAAACTGTTTTTTGATCTTGAATCCCTCGGAATAAAATATGATCCTTGCTTTCGGGAAGACGATCAAGCCATGGAAATTTTTAAAGGAACAGTCCGATACGATGACGGAAGATATAAAGTTGAATTGCCATTTCGTAAAGACTGGAAACAACTATCTGATAATCTTGCGATAGCAAAACAGCGATTTCACAATTTGTGGAGAAGGTTAAAGAGAAATTTGGAACTTTATTCTCAGTACCTAGAAATTATCCAGGCTTATTTAAATCAGGGAATAGTTGAGAAAATCGAAAATTTAGAAATAAATAAAGACAAACCAATATATTATTTGCCACACCAAGCCATAAGGAAAGGAGGTCGTGTTACAACTACGACACGTACAGTATCTGATGCAGCGTCTCACCAGACGAATGAGCCTTAAATGTCCTTAATGTCCTTAAATGACTGTTTGTGGCGGGGTCCCAATTTGAATCCAAATCTTCTAGAAGCGCTTATCAATTTTAGGCTTAATAGGATCGCAATAACATCCGATATTTGACAAGCCTTCCTTCAAATTTCATTGGCAGATAACCATAAAGATGCTGTATGTTTTTTGTGGACGGACACTAATCCTCGTATTGACAAAAGGCCAAATCTACAAGTATACCGTTTCAACAGAGTACTTTTAGGGGTTAACGCTAGCCCGTTCCTGTTAGCGGCCACCGTTAAACATCATATTGATAAGTACAGAGAAGAGTTTTGCACAACTGTGCAACATCTAGATTCCTTCATGTACGTTGATGATTGGATCACGGAACAAGACACTGTTGAAGAGGCACTTCATATTTCCCGATGTGCTAAGAATATCATGAAGGAAGCAGGAATGGTGATGCGAAAATTGAACACCAACGACACTGCGTCGATAAGTCAGTGGATGGTAGAAGGTTTCGAAACTTACCCAGTTGAAAATTATGTCAGCCTGGGAATCAGCAATACAAAAGTACTGGGTACGGCTTGGCAAACTCAAAACGATTGTTTGACCATGGACACAAAAGGTCTAATAAACTGCATTTCTGACGATGAAAACACTAAAAGATTTGTTTTACTAACCATTGGGAAAATCTATGATCCATTAGGTTTGCTTACCCCCCTTACAATACGAATGAAATGCCTCATCCAAGAACTTTGGGCGGAGAAAATCGCCTGGGATGAAAATTTATCCCCAAAGATTAAAGAAAAGTGGTTGGGATGGTGCAAAGAACTACCTCTCTTAGATGAGCTTAAAATCCCAAGATTAGTTCCAGATTCAACTAATGAAGAGAATGACATTATAGAAATCCAAATCTTTTGCAATGCTTCCAAACTTTCATATGGAGCTTCGGCTTATGTGAGAGTGTAAAAACGAAATAAAGTACTTACAAACCTGGTCACTTTCAAAAGCAGAGTGGCCCCACTGAAGAGTGTTACGCTGCTTCGGCGGCTAGAGCTTCTGGGTGCCTTGATTGGGTCTCGTTTAAGTTCAAAGATTTTGGAAATCATCAGTCGAAAAAGACATTGCACTGTGTTCCACTGGACGGATTCCAAAATTGCTTTGTTTTGGATCAAAGATTCTTGAAAAAGGTGGAAACAATTTGTGGCGAATCGAGTAGAGGAAATCACGAGATTGACAGATGCCAATACATGGTATCACTGTGCGGGAAAGGACAATCCCGCAGACCTCCTGTCTAGGGGTCTTAAAGCTGAATCGCTTCTATAAAACGAAAAATGGTTTCAGGTACCTTCCTTTTTGCAATCTGATGAACTCATAGAAACTGTTGATGAATGTCCATCGCCGATCGAAGAGGAATATTTTTCAGAACTGAAATCTAAAGACTCTAAAAATACACTATTGAGTTTAAATTCTGAAAACACAAATTTAGTAACAAATTTTTAACTATAGTTCGAATTCTAAGTTTTTTTTTAGATTTGTGAATAATTGCAGGGACCCTAAGAAAAGAAGACAAGGCCCCCTGTTCAAACAAATGTAAGATTTTAAATTTATCACCATATTTCGACCGTGATGATATCATAAGGGTAGGAGGAAGAATCCTTATTCGAATTTTTATATTTGTTTTTTGATTGAAATTTAGAATTTTTTTAGGTGGTAGTTCATAATATTATTTATAGTGAGAACTTTTTTTTTACTTTAGTGGTGGTAATTAATTCTTTTATGCGACAAATTCAATGGAATTTTTTTTATATGCTAGCAACTGTACTCAACTCAAAAAAACTTTTTATATATGCATTCACTTTGAAAAGAAAAATTGTTTACATACTATATTGTGTATTCATCTACATGCACTTGGTAGTACTAGATTCTTGGAAATTGTGTTTTATCTACTGTATTCACCACAGATTGTTCACACTCATGTCATACCTCGTCTCCACTTGTATTTATTCATTGTTGATAACTTACTGCTTTCATTGTTACTCATGAATTTTTTTAATGTATATTGTATTAGACATTTGTCAGATTTTGACATTTTTATGAAATTTTATCAAGATTTCTTTTACTGTAAGGTTAAATTCTTTTTTTTTTCTCTTTTTTTTTAGTGAGGGATTGTATGTTGTGACTTGTCACAACACGTTATTATTTTTACTATTCAAAATTAACATTTTTTTTTATAATTCATTAAATATTTTTTATTTTACTTTAAATTTATTATTCAAAATTATTTTATTCAAAATTGCTTTTATTTTATATAATCATTAATAGGCCAATTGTCTCTTTTCATAAATTAAATTATAACACGCTGCTGTATTCATATTTTCATGTACGGTATACGCCCTCTTTCAAAACTGCGGCAAAACGACATCCCTTTTTTTTATGATTGGCAAAGGAATCTCCCCGGTTCAGCGAAAATTTAGTTTTTTTGGTATGGCAACATCCGGTTAGCGCGGGAGAAATTGTGCTGACTCGCTCTTCTTCTAAAAAATTGTGGTGCGTGTAGGTGGGTTTTGGAAAAGGGGTCCCTTAGGGGACATTCCTTTCCCATTTCTCCTTAATAGACATGTGGCTGAGTGCTGGAGTTTTTCTTTTTCTATTGTGAGTCTTCTTTTGAAAAATTGTAGTATGTGAAGTGTTGGCGTATTTGTCATTATTTAAAATAACAGACATGACGAATTCCACAATTTTTTTTATGTAAGATAGAGTTGAATCCTGAATAATTTTAATCAACTACTCTTCAAATATGATGAGTGGTGTTTCTCATTGGTTGAAAAGTGAGGATAAGTGAAGAACAGTAATTTCATTTTAGAGAAGAAAAAAAAATCATTTTAATTTTAATGATATTGTCAGTAAATGACTTGTGTTTTTTGCATTCAATAAGCTAAACCTTTTGTCATCTTCATCTTAAAAAAAATGAAATGATTGCAAAATTTATTAAAAATTAGTATTTTCCTTTTTTATATTGATGGATATAGGAAAATGAATTGATGAAGCTTGTCTTACTGCAGCATCTATTTAAATGGTAAATTAATAGAAAACTCATTAAATTTGAGAATGCTTTGAATAAAAAATGGTAACACTATTGTCATGACATTATGTGCATATAAGAAGTAACTATTTGATGTTATGTGATAAGAGATTTGAGAATCATGAATGAATTATGTTAAACATCTGTGAATTAATTTCTACAATACTGCTTCATTTGATTGATGAAGAAAATGAATAAATATCAGTAAATCATTCAACAAAGAATTTTTTTTTATTCAATGTTTCATTGTCCTTTTTTTTTAGCAAGACATTAAAATTTTATTTTTACAGAACATTTTAAGGACATTCGAAACATGCATTATTGATGAACAACAAGAACTATAATTAATTAATCTAAAGAAAAATTTTTTTTTGTCTGCTAGTGATTTTCATGTTTCTAGTTTTTTTTTTATTATTTTTTTAGGTTCTATGTACAGGTGAGTACAAAATAATCGATTAACATGTAAAATATAACTCTTTATGTTTTTTTTTGTAAACGTGTTTTTAGGTGCTCACATGCAAGTTTTTGGATATATATATATATATATTAAAAATTACACAACGTAATTATTATTGATATTCTAAATTCTATTCCCCACTTATACGATCCCATTCCATTAAGCAACTAACCTTTAATTAATTAATTTCCTTCTTTTAATTGCATGTGAGTATCCGTCCCAATCAGGTGTTGAGATATGATCGTTCAATTGATTTTATCATTTGTTAATTAAGTCCCTTGAATGGTTGTATCACAACATCTGGTTAACACAGGGCTACTCCAATACTTTATAAATATGCAGAAATGAAAAAGTAAAATACACTTTGTGGAAAGGATAAGGAAAATTTGAGCAGCGTATATATGCTGCATTACTGCGTCAAATGAAGCAGTAATGCAGCATACAGCCGTTTCGAGTATACGCTGGATTTCCTTCGTCAGCGCAAAAGAATTTTTCCCAATGCAAATTCATATTTTACATAGGTTGGACATACTTATCATGGTACATATTCATACATATCATTCTACTCAAAGTTGTAATTACAGAACATTTGGTAGCATATCTAGGTTTTAGGTTCAAGAAGAGCTGAAAACGACCCCCACCTTACAATATGTTGCTTGTCATTAAGTTCAAAAAGAGCTGACCCCCTCCCCACATTACAATATATTGCTTGTTATATAAGAAGTGCAATATAATTATAGGAGGAGGGGGGTCTCGAAACTGTTACCCTCTAAATACTGCACGGTCTGTGTCTCCCCCAATTTTTTCTACAAATCTACGCCTATGAGGCCACTTTGTGAAGTAGTCCATTACTACTAAGATGTATTTGTTGTTGTCAAAAGTTGATGGAAGTGGAAACAAAACGTCGACTACAATTCTTTCGAAAGAAGTACCAAAATTATGACACTGAAGATGTCCACGTGTTTTCTTCTTTGGTCCCTTCTGAGTGCTGCATTATGTGCATTCTTTGCACCAGCGTTCAACTTCGGATCTCGCATTGCATCAGAAGAAGCCTTCACGTACTTTGTTCAGCGTCTTGCAAATGGCAGAATGTCCTTCAGTGATTCTGTGACAAGGTTTACTAAAAAGAAAAGTTGGCCAAAGATTGTACGCGAACAGCTGGAGTTCTCCCCTCCCTTCGCGACTGACGTCACTGGTCCCAAAGACAGGTTCGCAGTCCGTAGCTGTCATAAGAAATGCGTTGAATACAGCAGCAATTTTCTTAATTTAAAGATACACCATATAGTATATTGAAATTTTTACTGGGTAGATGACAGATTCGATTTCATTATTCTTATATAAGAATATAATATTATATAAAACGAGTTATGGTAAATGTTATTTAGGACAGTATCGTTAGAGTTGTTTTTAAGCATCTCTAACGATGACATTAGCAATTGAGCTATTTAAACTATGCTAAAATATTTTCTGCATTTTAAAATTGTTATTTACTTTTCTTTAATAAGTGCATAGGAAAATGTCGGACGCTTTAGCTAAAATACAAGCACTATTATTCTATCTGAGACTAGAATAATAAACTAACGGAACCTGTCGTCCATTTTTATCGAACTGCTTATAAGACTTGTAGACTTCGACATGATAAAATACTTAAGAAGACAGTAAATGACTTGATGAATGTAATTTAAAAATAGTTTTCAGAATTATAAAAAAAAATAAAAATGTGTTGTCCTTAAAGATTTCAGGCAGAAAAATGCTTGTATTAATTTTTTTTCCATAATCAAATTGATATGTGTACGAAATCCGATTATTTAAAGACTTCTCATCCAAATTCGAACAAATGTAGAAATCATATTTTTACGATACAAAAGGAGCAGTGCATGGGTTTTCTTTAATTATCTATTATCATTATGTTATTATGGTCAAAAAATTGAATTATTCAAGAAATTAAATGAGCATTGAATTTCATATAATGAGAGGCAATTTTTGAATATGGTTACTTCACGATGAATTTTTTTTTTAAATTAAAAAGTAAAGGGATACGAAGAGAAATTGATCAGTCCAGTTGTGACCAGGTTCTGAAAATACCTTTCATAAAGGAACATCTACGGAAATTGTGCCTTATTTACGCTATATGTTTGAAAAACAATGAAAACCTAACACGTCCAGGCAGACCGTAGGTTTTAATCAGTTGCGTCGACAGAAAACATGGAGGATAGGGGGGGGGGGGTAACCAAATAAGTTGTTTCACATTTCTGCAAATATCATTCCTTCTAACCTGAATAGATTTCGATAGATTCCTAGGGGGGTGGAGGGTATATCTCCCAACACCTTTTTAGCGACTTTACTAGGTTTGATATTACGATCTTTCAGCTAATTCTTGTGTTAAAAAGGTCAGTAATCAAATGGCTAGGTTACGGGTGTTCCCCTAAGGGAGGGAAGAATAATTTTTAAAAAGGCCATTCTAATTCTATAAAGGATGATTGCCTTCATGGAGAACTTTTTAAGGGAAGTTGCGTCGCATTTATGTTACATGTTAGGAAAACCATGAAAACTAACAGACGCACCCCGTCAATGTACTTTTGACGCAACTGATTAAAACCTACGTCAATATACTTTTGGTACGGAGGCTTGAGCTCACAACCAAGGCACTGACGCTATGTCATGGGTAAACCTTAAAATTTACAGCTCTCTCTCTATTGCTTATTTTTCTTTTCTTCACTAAATGACCCAAAATTCTTTTAGCTTTTCTCTTCATCTGTTCAATTATGTGCCTTATTCGAAAGAATGTTCTGGTTCTGGTATATTTACTTACAACATCAGGAGCTATTTCAGGAAATTGTTCTTTTATTTTAAGCTGGAGGTTCTCTAAACTATTTTTTGAATTAGAAATAAAATTTTTCGTGGAGTTCTAAAAAAAAGTTTTCTAATTTGGTGACTTTCTACCCAGGTATCACGTAAAATGACCTGTTGATAAAAATTCAATCCATTTCTTGTTATTTTTTCATGTTGATTTCACTAGATATGAATAAGTTCTTAACTGTACTTTCTTGTGACGATATGCCAAATATACTACAAAAAAACGTAAGGCTTCTTTTTCATTTACATCAGGACTGAACTGAATGTCATGTTCATGTTTAATATCTGCAGTGATGCTGAATGCATCGTCTTTTTCTTCTAATTTTAAAAATAAATTCGCAGTTAGGTTTGGTCTTGGTCACCACATTTGTATTTATTGGCATAGGAAGCTGCAGTAATGTTTTAAGTCGAGATTTGAAATCAGCAGTAAGAGGATGGTTATAAAATTGTCCAAGACCTTTAATTTGGGAAAATATATTTACCGTAAATTTCTGCATTTCTTTTAGTGTCTTGTCCTGTTATTTCATCATTTCTACTACTTGGGTTAAATTTCCTGAAGAATATTTAAAATTTTTCGTCCATAACTTTAAAGTGCTAATGCCTGCCAAAGAAATTTTAATTTGCTCTCCAAGATGCTAGTATGCTTTCCATGAAGAACTAGGGCTTTAACTATATCTTCAGTTTTCACTGTTGGTATTCTTTTATTGGTATTCGAAATTCAAAATATCTGACCTGATGTGAAATATTTTGAAAGGATTTTTGCAATTTCACTTTGGATTTTCTCATCATCTTTCTTCTTTAAATTGCTATTCTGTGCTCCAAAAGAATTTAATTTTGCTTTTATTCTCTCATTGTCTTCTCGTATTTTTCGTAATTTTTAGTTAGGTACTTGATCTTTTCTTCAGCATCGAATACTTTTCTTTTTAAAGAATTTATTTCAATTAATAATTTCTGATTTTCAAAATATACATTTTGCCTTTCAATTTCATTTAAATCACCTGACTGAACAATTACTGACATATTTTCAAAAATATTTGAAATCTGCTCTACATCTTGTACATTTAGCAAATCATTCAATGTCTCCTTCTCACCTATTTTACGATGTCGAAGTTTACGATCCGCATTTTGAGGAAATTTATGAAATGGTACATTTTTGCTTGAATTGCCGTTTCTGCAAAGAGCTGCAGCACTATAAATCATAACCAAATCTAAAACAGCTATTTCATCAAACTAATATCCGTGCTTTATGTCTATCTTTTTCCTATGCTTCGGAAGGGAACAGTGACGTCAGTAATTCCAAGAACTCTGGACAGGAGTAGGTTGCCAGAAACGAATGGCTTACCTCTCTTACTTCCATTTACCTTGACTCTGTGATGTATCTCGTTTAGTACGTTGGACATCCTAGAAAGAGGGAGCAGCAACTCACATCTGATGCTCTTTCCATCGATCCTCTCCCACTTACGGTATACTACTCAGTTTCTCAAGTGCAGAAAATCCCACAGTGGCCCGCACCGCTTCGTTTCAAATGAGGAAGAGGAATATTTCTTGCCAAACTGGCCTCTCATTAGCTAGTTCTTTGTGGATCAGGATTGGCTCGATATCTCTATCTTTTCTTTGGGCTCGAGAAAGTTCTTCATCACTCCAGGGACCCGGTGGTGTGTTTTAAACATGTTGGATGGCCGCGGATGTCTAGCTTCCAAATTTTATTTCAGCACGAGAGTAATGTGCGCAGTTCAAAGGACAAGGTCTTCTCGAGAGTACATCAGAGTTTCCATGAGATTAACCCTTTCGGTGTCGAATCTCCATGTCGTATTCTTGAACTCGCTCTTAAATTTGGGGTTATAATCTTATTGACCAAAGGGATTATAACCAGTGGTCGGACTTCAAGTAGCGAAACTTCTGTAGTCACTACTTTTTCTCGTAGTTTGTAGTGTAACGTGCTACTTTTAAAAATAAGTGGTGTAGCGAGTAACTCGATACAATAAATTACTTGTTTGTATCGAGTTTTGGCGATATTTTTAACGTTACTTCAGTTAACAAACAAGGTGCCATTCAACATAACATGTGCGCACCTTTTCTTCCTTTGTACGAAATTTAGTGTTCTGCGCAACGATGTACGTTGAATGACCACAGGGTTAGGAAGGCCATTGCCTCATGAAGTTGATTTTTATATGGATATATTCAGATGTGTTATGTCCCAAAAGATCCTACTTATCGGATGGCAATTTTGAGATGCAAGTTCTACTAAAAATGAACGAACATGTTTTTAAAGAAATAGTTTTTACTTTTACTTTATTTATACGTTTAATAAATAAAATGTATACACGTCAACTTTAATTAAACTTTAAAATCAAAGACAACCAAAAATAGGTTTAAAAGTCCTTTAATAAAATCTCCTTTCCTCGACGTACAAACATTACACAGTCAAAGCGCATTCGGGCATCAAGATGCCCTTCATCCGCGGCAGATTGTCTTTGATTTTAAAGTTTATACTTTTATTTTATTTTACTGTTTTCAGAATAAATATGTTAATTTACTACAGTATACCCATATCCTCAACTTTTTGTGCAAATTGAAGCTGTGGGAAAATTCGTCTTATAAAAGTAGTTATGTAGTGACTACATTTTCAAAGCAGTTTGTAGTCACTACTTTTAAAAAAAGTAGTTGTAGTTAATTACATTTGTCATAATGTAGTTATTCGTTCGTTACTAATTCCCCCGTGGGGAAAGGGCGCCTACGAACCACGTCCACAAGACCCCCCTGGTCCCATTGCGAAGGGGAGAAAATTTGCAACTTCACTTTTATAGAGGCTCCCCGAAGGGCGGAAGTCTGACTTGGCCTCGACAAGACAACATCCATGCCTTCTGGCGGGATTCGAACTCGCAACCCGGCAATAAAGTGATCAGGCGAAAACGCATGTCTCTGACCGCTCGACCACCGGATCGGCATAATGCAGTTGCAATTGTAGTTAGCTACATTTGTTATAATGTGGTTGTACTTGTAGATCACAACAACAATAAAGTAGTTTTTCCAACAACTGGCTATAACATTATAGATTTTTGTATCTGTAACAATCTTAAAGTCTAGAATGATCCTGATTGCTGACCTACTTTTGAATCTCATTCTGGTAAGGGCTTCCCAGATTTATCCCTGGTCAGCTTCGGTTTTTATGTCTATATTCAAAGCTGGGAAATTCTATCACAAGATTCACTATGTAATCAAAAATTTAGAAAAAATTCTATAAGTATTGACTTCTCTTCTGATGATTCTTTTTTTCTAAAAACAAATTATTGTAATGGTAAATTTCTATATAACTTTAAACTACATTTCAATTATCTAAACTCTCTTATCCTTTAAATTAGTGATACAGAATCTTTAGACAATTTTATCAAAATTCTTATTAATAAGACTCGTTCATGTGCATTCGATCCTATACGTAAAAAGAAAATTAGAAAAAGTTTAGGATTCTCCTGGTGGACAAAAGATCTTGTAAAATTTAAAAACTTCGTTACTGCCGTTTCAAAAAAAATTAAATCTCTGATAAAAAATTTTACCCTTCCGGAGGAAGTCCCCGCTTCCAGAGTGAAACACAAACTACATAGAGCTAAATATAAATGAATGATTAATAAAGCTAAATCTATCTCATGGAAAAATCATTGTACTAATTGTTTGGATCTCTTTCTAAATTCACATTTCAGAAATTAAATACAATAAATCAAATAAATCTCCAACGTCCAAGAAATACTAACATTTGTTATTCAGAAAAAGATAAATTACTCATTGATCATTGCTTTCAGGATGATTGTAATTTCAACTCTTTTCCTTCTTACCTTATCCCTTCTAGTGGTTTGGCGGCTTTGTCCTTGGTGGAACTTACTTCAGTTTTCAACATTTTAAAAAATGGAAAAGCACAAGGTCTTGACAAAATTGACTACATTATTTGGAAAAGTCTTTTTAAATTTCTCCCACCTTTTTTCTAAAAATATTCAATTAATGTTTCAAATTTTGTTATTTTCTAAAATGTCTTAGAAGTAATTTTCTTATAAAAACCTGGCAAAAATTCTTCATTACTTTCTTCATACAGACCCATCAGTTTATTAACAACTTTAGAAAAAATGTTAGAAATTTTTTTATTTCTAGGTTTAATCATTGGTTGAAAACTGAAAACTCCGTCCACTATCTTCAATTCAGATTTAGAGAACTTCAAAGTTGTGAAGATGCCATTCACAATATTTTGAGTAAAATAGAAGGCCTTAGACCACTGTATCATGTCTCTTTAACCACCATCGATATTAGCACTTGACAACCTTAACTGGAACCACTTACATTTTTCCTTTGACAATCTTAACTTATCTTTCACCTTTAGATCTTTTATTTTTTCATACCTTGATTCTCGTTCAATAATTTTTTCGGATTCACAAATTTCTTTTTCAAAATTCATTTTTAAAAGTGCTGAGCAAGGTTCAGCATTTCTCCTATATCATGG
Source organism: Amaurobius ferox (assembly GCA_951213105.1). Classification (NCBI taxonomy): domain Eukaryota; kingdom Metazoa; phylum Arthropoda; class Arachnida; order Araneae; family Amaurobiidae; genus Amaurobius; species Amaurobius ferox. Next base: position 127,818 of record OX578146.1, read on the forward strand.
AACATTTATTTTAATGAAATTCTCCTATTAAACAGTAAATTACATTTTTTACAAGCCTTTGCTGACGATCTCGCCTTCATCATCTTTGGTTCAACTAGACATATTCTTGGACAAAATACCAATTATATTTTAGAAAAAGTTTTAACTACTTTAACTTCTCTTAATTTAAAAATCTCCACAGAGAAAAGCAGCTCTATTGCTTTTGGAAAAGGTAATACTACTTTGAAACTTACACCAATGTTTAGACTCCAAAATAAAACTAGAAAAGTTACCAGTCACTTAAAATATCTCGGAATTTTAATAGACATTAAACTAAAATGAGACTCTCATATTACTTTTTTAAAAGAAAAGTGTTTTAAGCTTCCTTCTAACTTCGGGAAAATTTCGGGAAAAATTTGGAGGGTAAACAAGTCCTTTTTGAAAATCTAGTATTTTTCTGTTATAGAAAAAATTATCACTTATGGTTCCGGTATCTGAGGAAAATGTTTTACTGATAAACAAATTAAAAGATTAATTTATCTTCAAAGGGTATGCCTTTTAAAAATTTCTAATGGATATAAAACAACTTCAAACAGTTCTCTTTTCTCCATCACAGGCATTCCATACATATTGTAATTAACATGCTTTATAAAAAATATTATTTTTGGAAGAAAAAAATTAATTTATTTTTACATCTTGATCTCCCTTCTCCTTCCCTTTTTGATTTTAATTGTCCATTTTCGGATACCCACCCCTCCAATCATATCGTTAACCTATCTAATCATGACCCAAATATACTTTCACCGTTCAACATTTTCACCTTTCAACATTTTCAGCGACGGATCAAAAATTGATCTAAACGTCTATTTGCCTATGTATTTATAAGCATGATACACTGGACGAGGTTTTTTGTTATAAACTTGACAATAGGAATACAGTCGTCCATACAGAAATTACCGCCATTAATTTAGCTATCAACTGGGCTTCTGACAATAATTCCAACGTTAATATTTTTTCCGATAGTCTCTCTTCCATTTTGGTCTTTAACTCTTTGAAAAATAAATCTAGCTACCTAAATTCCATTAAAACTAATGCAATTAATAATAAAAATTTAATAAATTTTGTTTGGGTTAAATCTCACACTAATATCGCTGGCAATGAAACTACTAATCTACATGCCAAATATGCGGGCCAACGGCCGTACCGTGCTGAAAACACCGGTTCTCGTTAGATCACCGAAGTCAAGCAGCATCGGGCGCGGTTAGTACTTGGTGGGTGACCACCTCGGAACGCCGCGTGCTGTTGGCCATCTCGGGTGCGGTATCCCCGTGGTTTGCGCGCTAGATTTGCACGCTGCCACAAATGCCGCCGTGTTCATGCGGAGTACGATCACGTTAAACATGTGGGTGTTGTGATCACGTTAAACACACATGTGATCACGTTAAACAGTCATTTTCCGGATATGGTAAAACTTTTCAAATAAAGTTAAAAATGATCACATTAAATATGTGGGTCCGTAAATGCTTCCGAGAGGTTGGTGGTAGGGGAAGGAGGGTACGGTCCTTGTGGATGCCTCCCCCACTGGGTTCCGGTCTAAATTGGGTGGCACTTCCCGGCCGTCCATACAGTTACCTTACACCTTTCTGGTAGGTCGGACGGTCTGGGTCTCAACAACAACAACATGCCAAATATGCAACAACCTCTGGTACAACCACTTAAAATCCCTTTCCCATATTCCTGCCTTTCCCTTTTCTGTAAAAACTTTATTCTTCATAATTGGTAGCTTTTTCTTAATGATTATATTTCCCCTCGTACTAATGATCTCGCTAGAATTAAATTTTTTTTACCTTCTGTAACCACGAAACTTCAAATTCATAATAAATTTTTAATATATTTCTTAACTGGCCATGTATGATTTTTAGATTATCTTTTTCACTTTAAAATTCAATCATCCTCTAACTGTCCTTGTAATAACTACGGGGATGTCGATCATTATGTTTTTTCATGTCCATTCTGTAAAAAATGTCATTTAACAAAACCGTCAAAATAAAATAAACCTTTATGGTTTTCCAACGTTTGTAAAAATCCTCTTTCTATCAATAAAATTAAAAACTGTGTTCTTGTTGCCGAGGAAATCTCTGATAAAACTACTTAACTGATGTGTTGACTTATGCTTTTAATTTCTTGGTCAATAAAATGTTTATACTGTTTCATTTTTTTTATTATATTTTTTTGTTTTTCAAATTTTTTTGTTTTCCAACGTTTGTAAAAATCCTCTTTCTATCAATAAAATTAAAAACTGTGTTTTGTTTTTCATATTTTTTTGTTTTCCAACGTTTGTAAAAATCCTCTTTCTATCAATAAAATTAAAAACTGTGTTTTGTTTTTCATATTTTTTTGTTTTCCAACGTTTGTTTTTCATATTTTTTTGTTTTCCAACGTTTGTAAAAATCCTCTTTCTATCAATAAAATTAAAAGCTTGTTTTTCATATTTTTTTGTTTTCCAACGTTTGTAAAAATCCTCTTTCTATCAATAAAATTAAAAACTGTGTTTTGTTTTTCATATTTTTTTGTTTTCCAACGTTTGTAAAAATCCTCTTTCTATCAATAAAATTAAAAACTGTGTTCTTGTTGCCGAGGAAATCTCTGATAAAACTACTTAACTGATGTGTTGGCTTATGCTTTTAATTTCTTGGTCAATAAAATGTTTATACTGTTTCATTTTTTTTTATTATATTTTTTTGTTTTTCATATTTTGCTTTTTGGTTTTATCATTTTCTTTTATGTCTGTTCAAACTTTCTTTTTCAGTTACTCCTCTCACAAAATAAAAAAATTGCAATTAATTAATGTTTGATTACTTAAAAAAATGATTCTTTGATGTTAAATTTTTTCCTTTTTCCTTTTCTTTTATTCTTTTGGCTTTTTCTTATTCTATAGATTTCTTTTCTAAATTCTTTCATTTTATAACCAAAAAAAAATAAAAGGAATTAAATTCCAATGTCTATTGTGGTGATTTTATTTTAAGGATGGTCACACTCATACCCAATCCAGTGAATTGGCTGTTTCTGCAAAATTCCCTTTATTAATGTAAACCAGCCCTGTATTTTCTAAGTATATCTTTTCAAGTGTGACTTCTAGAAAAAAAAAGTGAGTCTGTCGATTTGCCTGGAGAACCTCCACTTTGCTGGTGGTTTTCCCTTTCCGGCCTTTCATTCAACTGCTCTATACTCTTGAGTCAGCTGGACGTCTAAAAGCAAGTACATACGACCCCTGGACGGTTTAGGTTGATAGGGTTCTTAAAACTGAGCTGGACGGTCTAGGTTCATAGGGTTCTTAAAACTGAGCTGGACGGTCTAGGTTCTCAGTGTTCTTAAAACTGGTTGGCAACATTGTCAGCTCAAGTTGTCGCGGTGTTTTGTTTTGGTCCTCAAATTTCATCCTTTTTCTACAAGATTTTAAATATTTTTAAGATTTAACTTATCATAAAAAGATATGTAGTGCAGCTTTGTATTCTCTGCAATCGGACACAAAGTTCTTCTTTCTCTGACTTTTGGTTCGTGTGTTATTTCAATTTTTTTACTTAAATTTGTGTTCCATCAAACTTGCTACAAATGCTGAGAAGATAATTATATATCTTGCCATCACTCTCTTGATCGGAAGTTAGAAATATGTAATATAACTTTTTTTAATTTTAAATCATTATCAAGTAATTTATATGTTATAAATTTTCTTTTTTGTAATGGAACAGTGTATTTTTATAATTTTAGCTTAACACGTTGAGCGCGGAGCTGTTCCTGCTCTGCCTACAGTTCAGGCGGCACACAGCGGTAATCGCTCGACGAGGTGTTCGGTCATGGAGTATAAACAGAAGATGACACATACGTCGAGGTGACGATTGTATTTCACTGTCCTTTTCGGCTATGCGAATGGCGCAATACACCCAGAATCAAACAGGTCGTCACTTTTGGTGTAAAAGCAAACCACATTTTTGCATAGAATGTTTTAATAAACTCCATTAAAATTATAATATTTATTTTTTTAACCTCGATACTGCCTGTCCCACGGACTGACGCCGCCTAAAAGGAAAGTTCACTGTCAGTCCCCACAGACTGACGCCGCGCTTAACGTGTTAAATTTGCATACTTCTATCTGAAATTCTTATTGAAACTTATATTTGTTACTGTTACATATCATGTATTCATTAAACCTTATCTAAATGTTAATACTATTATTAACTATGTTCGTTTTATTTTTTATTACTTAAATCTACTCATCTCAATTTCTATATTAAATTGATTTATAATGTTTTATTTAGGCTTTAGTTCCACATAATATGTTATTTATCACAGTTTCATAAAATGCTCTTACTCAATATATTAATTGTATTTTACAGCTCTAATTCTATATCGGGTGGCAGGATTTGATTTATGTATCTCTTTTAAAATCTGCCATCCCAATTAAAAACTTTCTCTAAGTTTTCTTACAAATATTTGAATCTCACGTGACATAATTAACTAGCAATACCGATTTGCCTTGGTATTATATTTAAATTGGTTTCTATGACTACTTCAATGTATTACTATAACTATGATATAAAATAGATTACCATGGCTCTTTCAATATATTTTGAAACTTTTAAATTTTTTTTTATTGTGGCAACTTTTATCTATTGTTCATTTACTTCGTAATAATTGATTACAAAATGAATATCTCATCATACAAAGCCTTTCCAGCTCTGCCTTTATCACCAATCTGCCCGCTAAGTCCATTTTTACCAGATATTAACGATGTGAAGACAAGTGATACTATTCTTACTGATACAAACAAGACAACAAACAATGTTTGTATTCAATTTCTGAATTATAATAGCTCTGTTACATCTGCTAGACTAAAATATTCATCTCCAGAAGGAAACTCTATTGCCTTTACTTCATCTATCATAACCGAAACATCTTTTATCTAAAAATTAGATAATCCTCAAAATTCAATTAATGATCAACAGTCTGTCTCCGGCATCTCAGATGTACACAATGATTATTCCTCGGATTTTGCAATAGCTATTTACTTACTATTCAAAAATTTACCAATAAGCTGCAAAATTACTTGAACAAAATGTAAGATTCACCCAATATCCAGAAAACTTATATTAACAACAGTTTCGATGCACTAAGAAAATCTAGTATTAATTTCGAAAATAACTTATATGAGAATCCTTATCTTCACAATGCTCCTCAAGCAATCCATACTTCAAATAATGATTTTACAATCAAAAATATTGCATCACTTAAAGAAGATTTAATGAAGGAGATACAACAATTTAACATCAACCTCTCCAATAGCATTCCAGATATGATTACTGAAGCCGTCCAAGGGAATCTAGAGATTCCAAAATATGATGTAAACAATCCCAATTCACTGACTGGTTCAAAAATATCTGCATGAAACTACAATGATTCTTAAGCAGCTATTCTCCTCCAAATGTCCGGCATTTCAGTCTCTAGTTGAAACTGAGTCTGACCCTGTCAATTCTCATTGAGCTCTAAACGAGCACTTGACCAAGTGTGTTAGTTAGTACTCCAGGTGCGAGGAGTGATCCTTACTTGACGCCATAACCCGATGGGTTGGCTAATATTAATTTACCAGCCCACCGGGTCGAATTTTAATTTACCAAATATTAATTTTACCACAATGAATTTATTCTTTGGATCTTATTGTTACGATGTATCCACTGGAATTGTGGCTGTGCACTCAAGATACAAGAACGAGTCCAAGCTTCTGAATAACTAATACGTTTATGCACAAGCACAGCGCATGCAGGAACAATATACAGTGAAACGGCATTTAAAGACTCCATTAATTTCACAAAATAACAGCTATTATTCTCAAACATATCAGTAATTTCCGAAAACAGCTGCTACTGTTCTCAAAACATTGACAAAAATCACAGTTCAATGTATCATGTCAACTGCTCTCCGACTGGATGATGATTAATTTTATAGACTCTCCATAAAAAACTTCTGAAAATCTCTCATATATCGTAGAATAATCGTTGAGGAGTCTTTCGTGAAGTCGCCAAATCTACCAATTATTATTCATATTTCGGCGTTCTGGAAATTCTAGGCTCACTTCACGGAAAAGGATGCATGTACTGGTGTTTTCTCCGTCTGGTGTTCGAAAGAGACAAAAGTCTCTAGAAGAAAGGGAATATTACACGTTCGCAGTATTATACATGAAAATAAAAAAGAAATATGTAGTAAAAATCATGTGTTGGATACTAAGTTTTCTTTATGACATTACTGAGATAACTTCTAACTGTAGCTAAAGTGTCATGCAATTTAGTTAAAATAGTATAAAGAAAAGTCTTCCTGTCATGCTTGATCACAGCTTTGACGATCTTGTCACAATATCGCTAACTTGACGACTTGACGACTGATAAATATCAAAAAGTTGAAAATAAATCAAAACTTCTAAAAATTAAATATATTTTATTTGATAATCCCTGTCACTTTGTAGGAATTATAAATTTATAAACTGATTACATTCATATCTTTAAATTTGACACTATATATTTGTTATGGAAGACACCCCCATTGAAGATACCAGCATTGTATCTGTAATGGGAGTATTTTCCATATTTTTGGGAACACATCTTATAGGAGGGTTTTGTGTTTTATATACTTCTGATCAAAATCCCTGAAATTTTTACTTAGTATTTTGAATTTTCTATAATTAGTAAAAATTGACACCAAAATATATTATGTTTAATATTATCTAATATAAAACTATATATGCCTATATTAGGAACTTGTATATAAATGTCCATGTCAAATTGGTGTCAATTCCCCTTTGATTTATGTCCCCTTTTATGATTCATGTCAACTGTTATGATCTATGTCAACTTTCTAATGATCCACGAAACCATTTTAATTCTTGAATAAATGCACCTTCTACTTCAAGAGTTAGAAATAGACTAACTTTACAAACCCTTTTTTAGTAAGGGTCTCTATCCTTCTTCCTTTAAAAAATATGTAGGAATTATTTAATATTCTTGATTCAAAATATAGCGACTTTGACTGTTGGTGGGTCAAGTCCGCTTTCCGAGGGGAATAGAATTTGCATTTTGTAAAAGGATCGGGATCGTAAAGTAATTGAGTTCTGTTAGGAGGTGCGTATATTAAATTATTAATTCTATCTTATTAAAGGGTCGTACAGTAATTACGTTTTCTTGTGACTATAGAGAAGCGTGGCTCACGTGTGTCTGGAAATTTTCGGAGCCCAAAACTGCAGGCGGGCAAATGTGAGGGAATTCTTTGCATACTTCACGTACCCGGCTGTATGGCAGACATTCAGTTTCCTAGTAGATTAGCATTTTGCAAACATAGTTAACAAACCACTTCCCTACATGCAGATAAATACTTCTTTCTCTCTATGTAAAAATAAACTAGTTATTAAACTTAAACTCCAGATATCAAAGAATTAGCACACAAAACCTTTATTAGTATAGTTTGTGCTGATATCAAGGTATTGTGCTTTTAATGCTGCTTAAAAGTCGTACAATTGGGTGCGTATCGTCGACCATAATGAATGAAATGACAGATAAAATCACTCTGGGTTCAAATCATCGAAACAATGGTATCTGCCGTATCTATTTTTAAACGCCTTTGCGTGTCGTTGCCACCGATTTAATCTTAAAGAATGCACACTATACTATTCTACTTGCAGTTATAATACATTTACCAAGTTAATCAACTAGAAAGTTCTAGTTTTGCGCATCAAAGGGATAGAAAATGTAATGCTAGCATATTTATAATTTTCAGGCTTGATTTATTACTTTCCCTACATAAATAGTATATGCATAGAGAAAGTATTAAGGCGGTAATATAATAAAGTTTTAATATAGATATTTTTAATATCACAGAACGAGAATAAAACGTTTTGAGGTGATTTAAAAACTAAAATATTTCGTTGTTCGTTATTAGCATTAACAGACAGTTGTTTAAATGTACCCACCGGTTTCGTGAGCAGAAAAGTCTTCTTTGTCAGGGCAGATACAACATCAAATGCAAGAACAGAAATTTGCCGACAATTGCTGTAATGACGTGTCTGTCCAAATTATCCTGATGATGAAAGTCTTATTTATTTATTTATTTGCTTTCATAACCGGTTGATAGAATTAACGGCCTTGAGTTGTTAAAAACGAGGTATTTTATTCAGATTAAAACATCGGTACGAGTTAATTTTTTGTATATATTCAGGTTATGTTTTTAATATGTATATAAATCTGTGGATATATCTTTCAAGTTGTTTCGAATAATGTTATCAAATAAAATATTTCGAACAATATCTTTTGAGCAATTTTTTTTTGAATAGTTTTGTTAAAATTGAGCCATGTCAGCGTAACTTTCCAATCAGTGAATCAGGTACCCTAGCGATTTTCAGCGGTGTCTTAACTAGGGTCGACCGCTGTGACGACTGTAGGCAGTTGGGGAAATTTCCCCACTGAGATTTTAGAACAGACGTATTTTAATTCTTTTTCTTATTCTTGTTATGATATTTACAATTTACTGATCCTAATAAAACTTCTCATAATAGACACTTTAGAATAGCGGACGCCTCTCAATAGCCGAGGTCTCGCAATATGGATATTTATAAATATTTCGACACGTATATACTGAATCATGTAAATATGTTTCTTTCCAATTGTTAACTTCAAACTAATAATAATTACTTCAATAATAAAGTAAAACCTCGGAAACGCAATTTTATTCAATCTTTTGCATCGCATCAAACCATCAGCTCCCTTCTGCTACTCGACTTCCGTAAATCTCCATTGACAACTTTTTTTTACAAACTTATCGTATAAAATGTGTTGACTTTGCTATTGAGCCTAATTTATACTATTACATTCGGCCATAATATAAAGGAACGTCCTCGTTCACAATTAAACACAGTTATAATTCAAATTGGTTTCATAGCAACATATAATCGAAATTCATTTAGTAAGTCACATACATGTTGATGTTGAGCACGAGTGATATAATAGGACTAACATTTATTTCATAACATTGAATAGGTTCTCCATTTGGAACTTTAGCCATAGAAATTTTTGAACCTGTTTTTTCAGTTTCGAGATGAATATTACTGTCATACGAAATCAGATGACTGCATGTCTAGTATAACGACTTCATCTTTTATCAATCGTAAATTTTCACTACTGGAATTCACAATCGGTACTTGTGATCTTCCATCTCTGATCAAATACACATCATGTTACTTAGCCAACGGCCCTACCGTGCTGAAAACACCGGTTCTCGTTAGATCACCGAAGTCAAGCAGCATCGGGCGCGGTTAGTACTTTTGTGGGTGACCACCTAGGAACACCGCGTGCTGTTGACACATTTCGGGCGCGGTATCCCGGTGGTTTTCGCGCTGGATTTGCACGCTGCCACAATCGCCGCCGTGTTCATGCGGAGTACGATCACGTTAAACATGTGGGTCTGTGTGTGTGTCTGTCTGTGCGTCTGTCTGTGTATGCAGATTTTGTATCCACTCTAACTAAAAAACTAATAGAACGAATTTCACAAAATTCGGCAGATAAGTCACTTGTGGGTCATTCTGTTGCTCATTAGATTTCGGTAGTATTCGGAAAAAAAATTATCTGCCGTTTCTTGCAAAATGGCCAGCAAAAATAGCCAACATCTAAAATAAAAAACTACGTATGCTGAAATATATCCATTAAATGTTTGTTTAATACGTAATTTTTAACGAAGAAAAGAATAAAACCAACCCCATTACGCTAGGACTAGCCGTTCTCAAGATATTTTAGTTTCTTCGTATTTTTTCTAAGCCACCTTTAAAAATAAGTCCAGTTACCAAATGCGAACGAAAATTGAATTAAAAGTGAAATAAATTTAATTAAAATAAAGAGAACGTGGATATAAGTTTGCAGGGAAAGTCATGTGCTGCCCACATGAGATTTTTATCTATTAGGTTCGGGGTACAAGCGTCCAATGTTTCGTATCGCTCCGTTTTTCCTCCAGAGAAAGCCCAACCATAGATGCTATTTACATAAAAAATATTGGGGATCGGGAACCTTCTGCATTCGAATATGTCCGACCCCTTTGAAGGCTGCCCTGGGAACAAAGACGAATCTAATGTTTTAAATTTATTCAATTTATTAATTTATATTACCATTTATTTGCATGAAATAAAATTTCAGCAATCTGACTTCGGCCGAATATTTTGCTTGACTAAACAACAAAAAGAAAAGCAGCGATTGCCAGACTCGATATTAAAATTAATGATATATAATGATTAAATGTGATAATAATCTTCTTTTCTTTTCTTAACGTTTGAAGTAGTAGAAGTACAAGCAGAACGTTAGAAACATAATCGCGAAGGAGCATTATGACCTGCTTTAAGCTAATCAGGTGATTATTTGCCCCACTAGAACATAATTGAGCTGGGAAATAAAATCTCGCGTATTACCCCCTCCCCCTTTTTTTACTTTCCCTGCAATACATGGTAATGCATAGGGAAAGTATTGGAATCATGTCGAAAATCGCAACTCGAGTTTTCGACAGATCTACACGTTTCGAGACCTCTAAAATACGAAAAACTATTTTTAGTGTGACGTCTGTGTGTCTGTCTGTGTGTCTGTCTGTCTGTGTGTCTATGCAATGTATTTATCCACTCTAACTCAAAAACTAATGGACCGAATTTCATAAAATTTGGTAGGTAAGACCCATGGGTGTGACCCTGGTTCTGATTAATTTTTGGTACAATTCGGAAAAAAAGAACCCGCCTTTTTTGCGAAATAGTCTGCAAAGATATCATGTATCCACTCTAGCTGAAATACTTTGAACAAATTTTACAAAATTTGGTAGATAAATCACTTGTGGGATACTCTGGTGCTGATTAGATTTTGGTACGATTCGGAAAAGAACAATCTGCCTCTTTTTACGAAGTGGCCCGCAAAAATAGCCAATATAAAAAAAAAGACTATGTTCAAATGTATCAATGAAATGCTTGTTTTATACGCACTTTTTGACGAGGAAAAGAATAAGAACAACTCTATTACTCTAGGACTAATCGTTCTTGAGATATTTGAGATGATTTGCATTTTTGTTAAGCCGCTTTTGAAAAAGTGTCCAATTACCAAATAAAAGCAGAAATTGAATAAAAAATGCAAATTTAGTGTTATTTTGGCTAATTAAACTTAATTTAACGAGTTTCTAAAGAAATAAAGAAAAAATGAATGTGAGCCCGCAGGGAAAGTCATGTGCTGACCACATCAGATTTGTTTTGTTTTTTTTGCACGGGGGGGCGGGGTGATTTACTCGCACTGCTACTAGTTCCCTAAAGATTACTAAAAATGATTTAAAGTTTAATATTTTAATAAAATTTTGTTGTATTTTCGTTAGTAGATTTTTGGTAGATTTGATTGGCGAATTCAGTAGATTTTTCACTGGTTGTCAATTGAAACGTCCAAAACCCTCTGGTCACGCTGTCACTCAGTTGGAAAGCAGTTGACGTAATATGGGCTATATTCACTTGGGAGATACATCAGTGTTTTGAGAATAGTAGTTGCTGTTTTATGAAATTAAAAGTGCATTTTATTGCTGTTTTACTGTACCTGATAGTTGTTTAGTGGTCTTTTGAAATAGAACTATTTGCTGTATACTGTTCCTATTTACATTGTGCTTGTGAATAAACGTGTTAGTTATCCAGAAATTTGGACTCTTTCTTGCATCCTAAACTCTCACCCACGATTCCAGAGGTTACGTCGCAACAGTACCTATTGATTTGCATATTAGTTAATTGTATTACAACTTCGTAACTAGTAGATTTTTTATAAATGTTAGTGTAAATAGTTGGTCGCGAAATTTTTGCGACGTCTAACGAAATTTCGTGACTTTTCGCAGTTTCTCCTAGGATTTTCCCTCGAATTTTGAATTTATTCCGCGATAAAATGACTGTCCTAACTATGAAGATGGACAGGAGATGAGACTGTGGAAAATAAATCATAGAGATAGAGTTTCCACTTACCTTCATGTTTTAAACCAACGGAACCAAAAAGTTACGAGGAACCATGGAGTGAGAGAGGAGATAAAACCCCTATGTAAAGTTCATTTTCAATAATATCTCAACAACCACTGTTCCTAAACACAAAACATAGACATACATTTTAAGTTGGGGTATTCCACGCTACCCACAAAACCGCTACCTCGCTACCCGTCACCGTTACCCGGTGCAGCCGGTCTCCCATGTTGATAAAACGAACACACAAATACATATACAGACAGATGTTCAATTTTATTTATATAGATAAGCAAATGGCTTACTCTTTTGACAAATAGTTCATTTCTTTTGAAGATCCCAGACCGTACGACTCATCCAAGAGTTTAGAGGAGTAAGTAAATATACGGCCGGAGTTCATTTCTTTTGTAAGTCACAATCGATTGTTTCTTATAGAAATCATTCCATCACAGTATCTTTTATTCCGATACTCCCTACATTTTAATAATATACGCCGTTCGTCACGACATTTGAAATGAGATTCGTGCGAACTTTTGGAAAGATAAAACTGGCCAATTTCCTTATTTAGCAGTCTAATCTAAATAGTCAAAGCAGCAATCAGAAAAATTTCGTGCTCACCAAACAGGAGACTTACAACTGCTACTTATCTGCTAGGAGGATATTTATAATATTCCGAGTAAAATTATCTTTTGGGGTCATCGGAAATGTGTGATATGCTGTCAATATTGAGAAATAACACATTAAATGAAATGTTAAATATATTTACGGATTATTTTAATTTATTTTTCATTTTTCAACCACCCATGTCTGAAACTGATTACTGAAGACGTGATTGGCATATCGATACAACTATATCAATGCATCTGTCGTGGTGGAATGAAAACTTTATGCAAAGCCTATATTTAAAATTGAACGTATTAAACATGGTCGTAAATCGTAAATCGTATACATTGCATAAAACCCACCATAAATTCTTTGTGCCAGATCCTGGAATAAAATGATTAATATAATACTACGCTATTGATTTCACCCATTTTAACATTAAAATAAACATTATTTATTAGGAACATTATAATCATAATTAAACTGCAATAACTATGATTATATATTTAAGGAGGAGATTGGGTATATGAGACCAGGCATACTAATATTCAAACAGGATTATGACCTTTTATAATAGTTGATTTGCACATTCCTTCGTTATTGTCTTTAGACACCGAACTGCATGTTGGATTTTTACTGTTGACTTTTAGCATTGTACAACAAATACTCGCTATTTTGCATATTTTGGACTGTATCCATCCACGCCCGCCTCTTCGGCGATCAATGCCTCAATTTTATAAAGTACCATACTGATACAAAGACTTTATGTGCATACAGACTCTTGTCTGATCGCATCATCATTGCACTGTATAAATAACTTGATACCTATTCTAACATGACTGCACTATCAGAGTAGCTTGATGCATTGTGTCGTTTCTTGAATGAAATTTCGAATGCCAAATCTTGTCTTAAAGACTCCATAAATTTAGCAAACATTATATTATTTCTAATGCCTCGAATCTCATTATTCGCTGCACTACTCTCTAAATCATTGATCGTATTGGTAATTTCTAATTCCAACTCTGACACCTTCATTTAATTTTCATTTTACATTTATTTAAATTTTTCTGCTTTTGCAGCACAATAAGGGAAGTTTTAAATTATCTCAATAATAAATTTTTGATTTCTTCAACATTATCTGCTTTTTGTAGTTCAGTTTTCTGTGATAAGGATGCATGCGTATTTTCTTTTAGTCTGGTTTTATAAACTGCTGTTTCTTCTTCTGTCCAATCTGCCATCTTTGCAATGCTCCCAAATTGATCGATAAAAAATTCGACATTCTCGTCTTGACGCCCATTAAAAACTGGCAATAAATTTATCAATCCAAAATTTTGTCGTCTAATATTACTTCTTGGTGGCATTTAAAAACAAATTTATCCCTTCCAAAATCCTAACTAAAATTAACAGCATGCAATATACAATTCAAAATATTACACATCAAATACTTTACTTGCAAATATTCTTAATTATTACTTCTTCTAACAAATGATTTTCAGTTTTATTTCATAATACACACATTACTTCATTATACATTTAGTGAATGTACATATTTGAAATTATCAAAGCCATCATCTGGTCCCACCCCACGCTCCTCCATTAAAATTATTCATCTCTTTAAATTTTATTTTTATCAACATCAGTAGTATTTAATCAATTTTTCATTTAAAATTTGAACTCGCACCAAAGTGTCACGGAAACCAAATGTGGTGCAATACAATGTACACGACTCACGATTTACGACCCTGTTAATTCTGGGTAATTTCGTAATGATAAACTCAACAATAAGTTCCTTTTTAAAATGCGCACTACAGCATCCATATATGACTTTACGATGCATCGATGTTTCGTACCGATATACTTGTATACGATACTTACTGTGCATGGATACAATAGCTTTCAATATACATTGTACACTTTCCTCTAATTTAAGGCCATATTTTTTTAACGATTTTTCTTGACGTGGAAACGTCTTTAATTTAGTACTATTTACTGTAAAACAGTATGCTACTGAAAGTTTCAAGGGAGTCAGCTGTCCGTAATGAAGTGTAAGTTTCTCGATATATATATATATATATATATATATATATATATATATATATATATATATATATATATATATATATATATATATATATGATCAAAAGTATCCGGAGACTTTGGATGTTAGAATGTTTTTCGAATTTCTAAACAAATACTTGACTAAGTATTCTGTAACTTTGGCGATGTAAAGAACATGCTTGAACGCACACTTTCCTGTAAAGTTTCGGTGACTTGTGCATTTAGAGGACCACCAAGATATTGAAAAAGGAGAAATATATATTTGATCACCCTGTATCATAAAAAGGTGGAAATGATTTGTAACTTTCACAAAATAGTTAACTAGCTTTGTTCAATGTATATAAGAATTTTCGTAAAACAAATAAATGTTTTTTGCTTATAAGATCCATAGGTTTCAATCAAGTTTCGCGAAACTTACAGAACATTTGCCGACGTCGAAGAAGAACATTATACTTCAATTGAAAATTGAAGCATTGGATATACGACGCGATATAAGCATATGAAGAAACTACATTTTTACTTCATAGGCGCGAAACATAGCAATAGTTTTCTTTCATGATTTTGTAGTGAATACTGTAGGGCAACTTCTATAAAAAATTCACTGAAATATCGTGAAAATGCACAAAGATATCGACGATATAGTGATCAGTTTTCCTCTGACTCTCTAAAAGTACCTGGATGATAAGGGGGTTTCCACAAATTGACACTTTACAAATTCATAGGATACCCCTGTACTGAAAATGAATTAGTCAGATTTTATGTAAGTAATGATCACCATGTACATGGGTATCCGGAGACTTTTGATCATAATTTGCATAAAATTAGACTTGTTCATTTTCAGAACAGAGATGTCCGATGAATTTGTAAAATGTCAATTTGTGGAAAACCCCTTATCAGCAAGGTACTTTCAGAGAGACAGAGAAAAACTTATCACTATATCCTCGATATCTTTGTAAATTATCAGGATACTAGCAGCATACCCATTCTTCGTACGGAGTATATAATATAAAAAAACTTATAATTGGCAATCATGTGCAAATTCTGTTAAAATATTAAATTTATTGCTCATAAAGAGAAATTAAAGAATATATGTTCTCACTATGTAAAATTATCTTCACAGGCAGATCAGAAGAATAAAACATCCTGCCCCCTTTTGTAAGCAAATTTACAAAAAAAAAAATTGAATCAATATATGCAACGCCGTACTACTTATATTGTCGCAGATTAGAAAATATGCCAGTGTGTTAGTAGAAGCTTACCCGTATTGCAATATGAGTCTCAAAAATATTTGCCAAAATAAAAGAGATGACGTAATAAATTGAAAGTATCAAAAATCCCCGTAATCTTAATACCAGTAGGTCGTAATTGATTCCAATATATGTCAATATATATCAAAATATATGCCAATATACCTGTACAACTTATAATCTCGTAGATTAGAAGATATAACCGTGCATTTGTAGAATATTACTCGTACAACGTACTATATATGAGTTTCAACAATTTTCGTCATAATAAAACAATGGCATGATAATTTGAAAATATCAATAATCCTTGAATCAACAGTCCTCGAAAATATCAATAATAATGATGTTTAAACCTATAGACCGTAATTGATATTATCCAGTCAAAAATGCAATGTCAATGAAATTTATTTTATATACATATTTTTATTATTCAAATCCGAAAAGATTTAATAAAAATCGTATGTCGCATAACACATTGGATCCGTCGCTAAGCGACATGATATCATTTGCTTCAAATAAATTGATGGAAATCATATCGTCTGAATAATGCGATCTCCATGGAAGGTTTGGCGACATTTTCATCAATTTAGCGATAACTTAAAAAATCGCCAAATTTATCGCCAAGTGGGACTGTAGAACTCATAGTCCCATTTTGCCACAAATTGACGAAACGTCATCACAATACTAACCCCTAACAAAACACATTTAATTTCATTTATTAAGCGCGATTTTATCAATTCCATGATATTTTTATGGATTTACAAATATTTTTATCAATTTAGTGATATTAAAAAAATTCGTTAAATGTGTTAGTAAGTTGGATGGATGGGCTGACCGGCAAATGCTACAGAAACATCATTTCAGTACTCTATTCTAAAAAAAAACTAATTTGGTCCGCTAATTTGGTAAAGTTTAAGAAAAGTTACCAAGTTATTTAGCGATATTCCGCTAAATTCGTAGCTCTGAATTTGCAGATCTGAAGAATAAAATATTCTGATCCTGTTTGTATATACGAAATGAAAATACTAAAATTGTATTAGACGATACATACACCCGTTCTACTCTTTTTCTGCTTCAACAATCGGCCAAATGAATTTATTGGGTAAACACAATATATAAGTTTATTAGCTAAACAAAATATATGAGCTTGAAACCTCTTTGCTGAAATAAATGAAAGTGATATACGCATCCCGCAATTTATATAATTAAAAAACAATATAATTGTTCATTTATAAAATATTTTTTTACATCCATTTATTTATTACTAGCCGCCTTTGGCGACCAGCCTGTTCGCTACCCTTGAAAATTCTGACCGTGGCAAACTCGTTGGCGCGACCTACCAGAAAGGTGTAAGGTAACTGCTTGGAAGGCCAGGAAGTGCCACACAATTTAGACCGGAACCCAATGGGGGAGGCATCCAAAGAGACCGTACCCTCCTTCCCCTACCACAAACCTCTCGGAAGGACTTGCAGTCCCACACGTTTAACGTGATCGTACTCCGCGTGAACACGGCTGCAGTTTTGGCAATGGCGGGAATCGAACCCGGGCCTACCGAGTGAAATTCCCGCGCGCTAACCACTGGGCTACCGTGCCATCCGCGACAATCTCCATAACTTTATTTTTATTCGGCAATTTTGGGAATCGAACCCGGGCCTACCAAGTGCAAATCCCGCGCACTAACCACTGGGGTACTTCACCCTCCGCGATATTCTTCATAACTTTCTTTTTATTCACCCAATTTAGACCGGAACCAAGTGGGAGAAGCATCCACAGGGACCGTACCCTTCTTCCCCTACCACCAACCTCTCGGAAGGACTTACAGACCCACATGTTTAACGTGATCGTACTCCGCGTAAACACGGCGGCAATTTTGGGAATCGAAACCGGGCCTACCGAGTGCAAATTATTCAAATAGAAAAAATAATAATAAATATTAACAACACATTTAATATCATTCCGTTGCCGAGCAACATGATATAAGATAGAATCTTCCTCATAAAATGCGAAATTAAATAGCCATTTTGATTTCTTTATACTTTTCATTGTTGAGTAAAATCTTGTGAAAGATGAACCATGGAGGTAGATTTTCCCGTTTAAATTCATGTTTCAAACAATTCAAGTTTTCCTATAGTGACTAATTAATGCAAAAATCCTGCACCAAACTCGGAAATAAAGTTTTATTTCATTTTGACGTTTTAAACAAACGATTTTCATCCTTTACGTTTGCATAAACCACGGAGTTGGAGAGTAGAACTCCTAGGGAAAAGTTTCGTTTTCATTAATATCTCAACAACCCCTGGTCTTAGAAACTCGAAACTTGGACAAAATTTATGGGGGGTTATTTTAAGGCAATTCACGAAATTTCATTAAGTTCGATTCAACCGTTTTCTCGTGATGATGAGACAAACAAAAATTTCGTTTTTTACTAATATCTCGAGAACCACTGGTCGTAGAAACTCAAAACATCGACTAAATTTTAAGTGGGGCTATTTCTAGGCTACCCACAAAATTTCATCAAATTCGGTTCAGCCGTTCTCCCGTGATGATGGGACAAACAGACAGACAGACAGACAGACAGATTTTCAATTTTATTTATATAGATTCCAGTGGATTTTTTATAGACGTTGCGCTACAGTATTCACTACAAAATCATGAAAGAAAACTATTGCTATGTTTCGCGCCTGCGCAGTAAAAACTTAGTTTCTACAAATGAGCATATCTCATCGTATATTCAATGCTTTCATTTTCAATTGAAGTATAATGTTTTCCTTTGACGTTGACAAATCTATATAAATAAAATTGAAAATCTGTCTGTCTGTCTGTCTGTCTGTCTGTCTGTCTGTCTGTCTGTCTGTCTGTCTGTTTGTCACACCATCACGGGAGAACGGCTGAACCGAATTTGATGAAATTTTGTGGGTAGCCCAGAAATAGCCCCACTTAAAATTATATCCGTGTTTTGAGTTTCTACGACCAGTGGTTCTCGAGATATTAGTAAAAAACGAAATTTTCGTTTCTCTCATCATCACGGAAAAACGGCTGAACCGAATTTAATGAAATTTGGTGAATAGCCTTGAAATATACCCCCATAAATTTTGTCCAAGTTTCGAGTTTCTAAGACCTGGGGTTGTCGAGATATTAATGAAAAACGGAACTTTTTCCTAGGAGTTCTACTCCCTAACTCCGTGGTTTATCCAAACGAAAAGCTTGAAAATCGTTTGAAAGTGAATTAAAATTTAATCTCTGAGTTTGATGGGAGATTTTTTGCGTTAATTAGTCACTTTCTGAAAACATGAATTGTTTGAAACATGATTTAAAGAGGAAATCTATCTCCATGGTTCATGGTTTATTTAAAACAAGCTTTTACGGAACAATGAGAAGTATAGAGAAATCAAAATCGTTATTTAATTTCGCAGTTTATGTTATAAGACATGACATATTTAACATGTTATAAGATTCTATCTTATATCATGTTACCCAGAAACGCAATTAAATTAAATCTGTCTGTTAATTTTAATAATTATTTTTTCGATTTGAATAATAAATAAATGGATATAAAAATATATTTTGGAAAAGAACGATTTGATTTTTCTTATAGCATTTTTGTCTGGATAATATCAATTACGGTCTTCAGGTTTAAAAATTATTATTATTTATATTTTCGGGGATTATTGATTCAAGGATTATTGATATTTTCAAGTTATTATGCAATTATTTTGTTATGAAAAAAATTGTTTAAACTCATATATTGTATGCTGTACGAATCTTCTACAAATACACGTGTATATCTTTTAATCTACGAGAATATAAGTAGTACAGGTATATTGACATATGTTTTGATATATATTGGCATATATTGGAATCAATTACGACCTTCTGGTATAAAGAGTACGGATATTATTGATGTTTTCAATTTATTACGTCATCTCTTTTATTTTGGCAAATATTTTTGAGACGCATATTGTAATACGGGTAATCTTCTACTAACACATTGGCATATTTTCTGATCTGCGACAATATAATTAGTACGGGGTTGCATATATTCATTCAATTCCTATTTTTTCTTCTGTAAATTTGCTTACAAAAGGGTGCAGGATGTTTTATTCTTCAGATCTGATCGTGAAGATAATTTTGCATAGTGAGAACATATATTCTTAAACTTCTCTTTAGGATCAATAAATTTAATATTTTAACAGAATTTGCACATGATTGCGAACTTTAAGTTTCTTTAAATTATACACTCCTTACGAATAACGGGTGTGCTGTTAGTGGTTAATAAATTTTAACATTTTAGGAGGATATATCATGTTGCTCGGCATCGCAATTAAATTAAATGTGTTTGTTAATGTTTTTATTATTTTTTTTCGATTTAAATAATAAATAAATGGATAAATGGATATAAAAGTATATCTTATGAATGGACGGTTTGATTTTTCTTTTAATTATATTAATTGCTGACTGCGTACATCAATTTCATTTATTTTGGCAAAGAGTTTTCAAGCTTATATCGTATTTAGCTACTAAACTCATATATTGTGTTTAGCCAATAAATTCATATAGCCGATTGTTGAAACAGAAAAAGAGTAGAGCGGGTACATCTTCTAATACAATTGTAGTGTTTTCATTTAGTATATTGAAACGGGATAAGAATGTTTCATTCAGATCTGCAAATTCAAAGCTACGAATTTGGAGGGATATCGCTAATTTGACAACTTTTCTTAAACTTTGCCAAATTGACGGAAATGTCGCCAAATTGATATAAACGACACACAAACAGCTGCCATAAACCTTCGGGTTGGTCGTGTGGCTTGGGTCTTCTACATATCAATGAATTTTTTTTTTGTTTTGTTAGAAGAGAGTACTGAAATGATGTTTGGTTAGCATTTATCTGTCAGACCAACCATCCTACTTAGTAATACATTTAGCGAATTTTTAAAATGTCACCAAATTGATAAAAATGTTTTCAAATCTATAAAAATATCTTGAAATTGATAAAATCGCGTTTAATAAATGGAATTAATTGTGTTTTGTTAGGGGATAGTATTGTGATGATATTTCGTCAATTTGTCGCAAAGTGGAACTGTCAGTTCTACAGTCCCACTTGGCGATAAATTTGGCGATTTTTTAAAATGTCGCTAATTTGACGAAACTGTCGCCAAATGTTCCATAGAAATATAACTATTTAGACGATATTTTTTCTACCAATTTATTTGAAGCAAATGATATCATGTCGCTTAGCAACGGATTTAAATCCAATGTGTTTATGAGGCAGATGATTTTTATTAAATCCTTTCCGATTTGAATAATGAAGATATGTATATAAAATAAATTTCATTGCCATTTCATTTTGGACTGGATAATATCAATTATACTCTTCAGGTTTAAACATTATTATTATTGATATTTTCCGGAATTATTGATTCAGGGATTATTGATATTTTTAAGTTATTACGCCATTGTTTTATTGCGGCAAAAATTGCTGACACACGCATATTGTACGTTGTACGAGTAATCTTCTAGGAATGCACGGGTATATCTTCTAACCAACGAGAATATAAGTAGTACAGGTATATTGGCATATATTTTGACATATATTGGCATATATATTGGAATCAAGTACAGTCTTCTGGTATGAAGATTAAGGGGATTAATTATATATTCAATTTATTACGTCGTCTGTTGTATTTTACCAAAAAACATTTGTGACTCATATTGCAAAACGGGAAATCTTCTACTAATAATCGGACATTATAAGTAGTACGTGTATATCTTCCCATATAATTTTAGCACTTTAATTTTGACATATATTGGAATAAATGACTGTCTTCAGATTTAAAGATTACGGGTTTATTGGTATTTTCAATTTATACATGTAATCTACTAATACAGGTTATATTTTCTAATATTCGCGTATATAATTAGTACGGGTCCCATACAATTTTAACGCTTTTATTTTGCATATATTGATTCAATTCCATATTTTTTTTTATATTTGCTTACATAAGGGGTCCAAGATGTTTTATTCTTCAGATATGTCCATGAAAATTTTATATAGCGAGAACAGAGATTCTTAAACTTCTTTTTAGGAACATTATATTAAATATTTTAACAGAATATTTTGATTAAACATGTCATTTTGTATACTATAAGAATTTGGGCATGATTATGAATTTCAAGTTTCTTTATATTATATACTCCGTACGAAGAACGGGTATGCTGCTAGTCTATATATATAAAATTTAAAATCTGTCTGTCTGTCTGTTTGTTTGTCTCGTCATTACGGGAGAATGGCTGAACCGAATTTGTTGAAATTTTGTAGATAGCCTTAAAATAACACCCCATACATTTTGCCCAAGTTTCGAGTATCTAAGACCAGGGGTTGTCGAGATATTAATGAGAAAAGAACTTTTTCCTAGGAGTTCTACTCTCTAACTCCGTGATTTATCCAAAGGAAAAGTTTGAAAATCGTTTGAAAGTGAATTAGAATTTAATCTCTGAGTTTGATGGGACATTTTTTGCGCTAATTAGTCACTTTCTGAAAACATGAATTGTTTGAAACATGATTTAAATGGGAAATCTATCTCCATGGTTTATTTTAAACACGCTTTTACTGAACAATGAAAAGTATAAAGAAATCAAAATGGTTATTTTATTTCGCAGTTTATGAGGACGATTCCATCTTATATCATGTTACTCAGAAACGCAATTAAATTAAATCTGTCTGTTAATTTTAATAATTATTTTTTCGATTTGAATAATAAATAAATGGGTATAAAAATATATTTTAGAAAAGAACGATTTGATTTTTCTTATAGCATTTTTGACTGGATAATATCAATTATGGTCTTCAGGTTTAAACATTATTACTATTGATATTTTAGGGGATTACTGATTCAGGGATTATTGATATTTTCAAGTTATTATGCAATCGTTTTATTATGACAAAAATTGTTTAAACTCATATATTGTACGTTGTACGAGTAATCTTCTACAAATAGACGGGTATATCTTTAATCTACGAGAATATAAGTAGTACAGGTATATTGGCATATGTTTTGATATATATATGCATATATTGGAATCAATTACGACCTTCTGGTATAAAGAGTACGGGGATTATTGATATTTTCAATTTATTACGTCATCTCTTTTATTTTGGCAAATATTTTTTAGACTTATATTGTAATACGGGTAATCTTCTACTAACACACTGGCATATTTTCTAATCTGCGACAATATAAGTAGTACGGGGTTGCATATATTGATTCAATTCCTTTTTCTTTTTTGTAAATTTGCTTACAAAAGTGGCCAGGATGTTTTATACTTCAGATCTGCCCGTGAAGATAATTTTACATAGTGAGAACATATATTCTTAAGCTTCTCTTTAGGAGCAATAAATTTAATATTTTACAGAATTTGCACATGATTGCGAATTATAAGTTTCTTTATATTATATACTCCGTACGAAGAAAGGGTATGCTGATAGTGTTCTATAAGTTTCGTGAAATTTGATTGAAACCTATGGATATTGTAAGCAAAATACATGTAACAAAATTTGTTTTTTTTTTAAGAAACGTTTATATCTTCATGGATATATTTTTGTTTTACAAAAATGCTTATATACTTTGAACGAAGCTAGTTAGCTATTTTGTAAAAGTTAGAAATCATTTTCGGCTTTTTATGATACAAGGTGTTCAAATATATTTTTTCCCTTTTTCAATATCTTGGTGGTCCCTTAAATGCACAAGTCACCGAAACTTTACTGAAAAGTGTGCGTTCAAGCATGTCTTTTCCATCACCAAAGTTACAGAACACTTCGTCAAGTATTTGTTTAGAAATTCGAAAAACATTTTAACATGCCTGGATATTTTTGATCTTATAGTGTACACACACACACACACACATATATATATATATATATATATAAGGATTAAAAAAGAAAGCAGATAAAAACGGGAGTGACCATATGAATTACATAAAATGGTAGGGGTGGATTGCGACACCCCTTTCCCGCTTAAATCAGCTTTTGCAACCCGGGTAACGCTCACGGCACCAACATAATTCCATGGTCAGTCTCCCAAATGTGCGAAAAACAAAAGCACCCGAACGGATTCAGAGTCAAAGACGAAACAATCCAGAAAGGGGTGAAGACGGATCGGTAGAATTCTTAGATTTATCAATCAAAAAACACCAGAAATATGGAATTTATACAGAGCTACACGATAAAAGAGATTCATACAGAATCAAGATAAATCATATAATCGACTGGAATTCAAACCTAAGCAAGAATGTTTTCAGAAATATAATAATCAGTTACTTTAGAAGAAACCAAAATTACAATACTTTTAAGAAAGATTGCATTTACAAATGTAACAAATTTGTAAAGGAAGCCATAAAAAGAAATTATCCTATCAATTTTATACGTCATTATTGCAATTCATTTTTCAAAGAAAAGTCGTAATTTTCTTAACGTTAAGTGAGGTATTATATTCATAACTGCGAAACTGATTTACAGTTATATCTCTGCGCATGGGCAACTTTACTCTTATAAGGAGATGTTCCACTGGGTTAGGCTGACGGATATTTCTTTTTCTGGATAGTTTCGTCTTTGACTCTGAATCCGTTCGGGTGCTTTTGTTTTTCGCACATTTGGGAGACTGACCATGGAATTATGTTGGTGCCGTGAGCGTTACCCGGGTTGTTGTTGTTGTTGAAACCCAGACCGTCCGACCTACCAGGAAGGTGTAAGGTAACTGTTTGGACGGTCGGGAAGTGCCACCCAATTTAGACCGGAACCCAGTGGGGGAGGCATCCACAGGGACCGTATCCTCCTTCCCCTACCACCAACCTCTCGGAAGGACTTTCGGACCCACATGTTTAACGTGATCGTACTCCGCATGAACACGGCGGCAGTTTTGGCAGTGGCTGGAATCGAACCCGGGCCTACCGAGTGCAACTCCAGCGCGCTAACCAATGGGCTACCGCGCCCCGCGTTACCCGGGTTGTAAAAGCTGCTTTAAACGGGAAAGGGGTGTCGCAATCCACCCCTACCATTTTATGTAATTCATATGGTCACTCCCGTTTTTATCTGCTTTCTTTTTTAATCCTTGTATTCTACTAGGAATTAGAGTAGCATATGCGCCTTCTCCTAAGTAGTAGATCGTGTTTTTGTTATCAAGTTTTATTGAAAACGTTCTTATCTTTCACTTTTTTATAATAGTATATATATATATATATATTACAACAAAAGTATATACAATTTTTAACACAGATTATTGAATAACAAATCTAAAAGGAAGCATTTTAATAATTTTAAGAAACAATCAATTTAATTTTAATCTACCATCTAAACCGAATCTCATAATACTTAAATAACACGAAGTTACAAATGAACATATATAATGATATATATAATGATATATAAATAAATATATATATATATACACACACACACATATATATATATATATATATATATATATGTAAATCCAATGTTAGAATGTAAGTAGTAGCTCATAATACACTATCCCAAAATTCCTACAAAATACAAAGATATAAAAGAAATTCAACCATAAAGAGGAAATTATAAAGCGTAACGCAGGTCATAAAGACAAAGAGAATCAACAAATTTCAAAGGTGAGGAATGAAAATAGGAAAACAAAAAAATCAAGCATTAAAGCTTGCACGTGGAAGAGCTTTAGGCTTAAGCTAAGTATATTTCGAAAAAATGTTTGTCAAGTCCATATATCTCTTCGAAATGAACACATAAATGCTTGTTTCTGAAACACAAGATAAATTTTATCTATAAACTTGTATTATATGGACGACAAGCATATAGATTGGAAAAATAAAGGAAACATAAATACCTTAAAATACATTTCATTAGTACAACCATGACGAGCAAAATATGACTAGACCAATGTTGCTATATATGCAGAAATGAAAAGATGTGATTTGCTGTTGCCAAAGAGAGTAATAAAAACCCTACTGCGTAAAAGCAATAAAATGAGATATTCTACAGTTAAAGCTGCAAGATAAAAAGATGAAAATATAATAAATTCCAGAGAATGTAGATGTACGGCTAAAATAAGATACTAAGGAGAGATTATGAGGATTTTAGGCTAATCAAACTTATTAACTATACCATTTACTAAATATGCTGGATATTTATAAAATTTACTGGTAATTTTGAGGTTATTAATGTTGTTGTTGTTGTTGAGACCCAGACCGTCCGACCTACCAGAAAGGTGTAAGGTAACGAGGTTATTAATGTGCAAAGCATGAAATTTTTTATCTGATAATCTATAAATTCTAAAAAGTTGATTAAGTATAATATTTTTAAACAATTGAATCGAATTGCAGGAATTAAAAGATAATAATTTATTAATATTAAATTTAAAAAAATCTTTTTTATCATATAAATTAGTATTTATCCCGTTAGTAGGTTCTATAATTAGATTTAAATCCAAATAATAAATATTATTACTAATAGTAGTTTCATTAGGTATTAATTCCAAATTATCCGGATTGAAATCTATATCTATGACATAGTTATCAGTAAATATAAGACGCATCAGATCATCTACATATCTGTAAATCTTATAATCTGTTGAAGTAAAGAATATTTCATATTGATATAGGTATAAATTAGCTAACATACTGCTAAATTTAGTAAGATGAGATTGATTAGATTAATTAGTAATATAAGCATTATATAAAGCTAAAATGACATCATATAGATCAGTGATCTTAATATTATTCAATAGATCTTTAAAATCAAAAGTTTGAAATCCTATTATTTTACCAAGTGTTTTTAATTTATTTTTTAATTCTTTACTGTTATTTAGAATAATGTAGTTATCACTAGAATATCGTAAATTAATGTTTAGTACACTTAAATAATTTAGTAATAATTTACTAGCAGTAGTAGAGTATGAATTATGACCGCTAGTTACAGTTTTAAATTTAATAGGATTTTTATGAAATTTAGGTATAAGCACAATATAAGGAAATTTCAAAAATTTATTATTAATATCTAAATCACAATACATATTGATAATTTTCAATTTGATACTATTAACAGAGTGTGAAGCAATTTTAAATAGACTGTTATTTTTTTATTTTTTAAATAATCTAACAGATATTGAATATAGAATTTTTTACAAGTAATAGCATATATATACATACATATATATATATATATATATATATATATATATACATATATATATGAATTTTCATGAACACCTGCAATTGTGGCTTTTCTTATCAGTTTGTCGAATTAGTTTGTATTTTAAACTAGCCGTCTTTGGCGACCAGCCTGTTCGCTACCCTTGAAAATTCTGACCGTGGCAAATTCTGATTGTTGCAAACTCGCTGGCGCGACCTACCAGAAAGGTGTAAGGTTACTGTTTGGACGGCCAGGAATTGCCACCCAATTTAGACCGGAACTCAGTGGGGTAGGCATCCACAGAGGGACCGTACCCTCCTTCCCCTACCACCAACCTCTCGGAAGGACTTACGGTCCCACAAGTTTAACGTGATCGTACTCCGCGTGAACACGGCGGCAGTTTCGGCAGTGGCGGGAATCGAACCCGGGCCTACCGAGTGCAATTCCTGCGCTTAACCACTTAGTTACCGCGCCCTCCGCAATAATCTCCATAACTTTCTTTTTATTTATCCAATTTAGACCGGAACCCAGTGGGGGAGGCATCTACGGGGACCGTACCCTCCCTCCCCTACCATCAACCTCTCGGAAGGACTTACGGACCCACATGTTTAACGTGATCGTACTCCGCCTGAACACGGCGGCAGTTTAGGCAGTGGCGGGAATCGCTAACCACTGGGCTACCGCGCCCTCCGCGACAATCCCCATAATTTTCTTTTTTTCCAGTCCAATGTAAATTTGTTTTAGTCGTAAGTCCTCGGAAGGACTTACAGACGTGAACATGGCGGCAATTTTGGGAATCAAATCCGTGCCTACCAAGTACAAATCACGCGCGCTAACCACTGGGGTACTTCGCCCTCCGCTACATTCTCCATAACTTTCTCTTTATTCACCCAATTTAGACCGTAACCCAGTGGGAGAGGCATCCACAGGGACCGTACCCTCCTTCCCCTACCACCAACCTCCCGGAAGGACTTACGGACCAACATGTTTAACGTGATCGTATTCCGCGTGAACACGGCAGCAGCTTTGACATCGGAGGGAATCGAACCCGGGCCTACCGAGTGAAATTCCCGCAAGCTAACCACTGAGCTACCGCGCCTTCCGCGACAATCTCCATAACTTTCTTTTTTCCAGTCCAATGTAAATTTGTTTTGGTCCGTAAGTCCTCGGAAGGACTTACGGACGTGAACTTGGCGGCAATTTTGGGAATCGAACCCGGGCCTACCAAGTACAAATCACGCGCGCTAACCACTGGGGTACTTCGCCCTCCGCTACATTCTCCATAAATTTCTTTTTATTCACCCAATTTAGACCGAAACCCAGTGGGAGAGACATCCACAGGAACCGTACCCTCCTTCCCCTACCACCAACCTCTCGGAAGGACTTACGGATCCACCTGTTTAACGTGATCGTACTCCGACTGAACACGGCGGCAGTTTTGGCAATGGCGGGAATAGAACCCGAACCTACCGAGTAAAATTCCCGCACGCTAACCACTGGGCTACCGCGCCCTCCGCGACAATCTCCACAACTTTCTTTTTTCCAATTCAATGTAAATTTGTTTTGGTCGTAAGTCCTCGGAAGGACTTACAGACGTGAACATGGCGGCAATTTTGGGAATCAAATCCGGACCTACCAAGTACAATTCACGCGCGCTAACCACTGGGGTTCTTCGCCCTCCGCTACATTCTCCATAACTTTCTTTTTATTCACCCAATTTAGACCGTAACCCAGTGGGGGAGGCATCCACAGGGACCGTGCCTCCTTCTCCTACCACCAACCTCTCGGAAGGACTTACGGACCAACATTTTTAACTTGATCGTACTCCGCGTGAACACGGCAGCAGTTTTGGCAGTGGCGGGAATCGAACCCGTGCCTACCGAGTGCAATTCCCGTGCGCTAACTTCCCGCGCGCTAATTTAAATTTTATAATGACCATATGCTAAGCTCTTAATTCCATCATCCTCATTCCATCGTTCCATCATTTAAAATTATTATTTCTGCATATTATTATTATTTATCCATATTATTATTATTTATCATTATTACTTATCCATATTATTATTATTTATCATTATTATTTATCCATAAATTTAAAATATCCATAAATTTAAACGTTCCATCTATCATCCATATCGTTGCACAAATACATAAATATAATAATTTCAAATACATCACCACAATTCAATCCACCATAATTTAGTCATTTAAATTATTTAAAATATCCATTTAAAATATCCATAAATCAAAATATCCATTTAAAATATCATATAAATATAATCATTTCACCCGCTATATACAACACATATCTTAATTCATTTAAAACCGGAAGGGCGGTCTCCATGGAGACGGGGGAAAATTCAACGGGTGAAAACGCGGTTTTCCGAGAAATTGTAAATCCTTAGGTCATTAAAATCGCGATCCTGTGGATATTTATAATTATTTCTTAACCAGATTGGATTTGTAAGAATGCCAAATCTTTGACCTCTCTGAAAATGTAAATTATTACTCGAAATTATGAGTACTTTTTACTATGCGAGAATTTAAAAACCAAAAATCGTTTTTTTGAAACAAAAGTGACTTTTGTTTTAAAGTCTTTAAAAAATATTAGAAATCGAAATTGAAATTTAAAATTGATATATTTTTACTTGCAATTGTCTGCTCTTTTCGCTGGTGTGATTTGTTTTTTTCTATGACGTCTGGATAGTGGAGAAAAAAAGGGCAAAAACGGTCGAAATCGCATAAAACATTAAATAACTAAAAAAATAATTCAAATTTTAAAAATCGGTTTTCACGTGTCCCCTTCTCCCCCCCCCCCCCCGGGTCTCCGATTGCCAAATTTCGTAGCTCTTCGACGCGCGGTCGCTGAACGTATAGTGTATAAGACAGACAGACAGACAGACAGACAGGCATTGTCTTTTATTATTTAAGATGACACTGAATTTGCACTTTTAAATCAATTTTCATTTTCATTTGTTATTTGGACTTATTTTCAAAGGTGGTATAGCGAAAATGCGAAAAAACGACAATATCTCAAAAACGGTAATTCGCATAGTAATGGGGTTGGTCTTATTCCTTTCATCGTCAAAAATTACTTATAAAACAAGCATTTAATCAATGTATTTGAGCATACATAGTTATTTATTTTAAATTTTGAAGATTTTTACTGGCCAATTTGCAAAAAAAAAAAAAAGGCAGGTTCTTTTTTTCCGAATCGTACCAAAATTGTTTTAGCACTAGGGTCACCCACAAGGAACTTACCTACAAAAATTTTTGAAATTCAGTCAATTAGTTTTCTATTAGAGTTGATACAAAATCTGCATAGAGAGACAGACACACACACACACACACACACACACAGCCGTCACGCTTAAAATGGTCGTTTCACGTTCTAGAAGTCCCAAAACGTGTGGATCCGTCGAAAATTCGAATTGCGATTTTTAGCATGATTTCAATACATTCCCTATATATTACTATGTATTGTAGGGAAAGTAAAAATCTGATGTGTGCAGCACATGACTTTTCCTGCATACTTATATCCACGTTCTTTTTATTTTAATTAAATTTAATTCACTTTTAAATCAATTTTCGTTCTCATTTGGTAAATGGACTTATTTTCAAAGGTGGTGTAGAGAAAATACGAAAAAACTGAAATATATCAAGAACGACTAGTCCTAGTGTAATGGGGTTGATCTTATTCTTTTCTTTAAAAATTACGTAGAAAACAAGCATTTAATGGATATATTTGAGCATACGTAGTTTTTTTATTTTAGATTTTGACAATTTTTGAGGGCCATTTTGCAAAAAAAGGCAGGTTATTTTTTTTCGAATCGTACCAAAATCTAATCAGTACCACGATAACCCACAAGCGACCTATCTACCGAATTTTGTGAAATTCAGTTCATTAGTTTTTCAGCTAAAGTGTAAGCAGGCAATTTTTGCGGGACATTTCGCTAAAAAATGCGGGTTCTTTTATCCCGAAACGTACTAAAAACTAATCAGCACCAGAGTCATACCCAAGTGACCTACCAAATTTTATGAAGTTCGGTCCATTACTTTTTGAGTTAGAGTGGATACATACATTGCACAGACAGACAGACACCCAGACAGACAGAAATACAGACACACACACAGACGTCACGCTAAAAATAGCTTTTTCGTATTCTAGAGGTCCCGAAACGTGTAGATCCGTCGAAAACTCGAGTTTCGATTGTCGGCATGATTCCAATACTTTCTCTATACATTACCATGTATTGCAGGGAAAGTAAAAGAAAAACACTAAGGGATCGAATCTGTCCAACATGACTTAGTGATGTGGAATTAAACCTGTAAACCGATTGATATGCCAGGTCCACACTTCTGTCTCACAGTCCAACATGACTCATTCAGAACGATGTAGGGCTTGTAGACAGAGGAAGAATGTCTAGCCACAATCAACCACTTCTATATCTAGGACATGTAAACCAATGGATGTACAGGTGCTGAATAAATGCAATCGAAGAGGATAAGCATACCAACCATTAAAAGCAATTACATCGAATGAGTTTAATAAAATATGGGTTTCGCCTGATGTTTCCTTCAATCCGCATTCGAGATGTTATAATAATGTATGGAATCGTTTATGGTTTAAGAAATATTTAAAAGCAGTAACTTCTAAATATTTGGCACTTTTTACTACTGAATTCCCAGATGAAGACGTGAAAACATTTAAATGGTGAAGCATTTGTTAGACGTATCCACGTAAAAATAACCTTCGTGTGTGTTCCCGATACAGCCTACCCCGTTTTTAAACACTTTCCAACATAGTTGAAAAGTGTTTATGACTTGGTCATTCTGTCTGTCTGTCTGTCTATTTGTGTGTCAGTTCGCAGGATAATAACCGTAAAATTACTTTATCAAAATGAAATTTTAGCATGTTATTGTGTTTATTATGCTTAGTGTGCGGTCTGTGGGACGTATGGGAATGAAAAAGATTGATATTACACAATTAGTTTCGGATTAAACATGGGTAAAATAATGAAACATCTTGAACTCTATGGGACTAAATTTTTCAAATATTTTTTAAGCTAAGTTAAAATTCACAAATTGCTTTGAAAACTTTAGGAAATATTCAAATTATCACATAAAATATGTAAAAAAAAATTCAGCAAAAAATGTTGTGCAGTCTTTTTAAATAAAATTTGAAATAATAATTACACTCGTGATATATAAAGAGATCACCTGACTCGTTGCAACAGAAAATATAGCAACCATTTTTTTTTCTCGCTGTGTAAAGATCGTGATGTTTAAAGATCGTTTAAATTTATATTTAGAGTTGCATCAATCATAAAACAGCTTTAATTTTTAGTATTATCTGTCTATTTAAATTCTGTGCCAACGCAGTTGAGGTGAGTTGTATAAGAATTTTTTTTACGCAAAATTATTTAGCACTGGAGTCTGGAATATAAGTGATATGAATAAAATAATCATTAATTTTACACAGACAGGCAGATGATTTATATTTCGAAGACATCATTTGAATAAAGTCCATTATGTGTAATTGACTTCTTTTTCGATGAAGTTTTAAGTTTTCAAATATAATAAATTACTGTAGTACTGTGATAATTTAAGAAATATCAGCGCGGAATGTATCACATTTTAGAGATGATTAAATAAAATTGTATTTCAATTAAAAAGTGTTTCATAATCAATGTTTTATGCATGATTGATCTTGTTTGTTTTTAATTTTGTAAGAGAGTATGTAATTAAATTGCATAAAATAAAATTTTATAAAAGCAATTCCGCAAATTATCTTTTTTTTCTGCTAGGGGTCTCCTCTCCGTGCTCGCTACGCTCGCCAACCACCTTAACTTGTTCGTTGGCACTCACTAACCCCTGGATCTCGTTTCGTTATCTCTTTTACCACGTCCGGCTAACACGACGGCACTGTGCTCTCGATTGGCTTGACCAACTAATCTTTGCCCATACTGAAAAAATATTTTACTTGAGATCTGCATAAAAAATAGAATAATTGATAAACTATATTGAAATATTAAAAATCTGATGTGAGCAGCACATGACTTACCCTGCAGACTCATATTCACATTCTCTTTATTTCTTCAATAATTTATTAAATTTAGTTTAATTGCACAAAGAAACACCCATAATTATTTAAAATGACACTAAATTTGCACTTTTAATTCAATTTTCGTTCTCATTTGTTAACTGGACTTATATTCAAATGTGACTTAGAAAAAAATGCGAAAACTAAAATATCTCATGAACGGCTACTTCTAGTGTAATGGAGTTGGTTTAATCGTTAAAAATTTCTTTTATCGTGAAAAATTACTTATAAAACAAGCATTTAATTGATATATTTGAGCATACGTAGTTTCCTATTTTAGATTTTGGCGATTTTTGCGGACCATTTTGGAAAAAGAGGAAAGTTATTTTTTTCCGAATCAAACAAATATCTAATCAGCATCACGGTAAACTACAAATTACTTATCTACCAAATTTTATATAATTTGATCTATTCGTTTTTCAACTAGAGTGGATATAGGCAATTTTTTCGGGCCATTTCGCAAAAAAAAGGTGGGTTAATTTATTTCGAATTGTACCTAAAACTAATCAGCACCAGGGTTACCCACAAGTGACTTACATATCAAATTTTATGAAATTTGGTCCATTAGTTTATGAGTTAGAGTGGATACATACATTACACAGACACACACACAGACACACACACACACACACACACACAGACGTCAAGCTAAAAATAGTTTTGTCGGATTCTAGAGGTTTCAAAATATGTAGGTCCGTCGAAAACTCGAGTTGCGATTTTCGACATGATTCCAATACTTCCCCTATACATTTCCATGTATTACAGGGAAAGTACAAAATCTGATGTGGGCAGCACATGACTTTCCCTGCAGACTCAAATTCATCGTCTCTTTATTTCATTAATAATTCATGAAATTTAGTTTAATTACACTAAATAGCACACATTTAATTCATTTAATTCACCTTATTAATTTAATTCACTTTTAATTCAATTTTCGTTCTCATTTGGTAACTGGACTTATTTTTAAAGGTGGCTTAGAGAAATTACGAAGAAACTAAAATATCTTGAGAAGGGCTAGTCCTAGTGTGATGGAGTTGGTCTTATTCTTTTCTTGGTTAAACATTACGTATTAAACAAGTATTTAATGGATATATTTGAGCATACGTAGTTTGTATTTTAGATTTTCACGATTTTTGCGGGCCATTTCGAGAAAAAGGCAGGTTATTTTTTTCCGAATCATGCCAAAATCTAATCCGGACCAGGGTAACTCACACTGACTTATATACCAAATTTTGTAAAATTTGATCCGCTAGTTTTTCAGCTAGAGTGGATACAACAATTTTTGCGGATCATTTCGCAAAAAAAGGCGGGTTCTTTTATCCCGAATCGTACTAAAGACTAATCAGCAGCAGGGTCACACCCAAGTGACTTACCTACCAATAGTTTTTAAAAGTTTAATTATTTTAATTAGTTTTTCAACTAGGTGGCTACAGCAATTTTTGCGTGCCATTTCGCAAAAAGCGGGTGCCTTTATCCCGAATCGTACTAAAAACTAATTAGCACCAGGTTCATAACCAAGTGTTTTACCTACGACACAGACACACATACAGACGTCACGCTAAAAATAATTAATTTTTAATAGTTTTAATTAATTTTTCAGCTAGAGTGGATACAGCAATTTTTGTGGGCCATTTCGCAAAAAAAGGCGTGTTCTTATATCCTGAATCGTACTAAAAACTATCGTACTAAAAACTATCGTACTAACCTACCAAATTTCATGGAATTCGGTGTTTTATGTTTTGAGTTAGAGTGGATACATATATTGCACAGACAGACAGACACACAGACGCACACACACAGACGTCAAGGGCGCGATAGCCCAGTGGTTAGCGTGCGGGAGTTGCACTCGGTAGGCCCGGATTCGATTCCCTCTGCTGCCAAAACTGCCGCCGTGTTCAAGCGGAGTACGATCACGTTAAACATGTGGGTCCGTAAGTCCTTCCGAGAGATTGGTGGTAGGGGAAGGAGAGTACGGTCCCTGTGGATGCCTCTCCCTCTGGATTCCGGTCTAAATTGTTGGCACTTCCCGGCCGTCCAAACAGTTACCTTACACCTTTCTGGTACGTCCAAACTGTTACCTTACACCTTTCTGGTAGGTCGGACGGTCTGGGTTTCAACAACACCTTTCTGGTAGGTCGGACAGTCCGGATCTCAGCAACAACACACAGATGTCAAGCTAAAAATAGTTTTATAGTATTCTAGCGGTCTCGAAACGTGTAGATCCGACGAAAACTCGAATTGCGATTTTCGGCATAATTCCAATACTTTCCCTATACATTACCAGGTATTGCAGGGAAAGTAAAAATGACGGTGATTTGCCAAAATTCAGCTATGTAGATAGACGCCTCAGAGATTCGTGGTCTCGCTATTGCTAGTCTGTCCAGGATCGGATGCGATCTCTCAATCCAAATGCTTTTTCTTTGATTCTGACATTAAACTCCTCTGAAACTAGAGTGTAAAAGGAAAAATGCTTTATTTCAACGCTAGCACTCCTCTAGAAATATACCAAACTTCACATATTTTTGTATGCTATAGTTTTTGCGGTATAAGGCATATAAACTCGAGGGGCGCGAAATATGTGTATACCGTCGCGACGGCTTTCCTTATATAATTTTATTACTACATAGAGGTTTTATTATATGAATCCGATGGTTTGAGTCACCTAAATTTTAAGACGCACACACACTCACATGCAAAAGAATGATAGTTTATGTTTTAAATCACAATTAAATAAAAACGCGATATAATGATGCACATTTATATTACACTCCTCTCTCTTTATCAAATTTAATTCTAATGGAGTGATGTGGTTGGTCACAAAAAAGGACGACAGCAGTAAAAATAGTGGTGTTACAAAAAAGAATGTCTTCTAAATAAGGGAGAGTAATAAAATATTTACTACCGCATCAATTTCTCCAAGCCAAGCCCTGTGAAATTACTGCAATAAACGAGGTACGTACAACAATTATAATACTGCAAAACGGTTGAGCGCAAAGCATTTTCAATGTACAGTTATAACCACGGTCTCACATAAACATCCTGAGTCTTTTCTAAAAGAATTTGAATCAACGAGTATTGTAAATATATTAATTATTAATGGTTCTTGTGATAATGTATGTTAATAGCGTATTGTACATTAATAAATATTATTTAGAAGATAAACTTGGTAATTAATGATCAATGTGTTGGTTTTTACCTGGTAAGTGGGCTCGAACTGGCGAGAAAAATTTGGTGGGCTATTGTGAATGCATGCAATATACTAGACGATACGAACGCAATAAATATTACCTGTTAAAATCTAAATATTATATGTTTTTTTTTACTTGCAATTATTATTTTAGTCTGTCAAAAACAGGTACTAAAGATCCGGTTCAGTAAGGTTTTGCCCCGTGATCGATACTATAAGTGTGCAAAGTTTCAGCCTTCTAAGTCGCGGGGGGGATGGAGGATCTGAAAAATCTTTTAGACACCAACCATTTTATCCGCTTTCGAGAAAGATACAAAAAAATTATGTATGATAATATGTATTCAGCCTTCCAGGTCACCAAGTGGACTTCTGAATAGTTTGGAAATACCCTATCACCCTATTTTTCTGTCCCTGGAGAAAATAAATAATTTGGCTCTGTTAGGTTCCGCCCTGTGATTCATACTATGAACAAGGGCACATATAGAACGTTTATTCATGGGGGGGGGGATTGGGGATTGAAGGATGAGACTTACAGTATAGACAGACTTGATAGCTACAATTCCGACCTTGAACTCTAGGACATGCAAACACCTCTCCTAAACCAATGTCTCTTCTGTCTCCTGGGGGAGAGAAAATGCCTCCTTTGCCTTCCCCCTATGGGCGCCCATGACAATAAGTGTGCAATGCTTCAGCCCTCTATCTCATAGATGTCTGGAGGGTCTGGAATGACTTTCTCACATCGTCTACCCATTTAGTCCGCCCTCGGGAGAGATATAAAAAAATCCAGCTATGTTAGGTTTTGCCCCGTGGTTGATACTATAATCAAGGGCTTCCATAGCACCTTTTCCAGGGGATAAACTCAAGGATGATACTTAAAATATCAACTAGCTTGATTTCTACATTTATAAGCTTGAACTTCCAGGAAAGGCCCTTGCTTTCACCTATGGGAACCCATTGGAAGGACTCTCTTGCTGAGAGAATCCCACACTAAACAAAATCTAACGGAGCTGAACTTCCGATTTTCCCCAGGGGCGGTAAAATAGGATTTTTTAGACTATCCAGAAGCCCACTTGGTGAGTTAGAAAACCAAATCTTTGCATATTTACATTATCAACTACAGGACAGAAGCTATAACGGAGTCAGATTTTTTTTTATATCTCTCCCGACGACGTAGAAAATGGGTAGGCTTGAAAGGCATTTTTCAACCCTCCAGAAGTTTCCGTGATGTAAAAGGCTGAAACTTTATACCCTTATAGCCATGGACGCCCATAAGGAACGTTGAAAGTCACAAATGTAGGTATCAAGCTAGTCGATATTGTGTGTTTAATTCTTGAATTTGTCACCACTAGGCACCCTTGTCATGAACGCCCACAGGGGAACGCAAGGGGCACTTGTCCTACCTTGCACGCTCAAGGTCACAAATGTAGGTATCAAACTTTGGCCAAAACGAGAACTTAATCTCCTCCAGATCAACCAGGCCTCTACAACATTGCGCTTGATTTACGTCTTTATAAACGCGCTCGACACAAAAGGGAGGATATGGGCCAACGCCTAAAGCCCCTGGTAATGAAACCTTAGTGGGCCGGTAATAAATTACATTTTTTCATATTTTTGAACTATGTGAAGATATTTTAAATTCATTTCTGCATTAATAGCAATTTTATTTTGATACCAAAAGATAATTCTTGTTTTTAAAATGCTCATTTTTATGACTTCTATTGGAACAGATGCAGGGAACTAATGAAAATCTCGCTGTACTTCGAACGGAAAATTCTATTCCATATCATAATTTTCTATGTTAAGCTTATTCTTATCATAATAGTTCTATCACTAGAATTTATCTGTGTTTAGAAATAGAAAATTACTAAGCTGAATTGTACTATTACTTTATTTATGTACGGTATACACGTAAACTAAATTTTAAATTTTAAATATCTGTCTCACTTAAAACTGGGCATTCCTCATGCATTCAGTCAATTAAACACTTAAGAGTGCGGCACCCCTAAATAAGAAAATATTAGAAAACTGAAATTATACACTTTATTCCTACCTAACTATCTATCGTTGAATCAATTCTAAAGTCTCTATCTCATTACAAAGTCCGTTTTACTATAATTTCACATTTCGAATATTTTGGTGTGGAGAACCCGTTAAATGAACATTTCTGAAAAATATGGGGTTTCCTGAAGTTTTATCGAATGAAAGACTGGTGCATCAAATTTCAAGTCTTAATCTCTTGTTTCACCTTTCGAACGTTTTAGTGTGAAGCACCCTCTCCCACCCTCTACACAGAACATGTTTGACAACTTTGATTTTTTAACACTTTACAACATAGTTGAAAAGTATTTATGATTTTGTCTATTCTGTTTGTCCGTTAGCACGATAACTGCCGTAAAAATGACTTTATCAA
This sequence comes from Amaurobius ferox, assembly GCA_951213105.1. Classification (NCBI taxonomy): domain Eukaryota; kingdom Metazoa; phylum Arthropoda; class Arachnida; order Araneae; family Amaurobiidae; genus Amaurobius; species Amaurobius ferox. Next base: position 166,612 of record OX578146.1, read on the forward strand.
AATAAAATTTTAATATGTTGTTCAGATGCTCTGTAGAACCTATGGGAATATAAATGAATAATATCATCCAATTAGTTTTGGATTGAATCCGGGTTGAAAAAATGAAATACATTGAACCCTATGGGACCTAATTTTTCAAACATTTTTTAAGCGAATTTAAAATTCACAAATTGCTTCGAAAGTTTTAGGAAATATTCATATTATCCCATAAAATAAATAAAATGTCAGCAAAATATATTTAGTAGCTTTTTAAATAAAAATTAAAATAATAATTACACCCTTTACATGAAGAGATCACTTAACCATTATATGAAGAGATCACTTAACCATTATATGAAGAGATCACGTGACCCACTTCAAAATAAAATATAGTATCCATCTTGTGTCAAAATCGTGATTTTTAAAGTTCTTTTTAATTCATATTTAGTGTTGCATCCGTCCTAAAACCGCTTTATTTTTGCTTGCATTTTTTGCATCTACATACTGAAACAACGCAATTACAATTTATTTGAGTTTAAATGATCCTCAAACTTTGATTATTTCTACAACGAAGCCTAATTTCCACTTATGGAGAATGTAAACACAAAAAGACGTAAAATAATTTGTATAAGAATTGCTGCATTTTTTAACGCAAAATTATTTAGCTCATGGAGTCTGTAATATAGCTGATATGAATGAAACGTTCATTGATTTTACATGCAGAAGCATACGTTTTTCCATGAAGTTTTAAGCATAAAGTTAAATTACTCGTACCTCCATGGTTTTAAGCTTTGAAATAAAATAAATTATTATAGTATCGTGATGAATAAAAGGAAAGGAAAAAAAGTTTATGAATGTAATGCTGCTTTTATATAGACAGTCAGGCAATTTATATTTCGATGACGTCATTTGAATAAAGTTCATTTCTTTAAAGTTTTCAAATATAATAAATTATTGTGGTATTATGATAATTTAAAAAATATTACCGGGGAAGGTATCGCATTTTAGAGATGTTTAAACCAGGCAATTTATATTTCAATGCCGTCATTTGAATGAGGTTCAGTTTTTTTCGATGAAGTTTTAAGTTTTCAAATATAATAAATTAATATAGTATTGTGATAATTTTAAAAATATTACCGAGGAATGTATCGTATTGTAGAGATGTTTAAATAAAATTGCATTGAATTTGGAAAGTGTTTCATAATCAAATCTTTATGCATGATTGACCGATGTATCACATTTATCTATATCATTTGAAATAAAGCGTTTCTAAAAAACATAAAAATGAACATTAGTGCATCATCGAATATGTAACATTTGGCGGAAATTTTGACTACAGATTTGACGAAATACTGCCAACTTTATGTGAGGCCAAGTTGGCGAAAATGTCGCTAAAATTACGAAATTGACTCTAAAGATGGAATTATAATCAATATATTTTAATATAATGGAGCATATCACTTGGCATATGTTAGCAGTATTTTCAATTGTCAAGTTAGATTTTTGCGCGAAATATAAGTTAATTTGGTACTTCAAAATAATTTTATGTGGTGTCATCCGGAAAAGTGCCTAATGTCAGTGTACTTTTCAACGTTAAAACTTTGTGTGGTGGATCTTACTCATGATTATATCGCATGTAAAGAAAGAAAAATTTACATTATATAGTTGAAGTCATGTGCTACCCCCATCAGATTTTTTTTATGAAATGTATGCAATAAGTACAATTTGAATTTGTGATGCAAATTCCGCATTTCTTTGGGGAAGGGGACCCACATAAGAATCATGCCTAGGGTTCATCTTTTGTGACGGATTATTTGCTTATATATGTTTAATAAGATAAGAGAAAAGACCCTCCATCTAGCAACCTGGTCTAAATTTTAATTTAGGCTACCAACATCCTAACCGTTATTACCCGTGCTTATGATGGCTTATTTCTGTTATGTGGCCGGAAGGCATTGTCTTCGGACGAAATGAAAGGAAGAAATGTCCCGAATACCTCTCTCCCCCTCCTCACAAGGGCGGTGACCATCACTAGGAGATGATAGCCCCAGATTTAGGGCATCCCTCTTGCTATTTAAAGACAAATCGAGCGCTTGACATTTCAAACTGCAACTGGAATAGGAACAGCTCCCAACTGGCTGACCAATGAATAAGGTAAGTGCGTTTGTCTTATTACACAACCCCGTTTATGTAAATCTCGCTTATTCATATTTCCAAATTATTTGGATAATATTATTTCATATTAGAATAGCCATGAATAACAATTCCTTCAATTTTTCAATCCCTTAATACCATTATATTTCACGTAGCGCTAATCTCTTCTGCTTTTTTATGCCATCTTTTTTTTCATGCCTCACTGCTGTGAAATATAACTCAACTTTCATTATAACGATGGGCACTCTCAATCAGGGCAGTCTCAAAAATATTTTTGTGTGTGAACAAAATAGTTTGAGATTTCCTCCACAACAAAAAGAAATCGAAATAATCGAGGGAAAATATATCTTTATTATTTGAGGCCGCCCTTCCGTAAAAATTGTTTGACTTGTTCCCTTCAACCTCATTTCTATGTTCTTGTAACAGTTATAACATATAAACTTTTCTCCACTTCATTTTCCCTTTAAAAAAAAAAAAAAAAAAAAAAAAAAAGACATCTATGATAGAAATATAACGAAGTTTAGTTACTATTTTTCATCTTCGCTATAACTAGTTCTAAAGATTTTATTCAACTTCGTGGACATACCAACTGACCCGCTAAGTTCAATGACCCGCCTCAATAGCTCAATAGATAAAGTTTTGAATGTTCTGGGATAAATTCGTAATTTCTGTTCCCCAATAAGGCATGAGTTCTTTACAAAGGAGTCCGATTACTCAACCTCACAGGTAAGAAGGGCTTGACTGAGATCTTTTTTATCAGCGAAATAAAATTTTTACCATATTTATGTCACTTCCATTTTTATGTCTTCCATTCACGGAGGGATACGATGAACAGGATCCTCTCAGTAGTTCTATGGATAGAGTGCAAATTATAAAAGCGGAGATCGCACTGCTGAGTCACTGCTAAGTCATAGAATGGTTACAATATGTTTTAGCAATAATGGCTTGAGATAGTTTCCCAGCTTAATACATTGTGAGCTCCTCTTATCATCTTTAAAATGGTTTAATTCGTCTTCCAACGTAAAGATGCTTGTGATATAATGCACTTTTGGAGGTATCTTATATTTATGTGTTTGTATTATACCGTATCTAAATTTTTCATGACTCATAATTTCACCGCAACACGTTTATGCAAATTTTAATGGGGAATCAAACCATGATGAAGAAGAAGATCTAAAGTTAATCAAGATCGAAAAGTGTTACGAGTTGTGTGTGGGATGGAGAACGTTAGCAAACTCTTAAATACGATTATTCAAGTCATTAGTTTTAATTTTAGTAACACTTTTATAAAAATTTAAATTGATTCGTAATAAATGCTATATAATTCCATCTCTACATTTCATCCAGATGCTATATGTCCATAAACATCCTCGAAGTTTCTACTTTCTTCAGTAAAGATAATGCTTTTTTGACGAAAAATTTTTATTCGAGAATTTAGCTAACATGTGTGTTTGAAGGTATCCTTAATACGTTAAGAGGACTTTTGAAGGGATGTCCGTCAGTGTGTGTGCATTGGTGTAAGCATGTGTTTGTATGTCACTGAAGTGTGTATGCAGTAACTTAAGAAGTGAATGTACATATGAAACTGTATTTTATATTTAGGCAGATTCCGTTAAATCTGAAACTAGATAGCATTTTTTGTAATTTGCATGAATTTAGCAAACATTATTTCAAATCTGAAAGATTTCATTAACATTATTATTTATTGAGGCATAACGATAGTTCCCAAAATACTGCTCAAACTAGAAATTTAGAATATCAGACCTAATTTTGCCAATAAAACTCAATACGAAAATCGAAATAGGTTCTCCTGGTTTGCGCCGATTATGCTAACCTCTACATCCACACTTTTCTAACCGTGTAAAGAATTATTTTGATGTACATAAGCATTTATCACTATTATTACAACTTTGTATATTTAAAAAGGTTATAGTGAAAACTCCGTTATGAGCATTAAAATATAGTACTTTTAAACACGAATCAGATGAAAAACATCTAATGCACTTCCCATTTAGGGAACAATATTTTATCCTGCCAGTCTACAAGTTAAAGTTAAAATATTTACATATAAATTGACTACATGAATGAAAATAACTTAAAATAGTTTTTTGTTTAATATTTTTAATATTGTTTCAGGAATTAAAATTATAAACTGTAGCACTAAATGTATTTCGGTCGCATTTTTATTTTCCAGAATAAAATACTCAAATATAATGGAACTCTATGTAGGGTCCACTTCTACTATAATATCCAGAAATTCCGCCCAAGTAATTCAATGGTTAGAGTAGGGGTAGTCAAACAAACCTTTTTATATATACCGCCCACTTTTGTATCTTTGTTGGTAGTAAAATTTTTCTACTAAAAATTCACCGGTTCCGCAGTAACTTAATTTAGCGCAATTGCAAAGTACTCGTAATTTTTGAGTAGAGGTTTAGTAAAAATATGTAGATAAATTTATCCTTTTATTTATACTTTGCATATATTTATAATACACAGAAAATTTAATTGGATGCTGCATTTCTGTATCTCCATCGATATAGCACCTACTAGTGCGGAAGCTGCTTAAATTGAAGAAAAAGAAAATTAAATATAAAAACTATAAAAGTATAAAATCTATTGAAATTACCTTTAATAATTTATTAATGCGATCCTTGAGGCTGATGCTGCGAAACTACATATTTGATATCTGGTTCAATTTTCGTAAGAAACAAACGAAGGTCTCCTCTTTCGGAAATATTCAGACAAAACCTCTACCGTCCCCCATGAAAGCTTGAATCGCCCACGAGTGGGAGGTAGGGACCACGTTTACTACCACTGGGTTAAAGTGTCGTCTGGCAAGTTGCAAGATTTGTTGCTAGAATTCCGGTAGTAACAGTTACTTATTTATAATTGTTAATAATTGGTAATTTTAGACTACGATTCACTTTTTTTTTGTAGTTAAATTTATATTTGATTTTCTTAATGAGTTGTCTTGGTGTTTTTACTGCACGTTTCGAAGATCGGAGCATTAGAGTATTTCAATATATTTGTTAAAAATCATTATTTTGTCACGTTCCGAATTGAAATTGGATATCAATGGACCTGAAAGCCGGAACACTATTAACAAATAACAAAAACGAAGCAAACGTTAGATATCTAGTTAATAACATGATTTATTTTATAATCAGAAGTCACAAGTTCACTCATCAATGATACTTGGTTTTGGATTTTTAAACGATGATTTTATACTAAGAATACAAAATAAATTAAAGACAGGATGCCGTATCTATTTTTTAAATTGATATGGTCTAAAATACGTATAGACTATGAGTATTTCCTAAATGTAATTTGACATTTTTAATTTTTATCCTCCGTACATATAAATTTCAGCTTCCGCTTTCTTTGTTGAAATTCAAAAATTTACTTTTCATAAATTTGCCAGCAAAGTCTGCGTGCTTCGTACACTACGAGATCGTTGTCAATGAAGGAGAAGGTTACTTGCTCGTTTTTTCCGTTGTCACCATGGGTGCCTGCAGGTTCCCGGTTCGGGTTCGAACTCGGCCCAAGCAATGGGTTCTGGCAGTACTGTCATTACCCATTTTATCATATTTCATAGCGATTTTATGCTTTCATTTATTTATTTTGTTTTACTAAGACGTGCATACAATAGAAAATGGCTATGAATTCCATTACCCAATTTTTTTAAATTTATAATTTCTATTTACAATATCGACCTACCTAAACATCGACCTACCTAAACATACCAATTTTGAATTTCGCTTACAAATTAAATAACTTTGAAATGTAAACACTGCTCTGATTTTGACATATAACTGAAATTAAATTACATAAATATAAACTTGTAATAATCTGTAATCGCATAAACTGAAAAGTTCCTGTTTCGTACTTATTAATTACCATTCAATAACATGAAAACAGTGATTGTACGAGATAGTCTAATTCTCTAATAAGCTTGCTTTCTGACATATAGGCAAAATTATACATAGAACAATTTTAAATCGTTTTATTTAAATATCTACAATAATTTTGTGAAAATAAAGGTTTTTACCTATTAAAGAAGTTTGCCACAATCAGGCACATTTTGCTTAGGATGCATTCGATAAATTAGAGCTAATAAAATTAAAATTGTTTTTTTAAAGTTGCGTATATTATATTTTATAAAATTTAAAAAATAATATCTCCAATGAATTTATGATTAATGCTAGATCAGCGATAATTCTAAAGCAACCAGATAACATCGAAGCAAAGATAAATAAATTATTATAAGCTGTGAATGATTAAAACAGAAAGGCAGTCGAAACAGTTCGATTCAAGTTCAAAACTCAAATTTTAATATCAAAATTTTTAGATAAATAACCTTGTACATCATAAAACAATAAAAAATGTGTATCATTTTTATACACTTATTTTATTATGATGTGTTAGTATAAAGTCGATTATCACAAAATTTTTTCAAACATCTGTCATGAATATGGAAGCACCTGCAAGTACGAAACTTTTCTGGTGTACTGTGAAAATATGTAACTTCTGAATCTAATGCGAAACTAATAATCAAGCATTACTTTTGAAGACATCCATGTAAAGTTACAATAGGCCAGAAGCAGTTCCATAGTTAAACATAAAAACACCTTTTTAATGTTACATATATAAAAAATAACTTAAAAAGACAGAAAAATTTCCGAAATATGTATTTTAACACGCTTTTAATGTTGAAAAGTTGCAGGACATGTCTATATTTTTTAAATATTTTTGCAGTGTTGCAGTGATTGGGACGAAGTTTCAAAAGTTACGAACTTTAATAAGTACAAATTTACTGCAGTTCTCTTCAACGTCGGACTAGATAAAAATATGACTGATTAAAAGTATCAGTAGGCGAAATATTTACAAAATCAAGCGAGTACTCACGTTAATATGCTGGACGCTATCCTTGTAAACATGCAAATGTTAATCAATAAATATGTCATTGACTGACAATACGAAAGGATTTGCTGCGCATATGCGGAAGTTCCATCTGTTATTGGTTTGTGAATTTCTCTAGTTATACACACACCGGTCAGTGCGATAGACACTTTGGAACATGTATGCAAATGCAGGTCACAGTCGGATCTGTGCAAATTACGTTGTTCATGGAAGGTACAAGTGATCGCAACACTGCTATAGGAATGATGCCGGTGTGTGTTCCAAGAGAAATACAGCAAAATTTCGAAAACGACAGATATGTCTCTGTTTGCAAAAAGCCTTATTGTGGGGTCCCGTTTGGCAGGAGCCACGATTGCCAAAACAGAACAACTCACTGGCTTCTCGAAAGGGGATATATTCAAAGTGTATAAGAGTTGGAAACAGAAGCTCGCGCGTTGTCTAAAAGGCAGATCTGTGGATCAGAAAGCATCCATCAAACCCGTGATCGGCGGCTTCTCAGACGGCATGTATGGCAGAAAAAAGGGATCAACTATGCAGCAACTGACGGAAGACTTCAATGAAGGCTCGTCCCAAACCATACGAACCATACGAAGGCGCGTCCCAAACCCGAACAATGCGAGTGAAATTGCTGCGAATCGATGCAGCATGTTGCAGGCTTGTGCGGAAACCTCTCATTTCAGCGAAGAACCTGAAAATGTGTTTACAGTGGTACAGGGAACGGCGTCACTGGACATCTGATAATTGGAAAAAGGTTGTGTGGTCAGACTAATTTACTGTTATTCATTTATGTTTTACTGTATTCTGACAAACATTGTACTTTTTAGTTATTCTCACAGTAGTTTCAGTGATTTATTTTAAACTAGATCTGGAATTTACAGACTATGATCTGATAAAAATTCAATTAAAAAATTAACGAATTGCATTCTGATAAAAGCGAATAACAGAAAAGTCCATTATAATGTATTTACATTCGTACCTAAATCATTTAAAAAGTAGCAATTTTATAATTGAAAAATCTGATGTAGGCAGCACGTGACTTTCACTAGAAATTCTTTCTCTTATTTTCTATTTCGTAATGCATTAAATTGAGTTTCATTGCAGAAAATAGCATGGATACTCTTCTGATATGATATCCACTTTGCAGTTTCAATACATGTTCGTTTCATTCGGCAACTTAATGCACTTTAAAACTCCAGCTTTTCAAAATTCCAAAAACTAAAATATCTCGAGAGCACTTCGCCCTAGAGTCATGGGGTCAGCCTTATTCGCTGTGATGGCAAAAATTACGTGAAGAATAAGTACTTAATATAGTTCAGCAATTTTAGTCATTTATTTCACATTTTCACAATATTTGCGGGCCATATCGCAAAAAAGGATCGATTGTATTTTTCTGAATCATGCTACAATTTAACTAGTATCCGAATAACCCTTAAGGGAAGCAACTACTAAATTTTAAGAAATGTCATTAAATAATTTTTCACTGCAGTAATAAATGCCTTCAGTTCCCCAAAATTTAGGAATTTGAATATCTCGAGAATGGTCCATCTTAGAGTTCTGTTGGTCTTATTCTTTTCGCGTCAAAAATTACGTATAAAACATGCATTTCAATGATACATTTGTAGTGCTTTATTTCATCCTTATCTCTACATTTTCATGAACATTTCTATTAGAACAATATTTTTTAAACATGAGCAGGAGGGGGAGGTTGATCATTAGTGTGCAGATATTCAACCAATCTCGGACATCTTTCTAAATAATTCAATTTCTCTTTCTCTAAGCCCTGCTCCTATTAACGTTGCTTATATTATCCTTGCGGAGGGAGTAGGAGGGTAATGCGATTCGCATTTAAAAAATGCTTAATCCAAATTATCTGATTCTCAACCATCCTTGAAAAAGATCATGCTTGTATGATGCAAGTCTTTAAAACTATGCTAGGGCTCCCTTTCAACCGCTACGTGGCGCTGATGTGTATAACACGTATCGCCTCTGCAGGTGTTGCCACCCTACAAAAAGTTTCTGAACTCCTCATTTACCTAAAAAATCCAAAGTCCCATGTTTAAAACTATGATAGTACTCCTTTCCAGCGCTATATAGCACTAATATGTATCACACATAACGTCTCTTCATGCGTTTCCACCCTACAAAAATTTTCTAAACACCTCATTTATCTAAAAATCCAAAATTCCATCTTTAAAACTGTGGTAGTACTCCTTTCCACCGCTATATGGCGCTCATGTGTATCACACATATCGCCTCTACAGGCGTTGCCACACTACAAAAAGTTTCTATACATCCCATTTACCTAAAAAATCCATCAACTAAAATAATTAAGGGAAATAATTTTCAAAGTCCCCTAAATAACAGCCCTAATCTTCAACGAAAACAATACCATTGCCACCCCAAAAATGTTTATACATATCCCATTTACCTAAAAAACTAATTAAATGAAATATTTAGTGGAAAAAATGCAAAGTTTGCTCAAATACTTCGTACAAGATCACGAAAATAATACCGTTGCCTCCCTCTCAAAAAGAAAAGTTTCTGAAAATAAGAACTCAGAAAACATTTCCATTTTGTAAAAAAACCCGTATAGGATTACGAAAATCCAAGATGGCCGACGGAGGCGGTATGCATATCGCACATTTTGCCTCTGGCGTGGAACCCCTCATTATCGTCTACTCGCGTCTCTCTTGCCTTTAGTTGTGCTGTTCTGCTTAATCAACTGTTTAAATTATCACTAACAAAATCATTTGTTCAGACTTACAAAAAATGTACATAGTTTTACAAGTAATATTTATTTTACTTTTTGCTATTTTTAGTGTAAAAATCCCTTTACTTTGTCACATTAACGAAAATTTATATTTTAGTTCACCTTCATATGGGTCCTTTTCCTCCTGTCATGTTGTACGTCAGGTCAAAAGTATGCTTTGCAGCACAAGTCAAAAAATGGTTACCAACTGCAGTCTAAGGAAGAGTCCAATCACTATGAAGTGAATCACTACGAATATGAACACGTGAGTATGTGTTTTCTGAACTGCTATGTCGTCTTCATTGAGTAGCGCTACGTTGCCTTAGTACGATTCCGTACGTCAAGATTATTTTTCACAGTCCATTTTTGAGAACACAATTTCGCTTTAATAAACTGTCTAAAGTTTCTTATCTTTCCAGACTCTTTAGAAGACCCCCCCCCCCCCCCCGCTGACCCAAAAGAGAGAATCTTAGGACACTTACTACGTCGATTACGGTATATGACTCCTAACGGAGTCAATATTTTGACTTACCTAACTGATGCAGTTATAATAGGGGAGTGGTGTCGAAAATACTTCCCTGACACTTCAAAAAACCATCTGGTGAATTGAAAGGCTGAATTTTTGCCCAGTTATAGAAAAGACCATGGAACCATCTTAATGTAGCCTGATTTTCGATTTTTACCTCGTGGACAGAGAAAATGTTTTTTTTTCTTTAAAAAGACTTTTCAGACCCTCCGGAAGTATTCCTGGTACCCTAGAAGGGTTATTATGTGTATACTCATAATATCGACACTCGAACAGAACCTAACGTAGTCAAACTTTTGATCCCTTCTCCCGGAGCAAAGATTATGGGTAATTTTAAGTCCGCCCATATCCTAAAACAGCCTTCTCATAGCTTAGAAAGTTGAATCTTTATTCAATTACGATATCGATCACTGGACTGAACGAAGCTGGATTTTTTATTTCCCTCCCCCATCAGGAGGGACAAAGTCTTTCAGCACTCTCTTGAAGTCCCCACCGGGAATATAGAAGACTGAAACTCCAGCATGGAGCAAAACCTAACTGGACCAATTTTTGATTGGAGCAACTGTTTTCGACGTTAAGTACCATTCATTATTAAACAAAAAATTTATTTTTAAAAAGTTTCAGCTTAATTTTTACACATAATTATTTTCTGTTTTATCAAATCTACTAGTTAGACGCAAAGATCAGTCGCAGTTCAGTGGTCTCGTTATGAATGGTAGTGATAGTTTTGTAGTACCACAGTTCTGTTCGAAATAATATATATCCCGTACAAGCTCAACTAACGTGAGTACCCGAAGAAGTTATGAGTGGCTTTAAATAGGTTTGGCAAAAATTATATAACAAAAAATGCAAGGCAATACCCGTTTTCACTACAGTTTTTTCTTTGCCCCCTTATTCTTCCTGAGGTAATGTTACTGCAGTTTTTGGTGTACCTCCATTTCTATATATTAAAGAAAATTTCCGGAGTTATCTTACTTAAAGATAGAGTATTGCTACTAAAGAATTAACGTGTATGATGCTGTTTAGAGGCATTGCAAGCACGTCATTCGTTGTCAAATTGATGCACACAGATTCATTCAATAGAAAACAGATTTTGTGAATATAAATGAATTATACGTGAAGTGCCCCGCTGAAGAGTCACGAAAGACTCTAATTGATGCTTACTTTAATCATACCACTGTTATTTCATAATTATATTTATTTCATATTTACAATTAGGGGGGGGGGATAACAACGTTGCACGCGGCCGTGTCTGTATGCTTCACACATATCCGGTTCTTATATACGACATCCAGAATCAATCTGCTTGCTTCTTCGATGGTCACAAGAATGCGCCGTTGCCCCACTTCCACATATATGCAGTGTAAAAAAAAATCTGATGTGAGCAGCACATGACTTTCCTTATATAATGCAATGTATTTACTACTTTTACAGTGAAAACAAAATAGGTTATTCTTACAATAGATACTTATATTTTTCTAAAGATATTGAATTTTCGTCAATTAGTCGTTATTTTCATTGATTTAGCGTCATTTTTATCCGTTTGGCGATATTTTCTTTAATTTGGCAACATTTAAAAAACTCGCCAAATTGGCGACAATTCAATCTCTCCAAGCGTTATGGTCGGAGAAATAATTTATTCTTATAGCAGATAAATGACTATTGGCGTTCAAATACAAAAGTATTGCTCAAAGTATCTTTTTTCATGAATGGAACGAGCTAGATTCACGAGAATGATGTCACCCAATTTATTGCATGATATTACATATGAAAAGTGCACATGTATCTCAATAAGAAATATTTTTTTTTATTTTATATAATTTTTTGATATTTTTTTTGAAAAATGTGCAATATTTCGAGAACGGTTCATGCTAGCGTTCTAAAATTTATGTGAATCGTTTTCTAATGAAAAATTACGTAAGAAATGTCTATTTTCATAACTTTATTAGAGGGTTTGATTTTTTGATGATTTTCTTAAAATTTCATTCGGAAATTTAGGGGGGAGGGGTCTGAAAATTCGATTGCAAATAAAACCAATTGGCTTCCAGTATTTACGAATTGTAATTTTTCGTTCGAATCGGTCCATTCGTTCGTCAGTTATCGTCTCCACAGACTCACTGACACACACACACACACACAGACATCACCTCAAAAATGTTCGATTCGTGATCAGGGATGCTTGAAACGTGCTCTACCGTCGAAAAGACGAATTCGAATTTTCGATTCCGTCACAATACTTTCCTTATACATTATTGTATATAAGGAAAGTAAAAATTAAAAACTTGTGAATAAATGGGAAAAAAAGAACTTCATCAACTTCACAAGACTACATGTATTCAAGGCATCCTCTGGTGTTTCTGCTAGCGTAATATATAAAAATAAAAATTCGAATAGACGATTAAGCTAAATAACTTCTGAACTGAAACTATTTAATATTATATTCTGATTTAGATAATTTTTGGCAAATATTTTTAGCAGGGTGTACATTATATATGCAGTAAAACTTAAGTACTGCGTTTCACTGAAATTGATTTTATTGCTGCATCTAAGTATATTCAACTAACTTTCTAGTACTTTCTATATAAATATATTAATCCCGCATGTTGTTGCATCTTCAATCCAATTTACATATTTTAGTGGCTTTCACAAAACGAGAATGATTTTTTTTCTGTTTTTTATTCTTAGAAACCGTACCCTTACCGCTTCGGATACGATATTAAAGATGAGAAAGGAAATGTTCAGTACCACAAAGAAGAAGGAGACGAGTACAACGTGAAGAAAGGATCCTACGGTTTCACCGATGCTTACGGGATATACAGGCATGTGGACTACATCGCAGACCACATGGTAGGTGAAATGCTTCTAGACTAGTCCATACTACACATTTCATGTATTTCAATTTCTTGCGAGTTTCAGAAATATTGGTAGAGCGTATCCTTTGGAATGGCGAGGATAGTTTCCAGATACAAAAGTGAATTCGGTGACCTAAATCAGTGTTTTTCTATCGCCGGGCCTTGGCTCGGTATCGGGCCCTTGCATCCATTATACCGGACCGCGACAGATTCTCCTGGAATATGTCGTTTTAGTTTTCTAGGCATATTTCGTGTTGGAAATATTGTTAGGAGAAGAATTCAATGTGTCGAAAAGTTCAAAACCAGAACGCCGAAATAAGAGCTATGTAGCAGCTGACTTCTATGGTGAATTACAATGGACGAATATTTTTTTTTTCAATACCGTTTTCTTTTTCAAACCAAAATGAATTTAATAATACAATAATCCATTTTATACTGAATAATGATATACATTTTTGGTGATCCGAATGGGATATGTCAATAAAAATCAGCACAAATAATTTCCTCAGGGCAACACTATTCAAATCCTAAGAGGCTACAAGATTTCATTTGTCCTAAGATTGATAACTTATTTAAATGTAATTTTATATTTGTCAACATGCCACACAGTATACATAAATGGATTAATACTCTATTATTATGCCATGATGAATTATATTAATACTTATGTTAGCTTATGCATGAACTTTAAAAATTGGAAAGGGGTCAATTGAGAAGAGTCAATTGGTTAAGAGTCAATTTGTTGGGACTGGATCCTCATTTTATTTAAAAAGTATTTACCGGGTCGCAGTCTCACAAAGGTTGAGAAACGCTGATCTAAATAATTTCGACTCTATTGAAAGCAATAATTGACGTTAAAAGGATCTAAATGCAAATAATATATTTCTAGGAATTTGGAAATGGCGTAAAACAATCGTCAGACAGTAATAATAGCAATTCGATTTTCAATATACTACGAGGAAATCGTATTATCAAAATGTTTACATATTAGCAGTAGACTATACAGTTGCACGTCAAACATCGATCAAAAAGCGCAAATATTATCGTAATGGCTGATCTTATACATAGTTTACGTAGAATTAGTAAAACGTGCGAATTCTAAAAGTGTCCATTGCAGAAAATTGTGAATTCGTGAAATTCGCCAAATTTGTCACCAAAGTCACGTGATCCGTCTCTATGACGATTGGTTTAAAGCCTGAAAAAGTATATTTTCCTTTCGAATACTTTAAAATTAGGAAAAAAAATAAATGGTTTACAATACTTATAGTATTGTAAAACGCGTCCAATGGATATATCAACTATGTATAGAGAATCAGATCTTGTAAGGGCTGTCAAATTGACAAAGTGGACTGGATATGTGATGAAAATGGTAAAGTATTAACGACATATATTCATAAATACACAAAATAGTAAACTAAGATAAATACTTAAAAAGCGATGAGACAATGGGAGAAAGCAATTAAATTGAGTCAAGTGGAGTGAACTTCTAAGGAAGACAATTGACTAATGAGCTGGCGAAATGATTATGATAAATTGTTCCAAATTACGGACACTTGTTTTCATTTAGTCATGTTCATTTGTTTATTTTATGTATTATAGTAATTACTGAATATAAAAAAACATGGTAAGCTCTAAAAATATGACCCTATTAAGTTTAGTGACAGATTTCATAGCAAAATGGGTGACTTGATTATAATTTGGCGACCCACATGAAGTTTCAAAGATTAATGTAATTCGATATTTGAATTACGTATCGAAATCTGAAAATTTCAACTAAATACTATAAGGGTCATTGGTGACCCGAATACATTTCGCTGAGCAATTGAAACTTGATTTTTAAAAATAAGGACAACCAAAGTTGGTTAAGTAAAATGTCTTTAATAAAAAAACACCATTAATGATTTAATTAAATAAAAGACAAAACATTTGATTCTAAAAAGTCATTTAACAGACATCCTATTGATGTACAAATAGTTTTAAAAAAGACCAGAGCGGTTTCGGGCGTCAACACACCCTTCCTCAGTGGCGTCAAGTGAAATCGTACTGACATGCTTAAATATCGTCCCCACCGGCAGCAAAATTTGCATATTACAAAATAGCATCATTATAGCAAACATGATAAGGCATCAACATAAACCATGAGCAAGGCAATTAAATTAAAGGCAATTATACTGCAAAACTAAAAAGGATAAAATTCTATATCAAGTATGGCATGTATGCATACAATAATTTCAACATTTAAAAGTTTTATCAGAAGTAGGATTAAGGTTTAACGCGCATGGAATCGAGAACGAGTCGTGAAATATAATTCAAAACCTGAGCAGGATCAAAATTACAAATCTCAGCACAGTATAAATAATTAAACATGGATTCATACATTAAGGTGGAGCGTGGATTACTACAATTAATCAAAAGGAAAGTTTTTTTCGAAAAGGGGCTGAAAATTTTC
This sequence comes from Amaurobius ferox, assembly GCA_951213105.1. NCBI lineage: Eukaryota > Metazoa > Arthropoda > Arachnida > Araneae > Amaurobiidae > Amaurobius > Amaurobius ferox. Next base: position 182,241 of record OX578146.1, read on the forward strand.
TTTGACAACAAGTTGAGCAAGAGCAGTAGATTGTTTTTGAATTTTAACGTCTCGGGCATGTTCAGCCAAAAACTATTCTTCTTTTAAAACTATTTGTACGTCAATAGGATCTCTATTAAATGACTTTTTAGAATCAAATGTTTCGTCTTTGATTTAATTAAATCATTTAAAATCTTGACGTGTTACCCCTCTATGTATCATTAATAACGTACATAAAAATTATACAACCAGAGAGCTATCGGACAATATTACGTCCTTCATCATTGACAAAGTAAATTGTCGGTGGCAAATATGACCTTTAATATACAGGCCACAGCCGACAGACAAGTTTTGCATATTAATAATTTTAAAATCGATACATTTAAAAATATAATTTAATTACAAAATACATAAATGATAAGAGATCATGAAATACAGGGTAGCCAATAGATGTGTCGTCAGAAGTAATGAACTGCTTTTACAAAAAAATGAGGACATTTTTTTTGTCAAACTAAATATAAAGGCGGGATAATGGTAGTTTTTTTTTACAGAAGAATTATATTTTTTACAAAGATAATTTTTACAAAAAGAAATGTGTTATTACGAAAGAAGATTTATTGCAAGATCATGATCGGGCCGCGGGTTGAAGACCATTGCTGTGAACGAAATAAATGAGTCTAAAAAAATCAATTAAACTTATTGAACTTTACTGGAGATTTATTTTACAAAATGTTATTCACTTAAAACCATTTCGGCTCCAGTCTAGTTTCAATGTCAATATTTTCTTTCTATCCAGACTATCTGACCAACCTGATGATGTAAGGCATCTGATTGGACAACCGGGATCTGCCAATCAATTTAGACCTGAACCTAAAGGAGTAGCAACCAAAAGGACCGTGTCATCCATTCCCTAACCCATCATTTCTTGGATGAACTTCCGAGGCTACAGATTTATCGTGCACATACTCTAGATACGCGTAGTCTAGATACTCACATACGCGTAGACATGGGGATAATTTTGGACGTCATCGAGAATCGAATATGAGATTACAGCGAGCGATTCTCCCACCTTAACCACTGGGTCATCTCGAGCCTCGGTAGCTAGTCTTCTTTATTTCTTTAGATCCAGGCCATCGGACTTACCCGAAAATCTAAGGTATGCACTTGGGCGGCGAGACAGTACTACCTAATTTTAGACCGAAACCCAGTGGAAGCGACATCCACAGGGACTCTACCACTCTTCCCCTGTCACCAACCTCTCGAAAGGACTTCCGTACCCACAGATTTAAAATGTCCGTACTCCTGGGAAAATTTGAGCAAAGCCGAGAATCAAACTCAGGTAGGTAACTGGTCTGAGATATGGAGGTGAAGTACTTGGTCAGGCTTTTTAAAGAAATTATTGGCTCTGATTTTCCTTTTTAATGATGACGCCAGGTCTTATCGAACCCTGTTGGCAGACGACTTCCTGGAATGGAGTGAATCACCTAACGATAAATCTACATATCAAATTTCATTGAATTTTATTATTTGGAATGCGAGTTACATATTATTTTGCATACTGTTCTTTAATTTTAAGCACCATTGTAGTTGTAGTTCGGTTAATTGTGTGTTCGGTTTAAAAATATCAGCTGATATTAGAGCTATTGCAGTACTTAGGAAGATATTTCGAAACTGTCACAGAAAATTGCCATTTTCTAGACGCTTTGCAAGAACTGAATTGGTAGCCTGTATAATTAACGAGTATATTTCCCCGAAAACTAACCTCATAGTAGAAAAGACGTTATTAAAGGTAAGAGTTTTGCGCGGCAGTGTCGTGTATTGTATGGCATGAATCATAAAAAAAATTAAAATTAAAACCGATGATCAAAATTTACTGTTTGGGTTAGAAGAACTAGTCTTATAAGAAACTGTCAGTAATAGAGTGTAGATAAGATGAATTGAGCGCATTTGGACTGCGATATTTGACCTTTACATAATTCAAGAAAGGCGCAGTGCATATGCGCACAATCTGGGGGTGGCAACTGCTTGGAGTTAATTGAAACCCTCGTCATATACACTGCGAATGTTCTACACCAAACGCAAATCAGCGTTCAACATTCAGCATTCAAATTGCTGAAAATTTCCAAATTGACAATGCTGCATTTCGAGCTCTGTTAAGGCATAAAAATTCAAAGTCATAAAATTTTCGACGCATGAATGCTTCATTTTGTAATTTATTGGTTAGCGTAGTAATTAAAGAATTTCAAATAATAAAATTGGGAGTGCGAAAAAACACATTTTTTCTGCTATGCTTATATTATGATTAAAATTTAAATTCCCCCCATTATTTGATGTGCCATGCAGTCAAAAAATTTTTTTCAGAACTGTTACAGAAACTTTCACTCATTTAGAAACTTTCTACAAATTGCCATATCAGCAGCATTTAATGTGGTTTAATTTTAGCCAAATTAGTTATTTAATTAATTGATTTTCATACTATATTTCACAGAATTTGGAGCAATTCTTTCTTATTTTTAGAAAATAAATGAACAACCCATATAAGAACGCAGACGTATGTCAATGAGGAGACGACAATTGTTTAGAGAACGTTATAAGCCTCCTTCTTTAGACCAAATGAACAGGTAGAACCGTATGAGGCATACACTAAAGCTAAAAACGAACTGCCTAGCAGTCTTAGCGGTGGTTAAGGGCGCATACTACTGTTCTGTCTGTTCCTTTGACCTAAACAAGAGATATTATTCACGCCCTCGAAACAATTATCTTCTTACTGACATATGTCGGGTTTTTTCAAGGAGGTTTTGCAAATTTTTATTTTACAAGCAGCAGTTTGGAACAAAAATTTATTGGAACAACTTATTTGTTTTTCAGGGATTCCGGGCAAAGATTCGTACCAATGAACCAGGTACCGCCAGTTACCATCCAGCTCACGTGTCCATTTATTCAGAGCCTCCGCCAAGTCACGTTTATAGTGCTTACGACAAGTCAGCACACTCTTCTTACGGACATCAACGGCATGAGACTTACGACGACTCGGCTCACGATTATTTTGAGAATACTGTACAGCCGGACAAATCGGAGCACCGTGGATATGTGAAAGCCGATGATCATAACGCTGCTGATCACCCGCAGCAGAATGATCATGAAGAAAACTACACTAAATCAGATGCAAAGTTTTCGTATGTTCCTGTGTATGTATCAAATAAGGTAGAAGAATATAATTAGTGATAGACGAATACGTGGTGTATATTTGGATTATCAGTTTCCTGGTTTCTTGATGATTAGCAGCCTCTCCATATATCTATAGATACTTCCAATTCAACATTTGACTTTTAATATGTAGTGAAATATTATTTAACGGAATTTTCGAATGATCCTAGCTAAAACTATTGTTTTCTTTGTTTTTAAATACTGAGTGAATATCTCTAACTTTAGAAAAAAAATTGCGGTAATTTTTATTATAATGCTTCCACCAAATAATGTATTCATTTTTAAAAATATATCCAATAGATATTTCATAATATGACAGTCTGCTCTTAGATGTGTGGCACTGAATTTTGTTTAAGATAAACAAAAATGATTCTTCTAGATTTGATTGAAAAAAAAAATTAACGTTTTGATAAAATTGTAGTATTTTCTGGATTATGTGGATTTTTGATAATTCTAATTATCTTCGGTACCATATGATTCATTATATTTGATTTGGTACCGTTTGATTCTGTACAACAATGTGTAGTTTATACCAATAATTTTTAAGATATAATCTATGAACAACTTTCTGCTCAGATATTGGTCATCAGCCAAAATTTGTGTCTTTCAGTAACGAATTTTATGTTTTAAGCATTAACAAGCCCAAAATATATTACTCATTTTATTAATGTAACGAAACATTTTAGCATATATTGGTGAATTTGAGGAGTATTTTATAGATATAAGAATCGTTCTTTGCTAAGAAATTAGGATGCATGAAAATTGTTGTGTACTTACCTATTTTAATCGTTTTTATCGCAGCTTAAAATAGCTGTCAAGTCCCAACATATTTAATTTTTAAACTAATTTTTTGATAATGTGTGGCTTTGTACATATTTTTTAAATTGTATACTTTGTAAATAAAATATTTTTTATATTTTCATCCATCTACATCAATTTTAAAATCAACTTTTATAATATCCTCTATATACAATTTATGGATAGATCTCGATAAACATAGAAACAATGAAAATACAGGTCAATCACCTTTGTTCTGGAAGTATAAAAACTCGCCAAAAGTTGTCAAGTTTGCGCTAATTCGTTAAATTTTTCGACAAAGGAAAGGGACTAGGATCTTAAATTAATAAGAATTGGTACCTGTATAAGTTGTTTTTCAGCTGTGATAGGATTCAGACATTTGTTAGACGTTTAAGATATTTGTAACAATAGTAAAAATATTATTCTCTCCCAGTAGCAAAATATCCTCGGTTCAAAGTTTTTTATATTGAATAATAATTGAAATGAAACGCATTTTTTGTGACGTCATGCAAAGTTGCTGGGTGTTCGAAAAGTCGCGTATACTTTAAAATCGTATAATGCAATGAGAAATTGAAAAAATAATTTTTTCCCTCTTCAGTGGCATTAATATTTAAAAATTATATTAGAAATATCGTTTGCTGTTTTTAATAAGTTTGATGATAATTACAGACATATTTTTTATCAATCAAGGAACATAGCATTTTCCCAGAGAGAGAGGGGGAAGAGAGGAGAGAGGAGAGAAAGAGAGATGATTTTGATGTGAATAACATCCATGCTGAGGGTCTCTGAGGCGGATATCGGAGCATTACGGAAAATATAAGAACTTTGGATCCTTATACCTGCGAACCCAAAAGATAAAAATGTAAATATGTTTTCTTGTTTTGTTGGAAATAGGATCCAGATTCTAAATATATAAACTTGATTTCAATATTTTAATAATTTGAATGCTTTTTTTTTTCTTTTTTTCTTCTCTTTTTTTTTTTTTGAAACTTAAAGTAACTGTCCGAGCGAATGTTTGCCCATTAATCTTACTTTCACTCGAAATGAAGATATATATAAATAGAAAACCCCGAAAAGATATTATAAGAAATTTAGCTCGATTAATTTTCGAATAATTGTGTTGTCAATTTGAAGAAGATTGAAAATTTTCCGTTTTTATTTTCCTTATATACAATAATGTATAAGGAAAGTATTGTAACGGGGTCGAAAATTCGAATTCGAGTTTTCGACGGGAGAGCACGTTCCAAGCATCCCTGATCACGAATTAAACATTTTTGAGGTGATGTCTGTCTGTATGTGTGTGTCAGTGAGTTTGTGGAGACGATATCTAACGAACGAATGGACCGATTCGAACGAAATTTGGTACAAAAATTACAATCCGTGAATACTAGAAGCCTATTGTTTTTATACGCAATCGAATGTTCAGAACCCTCCTAAATTTTCGAGTGAAATTTTGAAAAAATCATCAAAAAATCAAAACTCTAATAAAGTTACGGAAATAGACATTTCTTATGTAATTTTTCCTCATTAAAAAAATATTTCCTATTAAGAAACATTTTCACTTTTCATATATAATATCATGCGATAAATTTGGTGATATCATTCTCGTGGATCTAGCTCGTTCCATTCACGAAAAAAGATACTTTGAGTAATAATTTTGTATTTGAACGTCAATAGTCATTTATCTGCTATTTTAAGAATTACTTATTTCTCCTTCCATAACGCTTGGTGAGATTTTGGCAACGAATTTGGTGGAATATCGCCGACTTGGCGACTTTTTTAAATGTTACTAAATTAACGAAAAACTCGCCAAATGGATTAAAATGACGCTAAATCAATGAAATGACGACTAATTGACAACAATTCAATATCTTGGAAAGAATATAAATATTTACTATAAGAGAAATCTAATTATTTTTACTGTAAAAGTAGTAAATTCATTGCATTATATAAGGAAAGTCATGTGCTGCCCACATCAGATTTTTTAAGTTTGTAATGCTTATATCTTAAAAACTAAAAGTGCTATCTATAAACAATAAGCAAAACTTTGTAGCTTTTTGAAAGCCTTACTATTGGATACAATATGCAATTGGATTTTAGATCAAGCTTATAGTTTTTGAAGTATAGCGGTACTAATTTTGATATTTTATTATTTTAACCTGGGTTTTCCAATGGGTGGGAAAGCTGTAATACACCCAGTTGCAAAAAATTATACGGACCCATAAAAAATTGATCTAAATAAGTGAAACTCGATATGAAAATGTTATTTTAAAAGTTATGCATATAATCAAATCGTCAGCGCCAATGATGATAATAGGGCTCGTGTAAGACGCATGAGAACGACGCATTTGAAACGAACGGTGCACAAATAATTGGAACTGGATATTCGGCTTTGATTCTGCAAAATTTCGTACAAAGATGCCTTTGAGACGTACTCGACTGCTCTACGAACAATTTCACGTCAGATTTAGTCAGATTTTTCACGTCAGATTCTACGTCAGATTTAGAGAGAGGTCACATCATAGGCCTAAGGGGGTCTGGTTGTTCGGAGTGATATGACAGTTGCTCGGTGTTGGCAACAGTGGATCAGAAAAGGCACATGTAAGCGTTGTAGAGTTCAGAAAGCCTCGAGAGGATCGTTCAGTCAGGAGAGGAGCCACGTTCACACCAATGGTGTCGCTATCGGCCATTAGAAGGTATTTGCCATCCTCCATGCATCCTATGTCAAGGGATACTATTCGAAGAAGACTAGCAGAATATTATTTTAGGTGTCGACGTTCATTAAAGTGCCTACCACTGACCCGCTCAACTAAGGCAGAGCCGTCTGGATTGGTGCCTAGCTCGGTCAAACTGAACAGTGTCTGATTGGACGTATGTTGCCTTTGGCGAAAAATTCCGCTTAAATCTCTGTAATAGAAACCGCCACATATATATGTGAGAGGGCTGGACAGCGTTTCAATCCCGCATTTGTTGTCGAGCACCACACGGCCCTTACACACGGTGTGACAGTCTGTGGTTTGTGTGGTTCGTAGGTCATTCCATCTAATCTTGGCGTTGAGTCTTCTCTTGGTCTTCCGACTGGCTCTGTACAACCTGTCTTCTCCCGGGCCTCAGCTGTGTCGTCTGTAGACGAATCCCAGCGGTGTGGAATTAACCTGTAAACCGAGAGGTAGGTCAGATCCACACTGCTGTCTCACAGTCTGGAGAGCCATCTCGTGAGACAGCCGATCTCCTCTAGTTATGCTGTAAGCCAATCTGACGGCTAGCTTGTACGTCGGGGATATTCTGCAACTTATTTTTCTGCCCATGCTGCCAAGCTGTCCAGGTTGCATTTACCAACAAGATATTCTTACGTCTTATCGGTCTCGGCCTCCTGACGACTTGCCTGGTGCGGATTGGCGGGGTTTCGGGCTTACTGGTGTCGGTCTGAGGGGGATGGTGGCATTGCCCGGTGGCTGTGTCGTGGTAGTATGATTGTTGGGGCAGCATTACTGCCGTGAGGATGGATCATCTTTTTCGTGTACTTTCGGGTGGGACGGGTGTTGTTCATGCTTACCAACAAGACAATTATTGGCAAAAGAAATGTAATTTGAATTGTTATTTCATATTTAATATCTTCAAATATTGTAAACTTGTTCACAAGTGTGTACTGAAAATTCATTTAACTTGTTTTGTTATACTTTATGTTGCAGTAAGGTTGGTTAACCTCTGCATTCCTACTAAAGTTTGGTATAGTTTGTATTATTTTAATACAGTTTATCTTTCAAGTGGAGGTAGAGTTTCGACAGCGATATTTAAGGTGGGGTGGTTGTAGGGTTTTGTTTTGTGTTTTTCTGGTCCCGTTTCTTTTGCGTTTGTGGCTGGATGGGGTTCGGACTTGGTGGCGCCGGTGGTGGTTCTCGGGGTTGGCTTTGTGCGGCTGTCCGGGAGGGGGCACGTGTGGGCGAGCAAGCTCGCTGTCGCAACGACTTGTTCTCTGCCGTATAGTTTAGGATGGACCGGTGTATTAATTTCGATTACCAGTAAGACAAATTTTAGTTGAATTTATTGTGGAAGCTCCTGTTTTCATTCTACTATTGTGAATCATTTTTTCATGAATAAAGTTGGTAGGGAACTTTCATTGGGGGATGGATTTCATATGATGGTAAATTGGTGGATACCTGTTTCTGCCTGTGACGATTTTGGCGCCCACTTCACGATGTGCCTCGGCTTCTAGGCGTTTGTTGTGGCCTTCTTGGGGGGGGGGGGTTCTTGGTGGTGATCCCGAGGGAGTGGCTAATGGCTCTGTCTCCCTGCTGGGTCATTGCCAGGTGTCCCAAATGCGCTATTGAAACGACAGTGATTCGGTTCTGTATACCTTAGGGTGGGTCGGGATTTCTTATTACATTACTAACAAGACAACGCTCGACCACATACTGCTCAACATTCTCAACAGAGTCTTCGAGGATTTAACACTCTCTCATTGTCATCCAGATCCCCAGACCTATGACTAATAGAACCCGTCCGGGGCATGCGGGGACGGCAATCGCAGCCTTCCAAGAATACCACAGAATTATCTGACCAGTTGCAACATTTGTGGCAGAATCTTCCCAGAGGACAGTAAGCAACAAAAGAAATGAAGATGAAATTTTCATGAACGCCAATAATAGTGGCTTTTCTTTTAGTTTGCCGAAATTATCAACAAAATAGCTAAGAAAATCTGATGTGGGAAGCACATGACTTTCCCTATATAATGCAATGAATTTACTACATTTACAGTAAAAAAAATAGATTATTCTTGTAGTAGATACTTTTTGAATTTTTATCAATTAGTCATTTCTATACATTTTTATCCAATTAGTGTCAGTTTTATCCATATGGCAATATTTTCGTTAATTTGGCAACATTTAAAACAGTCGCTAAGTTGGCGACATTTTGCTAAATTCGTCGCCAAAATCTCGCCAAGCGTTATGGATAGAGAAATAAGTTATTCTTATAGCAGATAAATGACTATTGGCGTTCAAATACAAAAGTATTACTCAAAGTATCTTTTCTCATGAATGGAACGAGTTATATCTACGAGAATGATGTCACCAAAATTATCGCATGATATTACATATGAAAGGTGAACGTATTTTTCAAGAGTTAATATTTTTTTTTTATTTATGGAATTTTTTGATAAATTTATTTAAAAAATGTATTATATCTCAAGAACTGGCGTTCTAAAGTTTATGTCAATCATTTACTAAGGAAAAATTACATAAGAAACGTCTATTTGCATAACTTTATTAAAGGTGTTTTGATTTTTTGATGATTTTTTCAAAATTTCACTCGAAAATTTAGGGGTGTTGTGAACATTTGATTGTGTTTAAAAACAATAGGTTTCAGTATTCGCGTATTGTAATTTTAGTACCAAATTTCATTCGAATCGCTCCATTTATTTGCGAGATATCGTCTCCATATACACACACACACATACACACACACACACACACACACACACACTTTCACACACACACACTCACACACTTTCACACGCACACATACTTTCACACACACACACACACATACTTTCACACACACACACACACAGATATCACCTCAAAAATGTTTGAATCGTAATCAGATATGCTTGAAACGTACCCTCCCGTCGAAAACACAATTTCGAATTTTCGACCCCGTCACAATTCTTTCCTTATATATTATATTATGCATATAAGGAAAGTAAAAATGAGTAAAGGTTGCAGTATGTTTTACAGTGTATGAGAGTGCCATTGAAGAGTTTTAAAAGAAATATCCATGTTCCAAAATCCCCAACAATTCAACATATTTTATCTTGAGTTAAAATGGGAGGCCTGCCTGTTTTCGTTTTGTTTGCAACATATTCAATTTCTCGAAAACGCATTATTAACCACGTAGTTGTTTGTGATAGGACCAAAATGAATAATTTAAATTACACTATGGATTTAATGGTGTAAAAATACGCTGAGTTACACTGAAATTGCCACATATAAAAACACTTGTTTGATTTGTCTGAAAAATTGCATATGAGTTCATCACGGCGACGTATGTAAAAAATCTGATGTGGCAGCACATGACTTTCCTTATATAATGCAATGAATTCACCCCTTTTACAGTAAAAAAATAATGTTTAAGTTCCACGGTGCTGTGTTTTTATCGTTGAATTGTACATTGGGCGACTTTCAGGATGATAACATGTACAACTATTTCAATATATTCAATTAACTTGGAGCAACTCTAAACAATCATCAGTATTGATAGCATCCTCAATAAGCGATAGAGTCCATATATTAAAATACTTTAATTATTACTTCATAATCTATTCGCCATTTTCATTGATTTAGCGTCATTTTCATTAATTTGGCGACATTTTCGATAATTTGTCAACATTCAGAAAAGTCGCCAAGTTGGCGGCATTCCACCAAATTCGCCACCAAGTTATAGACGGAGAAATAAGTTATTTTTGTAGCAGATAACTGACTATTAGAGTCCAAATACAAAAGTATTACCTAAAGTATCTTTCTCATGAATGGAACTAGCTAGATCCACGAAAATGATGTCCTCCAATTTATCACATGATATTACTTATGAAAAGTTAATATATTTCTGTGAGACCAGAAATAGATCTGACATTTGATGAGACACTTTTATGTATAAATATATGGTGGCCAAAACGGCGGACAATAAGTGTAGTCTGGCTGGCAACGTATTTTATCACTACGTGAACCTAAAGGTCAGAAGACCATAAATTTAGGGGACCATGACAGAGCGGCATAGCTGGAACTTACGAGATGTGGAATGGTGCAGGAGTAACCATTGGGTAAAGGAGTAACCAATAAGCGGAAATGGAAGAAAAGGAGGAGTTATCCGCCCCTCCCCCACACACACACCGAGGGACCCATAGCCTGTGACCCGAGAATCAGGTAGACAATTATGGAGATTTGACCTAAGAGCATACAAGTAGACAATTATGAAGAGTTGACTTAAGGGCAGACCAGAAAAGAATTATGAAGGGTTTTGACTTAACCCTTTCGCGACGAGTGGCATGCATACGCGCCAGCTGTGAAGTTGCAGTCAAGGACGAACGGCACTCCCGCGGGCCGGAGGAAATTTTACCCTAAAGGACGACTGGCACGTATGGGTGTTTCTATGTGGAACGTTTTAGTTTGAATGTATTTGTCTCCTAGATGGCGCTAAATGCCCGTGGAAGCAACTTAAATGTATTTTGTAGATGTTTGACCTTGGCACAAGGAGAATCCAATGAATTATTTCTCCATTTGGAGCGGTGAAACACATGGTTCTGTAAAGTAAACATAGCACTTCTCATAGCATCAACAATTTTATAATTGAGTTCCGGGTCTCGTACTGATTTTGTCTTTTATTGATTTGGTTGTTGAATTAGAGGAATATAAGAGAGGTTTTTTTTTGAGCGGGTGGGGGAGGGGGGGGTAAAGGAATGTGCGGCAATGAAATGATTAGGTTATTTATGTTCTCATGGAAAGGAAGGCTGGGATTTCGTTAATATATCCCATCGAAAAGGTCCAGATATGGAATAAAAATATATAAATCGTCAGAATCGGAATGAGGCCATAAATGGAATTTCCTTGTGTATACTGGAAAGGACACGGGATTATCAAGCTCTGATGGTGGATATGGAGAACGCGTTGTGAAAACACTTCTAAGTGAACTTTCAGGAAAAGGATATACTTTGTATTTGGATAAATTTTTTACCTCTCCTGTACTTGCAAAGTATTTGTTGTCTAAGAATACGCATATATGTGGTACAGTTTTAAAAAATCGGAAGGACATGCCAAAGAATTATCCATCTGTACCTAAAACATATATACACTAAAATTTTTAATATTTTGATAAAAGAGAATTTGAATAAAAAATATACATCAAATAGAAAATAAGTATTTCCTTTCTTCCTGAAAAAAGTAGAATGCTGTGTTGAACGGGTGATTTTTAGTGAATTTTTTTCGAGAGTAAGGCTTAGCGCAAAAAAGTAGCCGTCTTTTACGCACATTTCGGAAACGAAGCGCTTCGTCCTTTGGGCCACGGTAGTTTCGGAATGCCGCCGTCCCGAAAGGGTTAAGAAGGAGGTGAGAAGATTTGTGCAACTTGTGCACATATAGCTTGTAAAACATGACTTAAAGAATTGTGAAAATGTTCCAAAAATACTGGCTAGATCTATATAAGGTGTGAGTGCAATCAGATGTACGAGAAGGAACCGCACACCAAAGAGTTACGGCGGTGCATATAACTGATGCAAGCATTTGATATATGATCAAAGCCCAAGACGAATTGGAAGGTATGTGCTCATTAACAATCACAGGTCATAGACACATGATAGTAATTTAAATAATTCTGGTCGCATATGTCCCTTTCGCCGCAATAATTAATGAGAATAATTGTTGTTAAGCATATAATTAATAATATGAATAATTGGTGCAATTAAATTATTTAGATTTGATGTTGTTAATAAATGTTATTGTTAAAGTTTAAATGGTGTGATCCATGTAGCATTTTAATAATTAATTATTAATGACTCAAACTTTTTTATTTTCCTTTCCCACATTTGGTTTCCGTGACACTTTTGTGAAAGCCGTAGGCCGTCCGGCTCGTCCAGAGGCGTGACATTTTGTGTGAGTCAAAAATGAAAATTTTAATAATAATAAAATTTCAATAATAAATATTTAAATGAAAATTTTAATAAATAATATTAAGGTGGATAAAAATAATTTAAATAAAGAGATTAATAAATTTAATGGAGGAGCATGTGTTGACCAGATTTTTGCGTTGTTAAAATTAAATATGCACAGTCACTTTGGAAGTGAAAAGAATTTGAATATATTTGAAATAATGAAAATAATGTTGGAAAAATTGATTATTATTAAGAATATTTAATTTGCATGTTGAAGCGTTTTATGTGCAGTATTTTTGAAGTGTATCAATGCTGTTAATTTTAAGTAGGATTTTGGAAGGGAAAATTTTTGTTTTAAATCCCTCAAAGAACCAGTAGAACCAGTAGAAAAGACGACAAAAGTCTCCGGATAGGTCCCAGAGAGAAATTATTGAAAATCAGAGAGTAAAAATGGAGAAGTTTGAATTAATTAATTTATTGCCAGTTTTTTATGGAAAGGAAGACGAGGATATTGAATTTTTTAGCGCAATTCTAAAATGTTGCAGGAATGGCCGACTGGTCGGAAGAAAATAAAGTTATAATTTTAAGAACTAGGTTAAAGGAGAAAGTTTTGGACTTTTTGTGAAAAAAAAAGAGAATTGCAGATTGCAAATAATATGGGACAGATTAAACAAATATTGATGAAACAATTTAAAACATCTCTTACAGTGCTTCAAAAGCAAACAAATTTAAATAAAATTAAAATTACGCCAGGTATGAAGGTAGCTGAGCTGGCATTAAATATCTCAAATTCGACAAATGAATTTTTAGGAAATTACGCAAATAATGAGATGTGCGAAATTAAGAACATGTTAATGTTAGCGAAATTTATGGAAACTTTAAGACAAGATCTTGCTTTTGAAATTAAAAACTAAATATTCAGAATTTTGAAAAGCGGTAGAATATGCAGAGCACATAGAGAAAATTTTGGAGGAGGATTGCGACCGTACAGGAATTAATGCAATTTATCGCAATGAAAATAATGGCAGAAAATTTAATGATAATCAAATGGAAAGGCATTTACAAAATTCAAAATTTGAACCCCAGCAAGTAAAATATGAAAGGCATGAAAAATCAGAAAATGAAGTTATATATTGTATAGGATGAGGAAAAAGAGGGCACTACTTTTCTACCTGTTGGCACAACCGAAACGCACAAAATAATTATGGAGAAAATAAATATGGGAATAAAAGAAGTGAATTTAGATATGATCAAAATAACGGATTTAGAAATGAAAACAGTAACGGATTTAGAAATAGGCAAAGTAATGGATTTCGTAATACGCAAAATAGCGGAAACAGAGAAAGAAATACGGAAAGAAATGATAGTCGGTCAAATAGGCAAACGTTTGCGAAAGAAAGATTTCAGAGACAAGATAGAAACCGTAAAAGCAGTCAATATCGCGGGAATTTAAACTGACCGAGGGGCTTTGGTCAAGTCAAAATTTATAAAACAGACCAGAGTCCCAATCAAAAAGAGAAAAATCGCAAACGCGAATTAAGATATCGAGTTACAAAAATTATGATGACGCAAATAAAATGCAAGATGATAAAAGAGAGGTTCGCACGCGAAGCCCGGTCCCAAGGTTAAAGCAAAGCAACATAATGAACATGAAAGTAAAAATGACAATAAAGAAGTAAATAGTATTGAAAGCATGCAAAAATATACCCGTGTCCCTTGTCCGAAAGTTGAGATGTTGGATATTCCAGATGTTTTGCCGCAACCCGGATGGATGAAATTCGATGCGAAGTTTATCCAAAGTCTAAAATGTGAGGCAAATATTAATAAAAAGAAAATTGAGGAAAATACATGTGCAGAAAATAATATAGGTAAAAACATTACAAAGAAGGAAAATTTAGGAGTTAAAGAAGTTATTAAAAATAAAAATGAGGCGTGCAATGTAAAAATAAATTTAAATGATGAGTACAGAAATGAAATTAACTCAAAATCGACTCAGATCGATAATAAAAAGTATGATGAAATTAAGGAAACTAGTTGTAAAGTTTCCCAAATTGATACACAAATTATTGAAGGTAGCCATGTTAATGACTATAATTTTTCAAATGATGAAAATAATAAAAATGTTGATACAGAGAATGATTTTAAAATTGTGACTAGTGCGAAAAAGCCAATTGTCACACAAGATGAAGTAAAAGGCATATTTGAATTTAATGAAAGTATTAAAAATGGTTATTATGACAGTCAAAAAATTGCACAGGTCGATGAGGCCAATTTTCCTAAAAATGAAAAGGTTAATGATTTTGCTGAAAAAGAATGTGTTAATGAAGAGTCAAATCTTGACGTCCAGGTCTATGTCACGCTCACACGCAGGATTTCTTTGCAACCAAGTCAGTTGATAGCAGAAAAATTCGACGTAAGTCAGGAAATTCAGGATAAGGAGGTTATCTTTATCCCCACAAAACAAGCAAAATTACTCTTTCCATTTGGCGCAATTCGAACTGTAATAAAAATAACAAAATTGATATTGTGATATGTAATCAAAAGAAGGTTAAAATTACGTTAAATAAAAATATGAGAGTTGAAGTGATTAAAAATTTCAAAACAATTACTAATGAAGAAATGCAAATCGGAGATACCGTATTTTTGAAAGAGGAAAATAAATCCAATATGCTTCAAGATGGATTTCAGGGACCCTTTCGAGTAATAGAACTTGGAAAAAAAGATATATTGACCATTAGAAATAAATATAGCATGAAAGATGAACCAATTAAAATTCGCGCTACCCAATGTTATATCGAACAAAATGTACAAAGTTCGGAAGAATTGATGGAAAAATATGATAAAGACAGTAAAATAAAAGAGATTCACGCAAAAAAAGTCATGTAGCACAAAAGGTACAAAGTGAAAATAAATATAACGGTAACGGTGAAATAATGGAGATTCAATCAAAAAAATGTTATACTGTACAACGTGTACATATTGAAAATGTTCAAAATATAAATGAAAATATGTAGCATAGAAGCGAAAATACGAATATCAAAATTATGCAAAATCAAAAAGTTGATAAGAATTTTGAAAATATTGATCATGAAAATATACGAAATGAAAATGTTGAATTGCAAAGAGTACATAATGCAAATGAAAATAAAAGGTGTGAAGAAATTCATAGTCAAAACAAAAATCATGAGGTGGAAATACTCAAAATTCACTTGAAATTAAAATAATGGATGTGTTGGAAAATGAAAGTCAAAATGTTAATGTTCAGGAAATGCAAAAGGAAAGTCAAAGTAATGATAATGTAAATACTCAAAAATTACTTGAAATTAAAATAATGGATGTGTTGGAAAATGAAAGTCAAAATGTTAATTTTCAAGAAAGCCAAATTGAAAATAAAAATCATGATATTGAAAAGCAAAATTCAAATGAGGTTAAAATAATGGATCTTAGGGAAAATGAAAGTGTTAATTTTCAAGAAATTCAAAATGAAAATAGAAATCATGATAATGATGAGCAAAATTCACTTGAAAATAAAATAATGGATGATTTGGTTGATGAAAATAATAATTTTCAAGAAATACAAAATTGAAATTTTTGTAAAAATTTTCAAAAGGAAAATGTTAAAATGATAAGAGATATTAATCACAATGATAATGAAGGAAATGATATTCTAAAAGTAGATTCAGAAATAATTCGAAGTCAAAGCAAATATAAAGAGTTACTAAATGAAATAGAAATTCTTAACACAAATGAAATAGAAATTCTTAACACAAATGAAATTGAAAACATTCATGAACAAAGTGAGGGAAAGCTAGGTCAAAATTTTTTCATGAAATCAAAGATTTTTAAAAATTCAAAATTTGCTGATGATTGGTATTTAAAGAATTTTAAAATGAGAAAGAGATAAAAATGACAAATCAAAAATGATTCAAAGGAAAAATGATCTGGAATTGAAAAAATTGTTTAAAAATGAAAAAATGGATAATGATATGAAACTTTTAAATAATAAAGAAGGAATTGTTTCAAAAATAAAATGGTCTAAAATGCTAAAAGCAATGAATAAGCATGGAATGGTTTAAAAATGAAAATGGTATGAATTTACAAAATTAATAATAATTGTACAGATAGTTCTTTTTCAAAAATAATATTATATCATAATATAAGTTATAATGTTAAGTGAAAATGTTACATGTGATAAGAAAATTATGCAGAGATTAAGTTATGCAAATTATTTCTACAAAAATGAAAGGTAAAATCAAATATGTTACCTAATTGGGTAGATGAAAGGTCTGTAGCCACATCCAGGCAAGGACAATGTTGGTGGAAGGCAAGTCCAATCACTTCAATTTGTTTTCAAAGGCAGGCAAAAATGATGAGTTTTTCAGAAGAGTCTTGAGGCTTAAAAATTGAATGACAGGTTTAAATAAAGTGAAAAAATAAGTAATGAGCTGAAAGTGAGAATATTAGAGATTAGTCATAGATGGTATAACTTTTATGTCAAAAAGTAAACAAAGGCGTAAATAATTTAAAATTTTAAATCAATTTGAATTTAAAATGTTAAACTATGAACAGTTAAAGTAGCTGTAAATCCCCGTTGTAATAAAGCAATCGAGGACACGATATCTCGTGTAGGAATGTTCAAATGTGAAAATGCATTGAAAATGCTTAGGTAAATAAAAGTTTGAGGAATAATATAAATTGTATAAGCAATTTAAATAACTAAATTAGTCCTAAAGTGACAGGATAAATGAAATTAAATTTAGTTAAAATTTTGTTTAGTGAATAAAGGAATAAATTCACAGAAGGTGTAAAAAAAGGTTGAAATAAAAAAATAATTGAAGAATATTGAGTGCGAAATAAAGCATTTTTGTTGTTCATTTACAACGGAAGGAAAGGTTACGATAATCATGTGTGTATAAATGGATATGAAAATAGAATGCAAATAAATATTGAAATGGAAATAAAATGTAAATATTGATGAGGAAAATTGTACGATAATAAATAAATGTGAAATACATGTCAAATGAATATAAATAAATACGGAATGAATAAATAAATATGTTAAATAATAAAGCATTTAGATGTCAGTGGGGAATGTAAATAAAAACATTAAAGCTATCGATGAGATACTGTAGCAATTGAAAAGTGTTTGTAAACAAACGATAATCTACGTAAATATATATACATATACTCTGTTAGTAATGTCATATGAATTGATGCTTAGGTATTTTTAAATATGAAAATTTGTGAAAAAGATATTCTGAATAAGGGGTTGAAAAATGTTATGATGAGATTATCTTACCTGCGCCTGTCATTCTGACATTGCAGGGGGGTGTTTTTGAGGCACCCAACTATCACTTATGATCTGCCATGCGACAGCTTTCCCGCCCCGGACGGGGCCGCTTTCTTGTTCTCCAGTCACCACAACCACACGTCACTCCTGCCCATGTCTTCCACTTTTCGAACATAGGCATTACCTGGGGTGGTAGAGTTTTGCAAGTTGGCTCCTTAGGGAGACTCATCCAAGATCTGACAATTTTGAATACTGAATTTTGACGCACGTCTAGGCCAAAACATGAGAAGAGATTTTTAGAAAAGCGTGCTGATTTTTGACGGAGTTCCGAGACATATTTACTGAGAGATAGAAATTTCTAACCAAAATAGATATCAAGCGTAATTTTGACCCCTAGACTAATAAAGATTTTAATGCCGAAGACCTACCGCAACCCCCTCTGGTCCGCAATTTGGAAGCCTATGGTGGTAGGACTTTTAACGAGGAGCTGTGCCGCATTTGCGTTCACGTGCGAGGAAAACCACCAAAACCTGGCACACACAGGCCTACACCTATGAAAATTTGTGAAAAAGATATTCTGAATAAGGGGTTGAAAAATGTTATGATAAATAAAAATGAATTAGGATGCACTAAATGTCATATGTGGTAAATAAATAAATGGTAATATGTATTACGGCGATAAAGATGTTAGTCGCAGTTACTAAAATATCAAAATAAGTAATACTTAAATAATAATGTGTGAGATAGAATAATAAACAATCGAGCGGTATAAATGGTTATAAATGTCAGGTATTCAAAGTTATAAGGATTAAAATAAATTGAAATACATAAATATGATAAATTTTATAGGTACGGTGAGTAAATAAATCCGCGTTTAAAAAGAATATATAAATAAATAGAAAGGATTTCAATTCATAAGATGTAAAATATATAAAATAAAAAATTTTCAATTAAGAAAATAAAGGATTTTCAGACAAGAAATTAAAGTCTTGAGTTTGTTTTAAAAAATAAAATAACTTTATATAAAATTTGAAAATTATGAAAGTATTAAGCAGGGAGTTAAAAAAAATATATTAAACAGATTAGATGTCATAAAATTTCAAAATTAAAAAAAAAATTTCAAATATTTTTTTAATTCATAAAGTCATATGGAAGGTATAGTGAAAACAAAATTAAATAAGAGAGAATCTCAATAAGGATTGGAAAGGTAAATAAATTTAAATAATAGCACAGTAAAATGATTTTTACAATTTTGAATGAAGTCAGTATAAAAAGGTATAAATGCAGTAATAGAAGGCACCATAGAGATGACTTTGATATTTAATATAAGTCACCCCAAAGGAACCAACTGAATAAAATTAAATAGGGGATTATCAAGAAAAATTCTTCTTTTAAATTAAGTTACATTTGAGTTTTTTTTTTAAAGAGCTATACAATGCAATGCTAATATAATGTACAAGCCCATCGGCAGCATTCTAGTATAAAAAGTTGATTAGCAGATATGATTAATAATTAAATAAGGAGGAAATATATATTTAATAGACTAAGTCGAAGTTTATATAATACGAAGAGTGGAATAAATAAAAGGTTTACAATACTTGGTTACAAGCCTTTGGAGCGCGCGCCATGCAAAAGCTGTTCCTGTCAACCCGCTTGAAGAAGAATCCACGCCGCACGTTGTCCATGCTTTGTCATGGTTCAAAAAGTAAAGTTGAGATGATGCGTAGCTGCTAATCGCTGTTGCAAAAAACGATTAAAAGAAAAAGAATCGTTTTCGAGAGTTTTTTATTTGGCTGGTGACCTTCCGAGTTTCGGAAAGGGTAATTGAACATTTCCGGTAATTCACTTCCGCTGGGAAAAAGGGGGTTTTAAAGAAGGGTTCTTCTAATGATCTTTTTGCAAATGATCAATTAGTAGCTGTCATCAAGTGCAAGGGGTGTTGTGTTTACATACAATGTTAAAAAATTTTTTAAAGGGAAGATGTCAATGTGTGTCAACCCCGTATGCAATTGTAATGGGAGTTCCAGAATTCTGTGAAAGGTATATTTTCAATGCTTGAATAAAAAAAAAGAATGTGTGAATGTATTAATGATTATGTACCAATGTTTAAAGGTTAAGCAAAAATATTATGTATGTGATGAAGTTATCAATTATGGAAATTGATGAAGTATGGAAAGAATTGTGGCAAAAATAATACACTGTGTAATTTGTGCAAAAGAATGCGTAATTGTGTTAAAAATATCAAAGTTAAATAGTTAGTGTGTAACGTTTCAAAGTGAATGTGCATATATTTTTAAAAATCTTTTTAAATAATCAAAGTTTAATTGCGCTTCAGTTAAAAGCTTGACCTGATGGATTTGATGTGCACATAACTTTGATGTTTAGTGCATGATGATGTGCTAAAAACTTTTGTGTTTACAGCAAGACTGTGTGAACTGCAATTTTTGACGAACTGTTGTTCAGTAAAAAATGCCAATTAGAGAGTTGCATGTGACTCGAACTTCGTTTCGAACTCTTTTGGTTTTGAATTTTTTTTTTGTCCAAGGGGAGATATGTGAGACCAGAAATAGATCTCACATTTGATGAGACACTTTTATGTATAAATTTATGGTGGCCAAAACGGCGGACAATAAGTGTAGTCTGGCTGGCACCGAATTTTATCACTACGTGAACCTAAAGGTCAGAAGACCGTAAATTTAGGGGGCCATGACAGAGCGGCTGAGCTGGAACTTACGAGATGTGGAATGGTGCCATTGGGTAAAGGAGTAACCAATGAGCGGAAATGGAAGAAAAGGAGGAGTTATCCTCTCCCCCCACACACACACACACACCGAGGGACCCATAGCCTGTGACCCGAGAATCAAGTAGACAATTATGGAGATTTGACCTAAGAGCATACCAGTAGACAACTATGAAGAGTTGACTTAAAGGCAGACCAAAAAAGAATTATGAAGGGTTTTGACTTAAGAAGGACATGAGAAGATTTGTGCTACTTGTGCATATATAGCTAGTACAACATGACTTAAAGAATTGGGAAAATGTTTCAAAAATACTGGCTAGATCTATATAATGTGTGAGTGCAATCAGATGTACGAGATGGAGCCGCACACCAAAGAGTTACGGCGGTGGATATAACTGATGCAAGCATTTGATGTATTATCAAAGCCCAAGACGAATTGGAAAGTATGTGCTCATTAACAATCACAGGTCATAGACACATGATAGTAATTTTAATAATTCTGGTCGCTTATGTCCCCTTCGCCGCAATAATTAATGAGAATAATTGTTGATAAGCATATAATTAATAATATGAATAATTGGTGTAATTCAATAATTTAGATATGATGTTGTTAATAAATGTTATATAGCGGCACAACTAGCAATGTACGATAAAATATTAAGTCCACTAATACGAGAATTAACGGCCATGTCAATCTGGATGAATTTAATATTAAAAAGTATAACTTTAGATTTCTTTCCCACAATTTCAACAATAGGTTATGTGTTTTTTTTTATTTTATATGATTTTTTGATAATTTTTTTAAAAATTTACTGTATCTCGAGAACGGTTCATACTAGCGTCCTAAAATTTGCTTCAATCGTTTTCTAATGAAAAATTACATAGCAATTGACTACTTACGTAACTTTAGTAAAGGTTTTCATTTTTTGATTATTTTTTCAAAATTTCACTCGAAAATTTGGGGAGGTTCTGAACATGCGGTTGCATATAAAAACAATAGGCTTTCAGTATTTATGGATTGTAATTTTTGCACCAAATTTCGTTTGAAATGGTCCATTCGTTCGTCAGTTATCGTCTTCACAGACTCACACACACAGACATCATCTCGAAAACGTCTGATTCGTGTTTAAGGATGCTTGAAACGTGCTCTTCCGTCGAAAACTCGAATTCGAACTCGAGATTAAGAAATATTTCAAACAGCTATCGAAATAATAAATTTTTAAAGGATTTTCGAGAAATATTTTAAACAACTACCGAGAAAACAAACCGTTAAAGAATTTTTGAGAAATTTAAACAACTATCGAGGAAATAAACTTTTAAAAGACTTTTGAGAAATATTTTAAACAACTACCGCAGAAATAAACTTTTATTGGATTTTTGAGAAATATTTTAAACAACTACCAACTTGTAAAACATTTCAAAGAATTTTTTAGAAATATTTTAAACAACTACCAACTTAAAAAAAATAAACTTTTAAAGAAGTTTTGTAAAATATTTTAAAAGCATTACTTTAGTATGAAATATGCAAAAAATACGACTTTTTTACATTATAGTAATAATTGTGATACAAGTAGAACTATTTACTTGCTATGAAACTTAGTATAACACTACACTATGGAACTTATGTTTAAACTTATACTCCAAATACTTATCTTTGTTGTCTAAAATTTTATAGGCAGACAAAAGGATTCAATTCTAAATTCGGCCTTTCATGCATTTATTAAAACATTGCCAAGTGTTTTTATAATTACTACTTATGCACAATGATTCTTTTAAGTACTATTCATAAAATGTTCTTGCATTTACAATATAAATACAGACAAAGCTTTCTTTCAGCAAGATATGTCAGCGTAACCAGTTATGTTTTTAATTTAAACATGTTGATTATGTAACACGTTTTATTACGACAGCTCAGTGATTTCTATAGATTTCTTGATTCAAGGTTGTATTTTACTTGAAGCTAGTGATGTCCTTCATAATTGCGTTTGATTCTAACCTCCATACGTCATGTTTTGATAAACAAGACAATGCTGTGGATAGGCAACATCACAAGAATTCATCAATGCTCTGGCCCAAATTCTCGGGAGAATCATACTTCATTGTTTCTATATATCCTTTTGTGAAACCCTGGAACATTCCTGTTTTAAAACATAGAGAGCAATTTAGTTTCAAAATGGGTATTGGTCAATCAGTGTTGATTATGGAGTAAAAGGCGGTGAGAATTTGAGAGCTTTTATATTCAAAATGATTTTGACTTCCCTCGTTGAATGAAAATATTACTTTAATGATTAAAATTATATTGAAACTTCAAACCCGCTGTTGATTAATTGTTTTGTAGGCTTGAGAGCCTGTCTTACTTTGTCTGTAAAACAATAACAAACTAAATCACTTCACTGTCTACTAAAACACTTCAAAACGGAAACCTGTGGACTTGGTACTAAGGTAGATTGTTAGTAAAAACAAGTGAGTATGCAGCGCTTTGTTATTCTTTTTTGCAGTTTGACGTCTATATGGGCAAAAATTCGAGTTTTAAAGGACAGTTCATCACGCATTCACGCTATACTAAGTCAAACTCCGTTATTAAATAGCTCATATCCAGTTATTTTAGTATGCTTACTTTGTATAACACACTAATATATATATATAAACGAATCTGCATATCTGACTTTTCCCACTTTCCCTATACACATAAGTAGTAGATAAATTAGAGTTCTAGCACAGGAAGCGGATTTGCTTATTACATCCAATGATACATACAATGATATCGTAGTGAATCGACCTGTGATATCGACCTATGATTCATCGTAGTGAAAGCATTGGAAAAATAATTGACCTTTGGTCTATGGCGTCATAATGTGAACTTTGGACTGATGCTGTCATATGAATTTCGGACCGATAACTTAATATGAACTTTGAGCGTATTAATATGTCAACAGTGACTCATTCGTGACATAGCGAGTGTGTGAATTTTGCAACAGGTGCTACCCCCTTCATAAGGTACTTTCGGGGCACTAGGGCGAGTTTTCGGTGTTCGACGGGGTTTAAAAGATCTTTTTTTTAAATTGGAATATTTTAACAAATTTCGTGTTTCTAGTGAATGGAACGTCACCTAGCATATTTTGAGGTAACTAGATACGAGTTTTCGGTAATTCAAAGAGTAAGACATTTTCTTAAAACAAATTGAAACAACGACATGCATTTTTGAAAAAAAAAATATTGCGTTCTAAGATAATGGAACGCCATTTAGCGTTGAGGATCTAGGGGCTAGGGATTTAAGACCCTGTTTTTAACAAAATTTCATGTTATCTATATAAAACGATTTTAGGGATCCAAGGTGCTTTCGACCCCTTTTGGGGAGATAACGACTTGGACATTAATTAAAACTATTATGTAATTAATTAGTAAATATTAATAAAGAAAATAGAAACAATTATGAACTTGTAATTAAAATTTTCTAGGTGGATTGCAAAATAAATTTGCTGATGATGTAAGATTAGATAAGAAGTGATAAGATCTTGTTATAGTACTGTAGTTAGTGTGTATGTGTCGTTCATTGCTAGTTTTTATGCCTGTTATCGAAAACCACATTCTGTAAGTTATTTTTCTGCTTTTGCTATCTATTTTGTATATTCACCGCAATGTAATAAACTTTTCATCTAAAGTTATAAAAATATACAACATTTTCCTAAGTATTTAATTTCGCTGTGATTATAAATTATGAATTTTAACTGGGCTTGCTAAAAATTTTCACATTCTTGATTTCAAAGATGAATACAAAGAACGTAAAATTTCTCAAGTATGTGCAAAAATTGCATTTAATACAATTCAATGTCGTAAAATTCACTGAAAAATAAAAAGGCCTACCCAGCAGTTCGTATCTTATCTTACGGATCAGTGTATCAGTGTGTACACGACACAGTGCAAAATCGAGTGCCGTGTGCAAACTTAATCAGTTTGCACACGACACTCGATTTAGATCACGGGATCATATTTATGGCATTAAATGATAAGACATTCCGATCTTGCATATTGCAGGCATAGGTTTGTTTTATTCATAATTGTGAGAAATTTATAGCGTTTTAAGTCCTTAGTGCTTTAGAAATAAATATTATACTGTAAACGTGATACTTAGATGCCACCATTCCTCAAAAGATGTCTAAATTTCAGAGTATGCTTACACTCGAATAGTTAATTTAATTTCTCTGGAAAATGATGTGGATTTGACAGTTTCTGTCCTAGATGATTTAAAATCAACAGGTATCGTTGCAGATGTATTAAATTTACCTTCACCAGAGTTTCCAGCTAAAAGACATACCACTGTCAATTCGTAAGTCTTCACAGAAGTTGTAAAACCAAAAACTGAAGATCTGTTTTCTTGTGCTCTCGCACATAAAGCAATTTTACCCTTCACTATCGTCCCCGTTTCGACCGAATCTATCTCTTCAGATTCTGTGCAAGATACTTTTCGTCTGTGGTACTTAAGTTCTGGTGCGTATGCCTATTTGAAACTTCGTCATGATAAGTTGAAAGTGGACATAGAAATAACTCCTGCGGGGTTTATGTAGGTTTTGTTTGTGTGGGCTAAACCTGACATGCGGTATTAATGACCAGCTTAATCCCCCGACATTTGTTGTTGTTGTTTTGTTCTCTAGGCAGAACGTTAACTTGCATAAAATAACATTTATTTACATTAAATTTTACAAATATATATACAGCATACTAATACTTTGCAGAGAGATTTTGCGCAGGCTGATCAATCCTGATTGTTGGAACGTTAAGTTCGAAGCAGTCGAAAAGAGGTTTCGACTGCGTAGTTCCAAAGTTCGAGAGCAAGTCGACGGAGAGTCAACCGATCGAGATTTCAGGAGCGAGTCTCTGTCCGAAAAGATGAAAGTTCTTTTCTAAACAGAATTTTGTATACGCCCCAGAAGGAGTGACCGACCCTCTTATTTGTCGTCGTCGGTCTGGGGCTCATGTATGGGGTTGTCCCTCATGCACGCCACGTGTTTTCGGTGTGCACCACCGTATTGTTTTTCACACATGCCGGTGACGAAAATTATGGCTTTCACATGCCAGCATACTGTCACCGGCGTTATAGTTATCTGTAAATCCCCATCGGGAGTCTTTGGAAGTCAGGCGTCCCAAAACAGGAAACTGTATGCGGTTTCCTCAGTTATCAGATACACAGAGAAAAGCGGCTTCTAGTTGGTTTTGGTGCAGGTGGCATAAATGGCGATAGTTAACCGCCACACACTCCCCTCTTTAAAGGTTTCCAGTGAAACCATAACGATCAGTGAAACGAACACGACGACCTGATCGTGTCGTAATTTTCGGAGGCATTTTCGGCACTGATGAAGCTCGAGTGGTCGAAACCGGTTGGTCAGTTGTTGTCTGTGCATGTACTTCATCATTATTCACATAAAATGCCGGTTTAATACCATCAAGTGCAATGTTCACATTCCTACCTTTGATCTCGATTTTTAAAAAAATTATCGTTTCTCTTTAAAACTTGATATGGTCCATCGTATGGAGCTTGTAGTGGAACTTTTAATTAAATTAGCGCGCGGGAAGTTAGCGCACGGGAATTGCACTCGGTAGGCCCGGGTTCGATTCCCTCCACTGCCTAAACTGCCTCCGTGTTCAGGCGGTGTACGATCACATTAAACATGTGGGTCCGTAAATCCTTCCGAGAGGTTGTTGGTAGGGGAAGGAGGATACGGTCCCTGTGGATGCCTCCCCCACTGGGTCCTGGTCTAAATTGGGTGAATGAAAAGAGAGTTATGGAGATTGTCGCAGAGAACCAAGTAGCCCAGTGGTTAGCGCGCGGGAATTGCACTCAGCAGGCCCGGGTTCGATTCCCGTCACTGCCAAAACTGCTGTCGTGTTCACGCGGAGTACGATCACGGTAAACATGTGAGTCCGTAAGTCCTTCCGAGAGGTTGGTGGTAGGGAAGAATACGGTCCCTGTGGATGCCTCCCCCACTGAGTTCCGGTCTGAATTGGGTGAATAAAAAGAAAGTTATGGAGATTGTCGCGGAGGGCGCGGTAGCCCAGTGGTTAGCGCGCGGGAATTTCACTCGGTAGGCCTGGGTTCGTTTCCCGCCACTGCCAAAACTGCTGCCGTGTTCACGCGGAGTACGATCACGTTAAACATGTGGGACCGTAAGTCCTTCCGAGAGGTGGGTGGTAGGGGAAGGAGGGAACGATCCCTGTGGATGCCTCCCCCACTGGGTTCCGGTTTAAATTGGATGAATAAAAAGAAAGTTATGGAGATTGTGGCGGAGGGCGCGGTAGCCAAGTGGTTACGCGCAGGAATTGCACTCGGTAGGCCCGGGTTCCATTCCCGCCACTGCCGAAACTGCCGCCGTGCTCACGCGGAGTACGATCACGTTAAACATGTGGGACCGTAAGTCCTTCCGAAAGGTTGGTGGTAGGGGATGGACGGAACGGTCCCTGTGGATGCCTCCCCCACTGGGTTCCGGTCTAAATTGGATGAATAAAAAGAAAGTTATGGAGATTGTGGCGGAGGGCGCGGTAGCCAAGTGGTTACGCGCAGGAATTGCACTCGGTAGGCCCTGGTTCGATTCCCGCCACAGCCGAAACTGCTGCCGTGTTCACGCGGAGTACGATCACGTTAAACATGTGGGACCGTATGTCCTTCCGAGAGGTTGGTGGTTGGGGAAGGAGGGTACGGTCTCTGTGGATACATCCCCCACTGAGTTCCGGTTTAAATTGGGTGGCACTTCCTGGCCGTCCAAACAGTTACCTTACACCTTTCTGGTACTCTGGTAGACCTGACCTTTCTGGTAGATCGTACGCATGTTTTTGTGCTCCCGCTTTTTATGCCGTGTGCGCGTGATTTTGCGTCTTGTGTTTAATTGTTTAGTGTTTTCTTGAAGTGCTTCGTCTCAGCTTTTCTACGGTATCTGTGATTTTCCGTTCCGACGTCTGATTGTCGAGGTATCTGCATTTTAAAATCAAAAATATTCTATTTATATGTAAAAAAATGCTGTAATACAATTGTATTGGAAGCTCTTTCAAAAAGTGCGAAATCCCCGCACTTTATACATCTGTAAATCTTAATATATTTGCATATTTTTGTAATTTTGTGTATATATATATGTATTTTCAAGTCTGGTTACTGTTATTCAAAAGTTATTTTCTCCCTCTGTGTTAATTTTTAGTGTGTAATTAGCATTTTAAAATGTATCTGATTTCATGTTCTCAGCTTTCGCTTCAACCTTTCCCCCCTGTATTTTTGTTTTGGATCTGTCCTTGGCAAAGTGCCAGGTTGCTCGTCACATGATTGATGGTGCTTGTCGTTACTATCTCTTTAATTTTGTCATTTCGGACACGCTTGATTTCACTAAATATTTATGCCTCTAAAGCATTTTTTGTTATAAAATGTATATATAATATATATAATATATATATAATTGTCCTTTTGACGACACCTCCGAATTTTTGAAATGCTGACCTGGTTTTATATGCTATACTCTTATCTACAACATTTTTATGAAGTATAATTTTTATATTGTGTACTATTATCTTAACATAGAGTATTATTTTTATATTGAGTATTATAAATATTCTATAAAATGAATCCTAATTCATATTCACCTTCTAACTTGGACTATCCACCCTTGCTACCCCCAATTATACTTACACCTGTTTTAATGAACACTGAAATAACTGAACCCGTAAATACAGACTCAATTATCAGTTCATCCAGTGGAAATAATCCAATTGAGAATACACCCACTACTGGTGGTTCTGGAATTAGACTTTCCAATTTCAAAAGTGTTCCTCGTACGTCGCAAGTATATGACTCTCCATTGTTCTCCTCCACTATTCTGCCTCCTCGACTGCCTAAACAAACTTCATCCTCTTCTTCAAACTCCGCTGTGACTTCTCTTACTCCCTTGGACCCACCCAAATCTTCAAAAATCCTCTCGAAACCTGTTACAACTCCACTTCTCAAACCTGCATGGACAACTTCAACCAAAAACTTTACGACACCTGCGGTAAAATCAACTACCACTTCAACCTCTCCTGCAATTACCAGATCTACCCAAGTATCCTGCACTCCTTCCCACTCTGCTCAGTTCTCTGCTCCAACCCTTCAAGACATCCCATTGGTTTCTTCTCCGGTTCCTGGCTCTCTCTCTCTGGTCGCCTTGGACTCAGCATCTATTCCTGACGCTTCGGCTTCGCCGGCTCCGACGACTCCTGCTCTCGACTTTCCTATTCTGCCTGGTTCTTCAAAATCCACAGATATTCCCTCTACTCCTGCCCCTTCTACCTGTTCTAGTCCTGGCTCCACCGCTACTGATAAAGATGCTCCACCTTTTAATCTCAATAACGAACATGTGGCTAAGATCATGAAAAACATTGATAGACTTGAGAAATATTTTACCAAAAACGTAAAGTTAAATGCCACTCATAAAGCATACACGGAGGACAAATTTAGAGATATTAAAATCTCTCTTCATACTCTCGAAAGTAACGTTGGTTCTGCTCCATCACCTCGTTCTCGACCGCTACTGGTAGATGCTGTAGCTTTCTCAAACCTTTCCAAGAAACTAAATGATGACTTCGCAAATTTCCAGCATAAAATCAACAATGACCTAAAATCTTTCACTACAAATATTTTGAAAGAAATTCCTACGCAGGTCAAAAACTCGGTACAACAGTCATTCAAAAGATCAGGACCTACTGCTCCTGCTCCTTCCTCCTACGCTGCTCAATCTTCTGCTCAACCTGGAACCTCTTCTCGCCAGTTCTCCAGCGTTCTACTCCAAGGACTGGATCGCTCAAAAGATAACCTACAGCTGAAAAAAGACCTTATCTCACTCCCCTGTCCTCTTGGAGTCAACATTAAAAACATCACTACACTGCCTAACGGTACGCTCAAAGTTACATGTAAAGAGGACAACCCAGCGAAACTACTACCAAAATTTCAAAATTCGGCCATCAAGAGCAAATTTACAATTAGGGTCCAGGAGGAACGTAAAAAGGCACTTATAATCTTCAACCTTCCTCCCAATTTCAATGAGGAGAATGTAAAAGCATTGGTGGTGATCAACCATCCTACATTGAAAACAGAAGATATTAGAATTCTAAAAAATTTCCCAGCCAGGTCTGGCAACTTAAATTGGGTACTTCTCATGAACACTAACGATGCAAATCAAATACTGGAAACGAAAAAACTCTTCCATCACTTCAAGTCTTACCTAGTAAAAAACTATATTGCATTAAAAATATGTCACAAATGTAAGGGCTACGGACACGTGGCAAGTTCCTGTCACCATGTTACCGGTAATTGCAGCCACTGTACCCGTAGCGGACACACATACAAAGAGTGCAAAGCTCAGACCTTAACCTGTGTGAACTGTACTACTTCTAACGCAGGAGACTCTAGTTTAAAATACAAAACTAATCATACAACCTATGATAAAAAGAACTGCCAAACTTTTCAGGCTGAGATGGCGAGAATTAGAAAGCTTCAGAATGAGGCTTAACAATTTTTTGGTTTCCTTAATTCTGCA
The DNA here is from genome assembly GCA_951213105.1 of Amaurobius ferox. Classification (NCBI taxonomy): domain Eukaryota; kingdom Metazoa; phylum Arthropoda; class Arachnida; order Araneae; family Amaurobiidae; genus Amaurobius; species Amaurobius ferox. Next base: position 212,447 of record OX578146.1, read on the forward strand.
TATTATATGTCTTTTGTTCTGTATGTTTTGTTATTTCATGTTTTTGTTATTTCTTGTTTTTATGTAATTTTAGTACCTTTTGCTTCCCCCTCCGGGCTTTTTTTTTCTTTCTATATTTTTTTCTTTTTTAATGAACTTTTCCGGTATTCAAATTAACGTTAATCACTCGCTCTCTGCTCACTCTTCATTATTTAAATTCGCCCTCGATAATTCAATAGATTTTGTTTGCCTTCAAGAGCCATACGTTAATCATAATTTAATTCTCTCTCCCCCCCCTGGGGTTCGACAATATTCTTCCAACTCACAAAAATCAATTATTCTAATTTTTAACCCCCAACTTATAGTAAACTTTAAATATATATCACTAACATCAATATTTGTAGAAATTTTACTACCACATCACGCTCCAATTAATTTAGCGAGCATATATTTTCCCCCTCATGATGATTTTACAAACATGCTATCAGAAATTGAAATTTTTAACTATTTTAATGAAAATTTTTTACTCCTTGGAGATTTTAACGCCCGTGCCCGGATGTGGGGATACGGTTTCACCGATCAGAGGGGACTCGACATGATCGACTTTTGTCTTAATAATAATCTTGTAATTTGTAATGATGTTAAATGTGGTCCAACTTTTGTTTCACATACTGGAAATGGCTTCCCCGACTTGTCCCTTGTTAACTTTTCACTTTTTGATTTTATTCAGAGTTGGGAGATTCTCTCGAGTGACACATTCAGTGACCATAAATATATCAAAATTATTTTTAACCTTGATCCTCCTTCAGATAATACTTTCTTCTTAAAAACTCAATACGGTATAGGCAAATTTATATACAACTTCAAAAACAACCTTAACTTTCTTAATCCTCTATTAGATAAAATTCACGACACAAATTCTCTTGACTCCTTTGTAAAAATTTTAATTGAATCCGTCCAAGATTGCGCCTTTAAATATATTAGAAAGAAAAAGACTAAAACTATAAAAAACTTCACTTGGTGGACCCCCAACCCTTTCGAAACATAGAAATTTTGTCACTGCCCTATATAAAAGAATTCGGTCACTCGAGAGAAATGATGCTTCTCCTGAAACTATACTTTCTGCCAAAATTCTTTACAAGCTTAATAAAGCCAAATATAAATTACTCCTCAAAAAAACCCGAATGGATTCCTGGAAGGCTTATTGCACTAAGTGCAGTAACTCTTTCGGCTCACATTTCAAATTTGCCTTCCAGAAACATAGAAAATTCAATAATATTAATCTTTTTTTCCCTGACTCCCCCTCCCTTAACTATGAAGACAAATTGAAACGATTGATGGACCACCACTTTAAAATTGATACTGACTTTAGCGGTTTTCCACATTTTAATTTACCTTCTGATGGGTTGGGGGTTGTCTCGGATGAGGAGCTTTCAGCAGTAATCAAAAATTTAAAAAACGGAAAAGCTCCCGGTCTCGATAACCTGGACTTCACAATATGGAAAAAACTTTTTAAATCATTCCCTTTCTTTTTTTCGAAATTCATTAACCTTTGCTTTAAACTTTGCCATTTCCCCTCATGTCTTAATAATGCAAATATCATATTCTTTAATAAACCCGGTAAGGATCCCACCCTTTGTTCTTCCTACCGCCCAATTTGCTTATTACCTACCCTTGGAAAAATTTTGGAAAAAATATTTATTAACAAACTCAACTTTTGGCTTTTCTCTGCTGGAGCTCTTCATCCCCTGCAATTCGGTTTTAGGGAACTTACTAGTTGCGAGGATGCAACCCTCAGGCTGATTAATAACATTTCTACTCACAAATCAAAAAATTTCGTTTCCCTGACCACCGTGGACATCTGCGGGGCCTTCGATAATCTCAACTGGAATATATTACCTCAAACACTTTCTAATATCAATCTTCCACCAATTTACCAAAACTTTATATTCTCTTATTTAAATAATAGACAAATTTCTCTGGCTAACGGCACTTCCTCTATCACTAAATGTATCTCCTCTGGGGCTCCGCAGGGTTCGGTTCTTTCTCCTACCCTGTGAAGTATTTATTTTAATGATATACTTAATCTTAATGATGATCTTTTTTACCTGCAGGCCTTCGCGGATGATCTTGCGGTGGTCACTTTTTCCACAAACTTGAAAACATTACGTATTAATACTAATAATCTCCTTGATCTTATCTCGTCCTCCCTTTCGGCCCTTAAACTCTCCGTCACCCCCGAAAAATGTAAAGCTATCGTATTTAAAAAAAATAGATCTAAAATTAAACAGAGACCCTCATTTAAAATCCAAAACGTTAAAATTCAAACTACTAGACAATTAAATTACTTAGGCATCACGATCGACGATAACCTTAAATGGAGTTCCCATATTTTTAATCTGAGAGAGAAGTGCTTCAAGTTCGCTAGCACTTTTGGGAGAGTGACTGGCAGTAACTGGGGTGTTGATAAATCCTTTCTTAAAGTTTGGTATCTTTCGGTTATCGAAAAGATAATTACTTTCGGCTCAGGAGTTTGGGGAAAAGCATTGACTGGGGCACAGGTCAAAAAACTTATCTCTCTTCAAAGGATTTTTCTTTTAAAAATCTCATCTGGTTTTCGGACTACTTCTAACATTTCTCTCTTTTCTTTAACTGGAATCCCCCCATTCACTTTGTAATAAATTCTTTGTACAAAAAATATACCTTTTGGAAACTTCGCAATAACCTTTTTACAAATCCTGCCCTTCCCCCCCCTGAAAAATTTGATCATAACTGCCCTTCTTCCAGTATCCCTCCTTCTCAACGTACAGTGACCTTTTCCCCCATTAATCCACTTAACTTTTCCAAAATAAATATTTACACTGATGGTTCCTCTATTGAAAACAATACAGGATACGCCATTTGCATCTTTAACGAAAACACACTGGAAGAAACTTTCACCTTTAAACTTGAGCATGGGAACACAGTTTTCCAAGCAGAAATTGCTGCGATCCATTTCTCTATAAATTGGGCATCTAATAAAAACATTAAAATTAATATCTTTACAGACAGTCAATCGTCAATCTCGGCCTTTAACTCCATCAAAAACAAATCTTTTTACTTATCCAAAATTAAAACTAATGCTAATCTTAATAAACATTTAATTAATTTATGTTGGGTTAAAGCCCACTCCGACATCTCGGGTAACGAGGTCGCAGACAAAAATGCAAAACTAGCTACTACCTCTGGCTCTCCAACTTCTTTACCTTTCCCTTATTCACTTCTCAAAAAACATTACAAACTTGATATCCTTAGTAATTGGAAATCCTTTTTAAATGACTATGTCTCCCCCCGAACTCACGATCCCGCCAGAATTTTAAATTTCCTTCCAAAAGTTAACTTTAATACACATATTACTAATAAATATTTAATCTACTTTATTACGGGCCACGGCCCATTCCCCGATTATTTGTTCTCTTTCAAATGTAAATCTACTTCCTGCTGCTCCTGCGGCGCTTTCGGCGACGCCGATCACTACGTTTTTTCTTGCCCCCTTACCAAAGCTTTTCACCTTTATAAACCTTCACCCCATAATACGGCGACCTGGTTCTCGAGTGTCTGCTCTAACCCTTCTTCAATCAATAAAATAAAAAACTGTGTTCTCATAGCGAGAGAAATCTCTAATAAAATTTCATAATCAGCCTGGGGATCTCTGCTTTTAATTTTTTCGGTCGGTGACTCCTCTTCTTGTTGTTTTTTTGTTTGTTTTTTATGTTGTTTTTTTATATGTTGTTTTTCTCAGTGGTGTCGTCTGCTTTTGTTGTGTTGTCTTTATTTGTTGCACCCCATTTTATAATATATAGTCAACTTCAAAATGTTTTCAACTACTATCATAATACTTATATTATCTCAGATCATTATGTCATTTGTAAATATACTATCAAGTCTTCAATAATGTAAATAAGTCAACAAAATGTATTCAAGTCTACAAGAGTATAAATGTAATCAAGTCTTCAGATATATTTTCATATTAGCAAAACTATGTTATTAGCTTATATCCTTGTAACCACTCCTGTAAAAATTTTTTAAAGATTCAATAAATTTGGTGTTGGTTGTTGTGGACACCCGGACATCGGCCGGACGCCTGCCAACTCCTCTCCCGGCCGTCCAAATAGATGCTCAAGTCCTCAGGACGAGTCGGACGGTCTGGGTCTTCAACACCTTTCTGGTAGGTCGCGCTAGCGAGTTTGCAACGATCAGAATTTGCCACGGTCAGAATTATCAAGGGTAGCGAACAGGTTGGTCGCCAAAGGCGGCTAGTTAGTAATAAACTTCAATAAAGTATATTCATAGACTGGCTTCCTGCTAAAATATTAAAAATAAAGAACACTATAACCTTTTTACCATCAGCTATCCGTGACAGCGAATTTGCATTTGATCATCTTGTCTCTTGCATTCATAACGATGTAATGCGTCGTGTAAAAATACTTTTCAAATGTGTCGGTTTTGTTGCCCAAATTGAAAATCAATGTTACTATTAATATCTTCGCAGTACTTTAGAGATGTACAATAATGTGCGTAAACAAGTACCTTCTAAATCTTGACATTAATAGCATTGTAAGGAACGCTTTGCTGCGTAAGGATGGAGTCTTCTACTGGTATAGCCGTAATTTTTGAAGTGTTTCAAATCAGGGGACTATGAATGTGCCTTAAGAAACTTATTTTAAGTTATTTGCTTAAATATTCAATGAAGAATGAAGAAAATGTGTTTTGTATAGATTAGATTCATTAAATGATTTTCTTTCAAACTGAACTCTTTATTTACATTTTTCGTCTCATTTTTAAGTTCTGAAATTTTTAAAATACTTTTAAAATACATTTTAAAATACTTTTCCTCTACGTCAAGATGGTGTATTAAATACAGTTTACACTGTGGTATTTTGAAAAACTTTTCGTCTACGTCAAGGTGGTATATTAAATACAATTTACAGTACTTTTAGTCTTTGCTAATTCCTTAATATTTTCACTGTTGATGGACACGATGTTGTCCGAAAGCGCTATGATACTTGGAAAAACTGTATGTCCAGATGGTGTATTAATAAAAACATTTTACAATACCTTTAGTCTTTGCTGAAAATATCTTATTGGTGCTCATTTAGATAAGCGTGCTATAAAGTTGATTAAAAAAATGTCCTAGAGCTCTAAATTATCTATAGTCAATGTACGTTCAATGGAGAAAACGGTGTAACGACATTGAAAATCACTGCACTCCCTCCTTATGTGTGTAAGAAAACATTGCACATTTTAAAAATGTAAATATTTTTAGTATCAATGTACTGGTACAGTGCCCAGAAGAACTACCGATGCGTTTCAAAATCTAAAGAAAATATATACTAAAAGAAAAGGATAGATTTAGAAGGTTAGAAAGATAGATTTAAAGGATAAATTTAGATTTCCTACTTGCTCTGATTTTCGAATTCTTCTCTAAAAACGGATACAGTCCTATAACGGGCCCGAGACGGGCTAGCCCGATAAACTTCAAAATCGAAGGAATTGAAATGTACCACAAGAGAAAACATATTCCGAATTTCGCGTTACTGTGATGAATGAACTTCATTATTTTGGACCTCAAATGTTTGAACGAACATCAGAATAAGTTAAATAAATTTTAAAAAATACAAATATATCCTTAGGTCAATCTCTCTAGAAATCAAATGACTTTTCGTGTATACCACTTGCAATAATAACACCATGTTTCACCCAAATTATATAATCATTTTCAAAGATATTGGTCAGTTCTTGTGCATTAAATTTCCTTTAGTTTCAATGTTAACGCTTTGGATTTTGATCTCTTATTTGAGACCACCGCCGTCTGACGATGGCTGATTTTAGGGAACAGCTAGCTCCCAGCATTGGTAGGTATAGGCGTTCGGCTCACTCTTACTTCTAGACACTGTACCTACAGGCTAGTTAGCTGCCTGTTTCATATCCTGCACTATTTTTTTCTCTCTACCAAACAATCAACAAACTCGTAGCTGAGGATCGCGTGCCGAAACAACAGCTTCATTTCCCTTTAGGATCAATCTAATTGTCTGGCTATTGATGCGATTGGTCACTGCAACAGAAGTGCTAACAGGCTGTTAGTTTACAGGTAAGATGAAAATGGGAGAAATAATAACATATATGATATTTTGACCTCACAACAGATAATATTACAAAATAGGAAAATTTTCACTGGAATGTGTGCGAACACATTTGGAAAACTAAATGGGTGCCGACAATTAAAAAGTTTAAACACTACTCTTTTTAACATACCTACTAAATAGGTAAATTTCGGCTGTTAGATCCATCCTTAAAAAGTAGAAAGAGTAAAAATTGGATTGTGTTATGATGTGACAATGTAGACTGTTTTATTTTAAGAACCGTCTGTGATATTATATTCTGAGTTTATGAATTCATCCTGTTAGATCTTGTATTAAGTAGAGAAAGAGAACGTGTGTGTTGTGCAAACGATTTAATTGTCTGGAAATGCTAAAAATCGGTGTGATAAAGAGAAAAGTTTGCAAGATCTATCTGTCACTGAATACTCTGACTCTAAGTTTATAATTTCTTAGTTAATAAATTTATCCAGTTTAGCCGATCGCGCGTGCCTCGTGTATTGAAAACTCAAGCATCATTCTATGTAATCTGAAAGATATTCCATCGCAAAGAAATGTGGTCTATGAATGTTATCCTATATCGACCTTCAATAAGTCGTGACTTACGTCTGTCCAATTGAAACGGGGCACGACACATAAAGAGTGTAGATTCAGTTTTATTACTGTAACCTTTTCGAATCTTGTATAAATCCTTAATAAATCTTGTCAATCGCAAGAAACCCTCATCCAAGCATCCTGCGCCAACCACGGCCAAGTCATGAAATGATATGAACTTTAGGTCCATTCATCAACTAGACCGGCTTTATATCGTGAACGAAGTAATGAAGAAGTCACAGCGGCAGAATTTCCAACCATCAGTCATCTGTCATTTGTAATCCAAAACTAAGCGCTTTCAAATCACGGAGATTGAGAATTCTTCTAAATGGCGTTTGGATTTAATTGGATGATCACGACTGCATAAATCTATGGAGATGTCTATAGAGATGTTTTTCCTTCTATCAATAAATGACAATATGAAAAAAAAAATCTCTCTTCTTGTTTCGTTTTCTTGATAAGTAGCCGTCTACGATAACATAACTGAATCTTTAAGCCAGCATTCCTCAAACGAAATACGGAACACCATTTCATGGAACACTGTGTTTCTTGAACTGCGATTAGGTATCATAAGATCAAATAAAAAAAGAACAATCAAGAAAATGAATGAAATCATTGGATTTTTAAAAAATTACATTTTTATAATTGACCCATACATTATTCTCCTTATAGCATAAATCATCTTGTTACTAAGAAATTTTGTATTCTTCATTCAAAGAAAATATAAATCCAATGAAATCAAAAGTAGTAACGGGTGATCCAACAGTTCGGAGCAAAAGTAAAAAAATATCTATGAGTCGTAGAAACATGCGGTTTGCAGATTAATATTCACCGAGGTGGGGAATTTTGTGGTGGCATGAAAATAGTTCAAACTCTCGACACTCGAGGGGCTGCGGTAGATAAAGCCATGGAGATGACTTATGCATGGAGGTGATTGAACACATGACTGGCCTGCAAGATCCCCAGATCTCACACCCCGTGGTTTTTTGCTGTGGGGATACCTAAAATCACGGGTCTATAGAGGAAAGCCCCAGTCCTTACCAGCACTGAAAGGCGCCTTACGGCAGGAGGTAGCAGCCATTCCCGTTAATACGCTGCTCCATACCGTATCAGCCGTAATATCGCGACTGCACTCAGTACTCGAATGTGGTGGTGGACACATTGAGCACTTGCAGCTGTAAATCATGCTGAAATAAAATATCTTATTTCACAATTGCATTGTTTCCTTCGCAGCAGCGCTCCCCTAGTGTCGAAATTTTGAACTATTTATTTTTCATGCCATATAAAATCCCCCACCACGGTGAATATTAATCTGCAAACCGCATGTCTCTCCGACCCATAGATATTTTTTATAGCGTTTTACTTTTGATCCAAACTGTTGAATGACCTGGTATATATGAATTTAGTATTTGCGTACTATAAATTATTGCATTCGATTTCCAATGAAAATATACACGATTAATGCAAAATGGATTAATTATATCATTATAAAACTTTACTATTTTTTACAGTGTTTTTCAGTTTAAAAAACAATTGTCGAAACAAACTGCGAGTCTTTCCTCAGTCCAATTTCAGTTGAAAATGAATGGGCTCTGTACGTGAGTTGAATAAAGGAATCACATCAAATTTCCTTTGAATTTCTCCATTTCATTGAGAGTTTATGCTTACAGACACTCACATTTAAAATATCTAATGTGGGCAGCATATGACTTTCCCTAGATAATGTAAAGAGTAATGACTTTACTTCTTTTAGAATTAAATAATGCTGTACAGCCGGTCAAAAAAATCCGAACACCGCGTGTTATTCTGGCTTCTCAAGTTATACAATATAACCAAATGTATCATTAGACTCGTAATAATGTCTTCTATAAATAAATGAGCAATTAATTTGGATAAGAGACAGTCTTCATATTAAACTTTGAACAAACTCAGTTTTTTCGAACTGCAACACCACCTTTTAATAACAGACTTTTATTCTCAAGGACAAACCCATCGAATTCATATAAAATTTATATATTTTACCCAAATCGTTGAAGAGTTGTGACTGCTTGAAATTTCAAGCGCCTAATATTGAATAGATGCTGCAGTTTTTCTGTTATATTTTTTGAAATAATTAGTCTAACAAGCCAATGTCTATTTCATATTGTGATATTAAATAGCCCAAGCAAAATGGATACTATTGCTTATCTTTAAACATATTTATAATATTAAAAATCTGATGTGGGCAACACATGACTTTCCTTATATACTGCAATGAATTTACTACTTTTACAGTAAAAAAATAGGTTTTTCTTATAGTAGATACTAATATTCTTCCCAAGATATTGAATTTTCGACAATTAGACGTCATTTTCATTGATTTATCGTCATTTTTATCCATTTGGCGAGAGTTCCGTTAATTTGGCAACATTTCAAAAAGTAGCCAAGTTGGCGATATTCCGCCAAATTCGTCGCCAAAATCTCGCCAAGCGTTATGGACGAAGACATAAGTTGTTCTTACAGCAGATAAATGACTATTGGCGTTCAAATACAAAAGTATTACTCAAAATATCTTTTTTCATGAATGGAACGAGCTAGATCCACGAGAATAATGTCACCCAATTTACCGCATGGTATTACATATGAAAAGTGAGCATGTTTCTCAATAGGAAATATTTTTTTTTTCATTTTATATGACTTTCTAATAATTTTTTTTGAAAAATGCGCAATATCTCGAGAACGGCTCATGTTAGCGTTCTAAAATTTTTATCAATCGTTTTCCAATGAAAAATTACATAGGAAATATCTATTTGTGTAACTTTATTAGTGGTTTTGATTTTTTGACGATTTTTTCAAAATTTTATTCGAAAATTTAGGGGAGTTCCGTACATTCGATTGCGTATAAAAACAATAGGCTTCCAGTTTTTACGGATTGTGATTTTTGTACCAAATTTGGTTCGAATCGGTCTATTCATTCGTCAGTTATCGTCTCCACAGACTCACTGACACACACACACACACACACTTTCACACACACACACAGACATCACTTCAAAAATGTTCGATTCGTGATCAGGGATGCTTGAAACGTGCTCTCCCGTCGAAAACTCGATTTCGAATTTTCGACCCCGTCACAATACTTTCCTTATGCATTATGTATATAAGGAAAGTAATAATTAATTGCGAAAATCATATTTGAAAAAAATATGAAATGAAACGTGGATAAATTTTGACGGAAATTGATTTAGTACTGTCGAAAACTTTGATGGGTAAAATTTCAGTACATTCCTTTCAGTATAGTTATTGAAAAACGGACCGATATTTAAAACTGCATCATTTTCAATCTATAGTACCATCCATAAATTTTTGAAAGAAAATACAAAAAAAAAAGGCTAACATTTGCTATGAAATGCACAGTTTGGACTCTATGTTTGCGCAACGAGTGATCAGGCATTGTTGTTGCATATGTGTTAAAAAAAGATCCTACGGTAAAGAGAATAACACATTTGTAAGCAGAATAATTGTCAGCATAGTTTGATACATGCTGTGTCAGTTTCTCCTTGTAAAACTTGAACTTACTTTTAATATTTTATACAAGCTTTTCATATAAACTAATTTTAATTTAAAGCTTCATTCAAAAGTCGAAATAAACAACAATAAATGATATAATTTCAAATTTAACTAAATGCACATATTTATTTAGTAGAAGGAATGCCTTTGCAGGCAAGAATGCAGAATGCCATTTATGTAGGGAAGACTAAATATGCATTCTTGGGATTTTATGTGGCGCACAAGAGATTCGAGCTACCTCATTAAAAATTGAAATATTAATATGATTTTTAATTATTTTCGAATTATTAAATGTATGCAGAAAGCATAAAGATGACTGCAAAAAACATTATTTTTACTTTCTTTATATACATATAATGTATAAGGACAGTATTGTGACGGGAAACTCGAATTCGAATTTTCGACGGGAGAGCACGTTTCAAGCATCCCTGATCACGAATCGAACCTTTTTGAGGTGATGTTTGTGTGTGTGTGTGTGTGTCTGTGTGAAAGCACGTGCGTGAGTGTGTGCGTGTGTGTGTGTGCGTCAGTGAGTCTGTGGAGATGATAACTGACGAACAAATGAAGCGATTCGAACGAAATTTTGTATGGAAATTACAATCCATGAAAACTAGAAGCCTATTTTTTTAATACGCAATCGAATGTTCAGAATTTCCCTAAACTTTCGAGTAAAATTTTGAAAAAATCTTTAAAAAATCAAAACCTCTAATAAAGTTACACAAATAGACATTTCTTATGTAATTTTTCATTAGGAAACGATTGACATAAATTTTAGAACCGTTCTCGAGATATTGCATATTTTTAAAAAAATTATTAAAAAATCATGTAAAATAAAAAAAATATTCCCTATTGGGAAACATGTTCACTTTTCATATGTAATATCATGCGATAAATTGGGTGACATCATTCTCGTGTTTCTAGCTCGTTCCATTCATGAAAAAATATACTTTGAGTAATACTTTTGTAATTGAACGCAAATAGTCATTTATCTGGTGTAAGAATAACTGGTTTCTTCTTACATAACGCTTGGCGAAATTTTGGCGACGAATTTGGTGGAATGTCGCCAACTTGGCGACTTTTTTAAATGGTTGCTACATTAATGAAAAATTCGCCAAATGGATAAAATTAGAAATGACGCTAAATCAATGAAAATGACGACTAATTGACGAACATTCAATATCTTGGAAAGAATATAAATATCTACTATAAGAAAAATCCACTTATACTGTAAAAGTAGTAAATTCATTGCATTATATAAGGAAAGTCATGTGTTGCCCACATCAGATATTTTTTATGTTTGTAATTAGGATTGAAGTTTGAGTTAGATTTAGGGATGAGAGTTAGCTTTAGGAATACGGTTTGTAACGTGAGAATTATTTCAGTAGGATACTGACCTCATCCGCAGCTTGATACAGTAGTAGTACACAGACATTGCCTTTTATTATGTAAGATTCAAAAATTAACATTATTTTTGTAAATCATTAAATATTTTTATTTTTAATTTTAATCATTTAAATTATTATTCTAAATTTATTCTTTTCCAAATTACCTTATTCAAAATTGCTTATATTTTTTTATTTCATTAATAAGGCAATTGCCCCATTTTTCCAAATTTAATTGTAAATGCTCTGCTATTCAAATTACACATCTTTCATTCTCGTCTGGCCGTGAATGCTTTCGACCTTTAGTTGGTCACAGTGCACTCTTTCGGTAATTGGCAAATCTTCTTTTCCGGTGGAAAGGAGATTTTGGATTGCTTGGGTAAAATCTGACCCCTGATCGTGATCTTGCTCTTTGAACTTGTCTAAACAGTTTGGGTGGAATTTCTTTCTGTGTTGGCTCACTTTCCTGAAATTTTGCAGCGTGTGTAGGTGGTAGTCGAAGCAGGGGTGCTTGGCCATTTTTTTTAAAAATCTGAAATCCATTTTAGTGTGCTCATAAAGTAATTATACATTTCTTATCTACGACGAGTGTGTGGTGACTGGAGTTCCTTTCTGCCATGTTCTTGGTCCGGTTATATAGATTGCCAGTGCATTTATTTTGCTGAATTATGAGGAATGTATGCTCAAAGAGATACCTGTGTCTGACTTTCTACAATTGCATAACTGGTAAAATAGGTTTCTCAATGGTCTATGAAGACTCTATCATGCTTCTTGGTGCTAAATATAAATATCATATTGTTTGTGATGAAAAAAAATCATATCCGGTGAATAGGTTCACAATATTTTTATAACAAGAACATATTTTAATTATGATGATGGAATCTTACCTATTGTGTGTGCTTATAAAACGAATATATTATGTTGTCAAATGCAATGGAGAAGAACATGTTTTTTATTGATTATGTTAATCATATTTTTTTGCTAAATAAAGACAGATATTGATAAAATTTCAAAAAGGTGATGTAACTGATCTTGACAAAAAAGAGGAATATCACAATTGACTATCTAACATATATTTTTATTACAATCTTACTATTTGAGAACTATATTTTATAGATGCTGAACAGTATGGATTTTATTTTTAGCTTATGAACATTTTAATGCCAAAAATTCATGGTCATTACTTACTTCAAACTATAATTATTTTACTTACATGAGTGGGTTCTTATGAACAATTAAATTGTAGGTCCAGGTAAGGATTTTAGAATCAACTTAACATGTATTAAAAGTGTTTTATCTATAATTGGTGAAGTTTTAAGGCCCCCTTAAGAAATGGTTATATATATTCGTTTTATTTCATAATGCATTTTACTAATATTTGAAATTCTATTCCCACTATACGATCCCCTTTTATTAAATTATTAACTTCTAATTAACTAATTTCTCCTTTTAATTTGCATATGGGTGTCCGATCCTTAATCAGTGTTGTGATATGACTGTTTAATTAATCTCATATCATTTTAATTAAGTTCTTGAGCAGCTGTATCACAACAGAGGATTAAACAAATTTTTTTAAGAGATGAGACAGAGACTTTAAATTATATACACAAGTCAATCATATGGGTAAACCCCAGAGAAGAATCAATTTTTTTATAATTGTTCAGTAGAGGTGGAGTTCTCCATACATCAAAATTTTCGAAATACGAAATTATGAAAAACATAATTCGAGATGAGATAGTCTAGAAATTTAGTTCAAGAGAAGATCATTTGAGTAGAAGAAGGTGTACAATTTACGTTTCCAATATTTTACACTTTAGGGGTGCCGCACACAAAAATTTTCGATTTACAGGATAAATGAATAACTCCTAAACGAGACAGTCATAGAATCTGACGCATGGGTGAGCCTTTCGATAAGACACATTGCAAAAAGTAATTTCTTCTAAAATTTAAAGAGGACAAAGCTCCACACTAAAATGTTCGAAATACGGACTGTTTGCAAAAACAAAACTAAGAGATGTAAACAGGATTTTGGTAAGAGGAAATTATTGTGTTGCAACATTTTGTATTTTAGAGATTACAGACTCTGAAACGTTCTATTGGTCGAAATATTGAGAAATACCCTGCTTTAAGTGATATAGATATTGTAAATTGGGTCACTGGTGAGCATTTTCAAAAGCTCTAATACAAAAATTGAATTTTTTTAAATTGGTGATTTTTTTTCTTGGGTGTGTGTGTGGGGGGGGGAGGGTTATTGTGAAGGCGTTGATTTTTTACGGGTACTCAGCAAGTAACTATTTTGATGTCGTCCTATTTTTCATTGTTAAGTAAGATCCCTTGGAAAATAAACCAAGGAGATAGTTTCCATTTACCTTCATGTTTTAAACAAATGATTTCCACTTGGGACTGAAAAGCTCAATAAACTCACATGAAAATTTCACGTGAACCGCTAGTGCGATTTCCAACATTTTTTGTTTGGAGAAACCAGGGAGTTAGAAAGGAAATAAAACGCCTAAGGAAGTTTTGTTTCTCATTAATATCTCGACAACCTCTGGTCCTAGAAAATCGAAACATAAATTTTAAGTAGGACTATTTCATGGCTACCCACAAAATTTCATGAAATTCGGTGGAGCCGTTTTCCCGTAACGATAAGACAAACACACACACAGACCCACAAACACAAATATACAGACAGCTTTTCAATGTTATTTATTCAGAATTGATTATTTATTACGCTTATTGAGGACTATTCCCAAAGTGACGAAAAAATTGTTTGTAAATACATAAAATAGTAAATAGGTACATGAAACTTGAATCACTATGAAATTAGGAGTTTTGCCAGTTTTCGTAATGTATCTTATACTTTATACTGCTTTTGTTATCGGTTTCTAAACGGCAGTCAAAATTCGATATCCGGTGTCATTTCTGGCACATCCTGTCATTAACTAGACCGGGACTTTTAGTTTAAAATGAATTTTGAACCACTACAGACACCATCCATGCAGGGGATCATCCTTCTCATATGAGAATCAGACCCGACACCCTCGGAACATCCGGCAAGCGATCTCGGAACTACAATATCCAATCGCCGGTTTCTTACGTTCAGTGGCTATCTTAGACACTCAAATTTCTTTCTGTCAGCACAGGTCGTCCAACCAACCCGAAGATGTAAGGCATCTGTGTGGACGATCGGGACAGTGTCACCCAATTTAGACCAGAACCCAGTGACAGCGGCATCCACAGGGCCCGTACCTCCCTTCCCCTACCACAAAGCTCTCGGAATGACTTTCAGACCCACATTTAACGTCTCTGTACTCTGAGTGAACACGGAGGCAGTTTGGGCAGAGCTGGAAATCGAACCTGGGTCAACCGGTAGCATCAATGGCAGTACAAACGGAGGATATCATTCGATAGCGAATTATATCTTCTACAAATATCAGTATTTAAAATTTGCATAAAGGGCTATCTTCATAGCTATTTTGGCAATAACTCTGAAATCTTCAAGGGCAACCCTGTCGATTCTTACATATTCGATGCCCCGAAAACTTTATGCAGATTAAAATAATGAAAAAAAAAATCCCAAAATTGGCAGAGAAAATCCTTAAAACCAATAAATGAGTGTCTAAAAATTGAAATCTGAAAACTATCAGAAAGGACATATTCCGATCTGATAGTCTGGTTCCGCCAGTGTTCTTTCACATTTACCTACATTTTGGGGGAGTTTTATTTTAGAGTTCAACATATATAGTCTTTTAGATAGTTACACATAGTCTTTTGCTCGAGTCCTTAGGATGAGTCGGACGGCCTGGATCTTCAACATAGATAGTCTTTGTTGTCAAACCCTGTGAATGAAAATTCTTTCAATAAGTGACTAAAACGTTCTGGTACTATGCATAGGGAGATCAAGTTTTATTACCAAAATGTACACGGATTGAGAACCAAGATCAATGAGTTTTATATCAATATCTTGACATATCATTTTGATATTATTTGCCTAGATGAAACCAGGTTAACCCTCGGCATTGGTAACTGTGAAATTTTTTATGAAAATTAGTGTTTTATATGTGATAGAGATCCGATTGCTACTAGTCAAAGTAGAGGCGGGAGTGTACTTACTGTCATAAAAGAGCTTATACTGCTATTAAACTGACTGATCTAACAGTTGAGAAGAAATGCATAGGTTCATGTCAATGGTTCATACACCTTCAAATTCTATATTTGTGTTGTTTATTTGTGTTTTCGCTCTCAGTACTGCTGCTAATGATTATAAAAGATTCTTTAAGAGCGTCGGAGGAAAATGTCATTCCTCCTTTGATCATGTCTTTATTTGAAGATTTTAATCTTCCATCTGTAAAATAAAACCATCCCAGGACTAACAACTTAGCTGGTCACACTCAAGTTGAATCTTCCCTTACTAACTACATGATATTCTTAATTTTTTATCAGATCAAAACTATTTATAATAAATATGGCAAAACTCTCGACTTATTTTTATCAACTATAATAAGCCATGTATAATGAACGAGAATCCTTGGATTAATAGTAGCATGAAATATAACTTTAAGAAGGCGAATTTTCCTAGGCTTTATGACTGCTTCTGTAATACCGATTGGAACTTTTTAAATACAGGGTGTTTCACAAAGGACTCCCTAACTTTGAAATTAAACAACTCGGAAACGGTGAAAGATAGACGACTGAAACAAGTGATATGTTTATGAAAGTCGTAAAAATTTTATACAAAAGTTTTCATAATTAGTTACAAAAGTTGCTGACAGTTGGTACTGTACGTTGTAGTCGCAGTATGAAGTCCGAGAAATAGGCTATAAATAGTGGTGAGACTGTCCTTGGTAAATCAGTCGTTGCAATCACATCAAAATCGATTCAAAAGGTATACCTTGCACAGCACAGAGATGACGCAAACGACGAATAACATTGGCAGTCACCTTCTGTACTGCGTCAACAGAAATGGAAGCACATGCCTGATAGATGAACTCTTCAAGTTTATTCAGTGTTGCAGGATTGTTGCGGAAAACAGTGTCCTTCAATGTGCCCCACAGGAAGTTGTCAAAGGACATAAGTTCGAGTGAATATAGAGGTCAATCCATACCTGTTCCAGTAAATGTGGAATAGTTCAAAGCAATGACTCGTATTACCGAAGTATTCATAAAGAAAGGCAAAAACGGCTGGGGTACGGTATGGTCGGGCCTCATTTTGCATGAACCACGAAGTGCCTGGGCGATCCTCCAACGCTTGTAGTGTGGCGACAAATTGTTCCAAAACCGCAATATACCGTTCAGTAGTAAGTTTCTCGCAAGAAAAAGGCCAATGATGCCCTTGCTTGATACTGCAACCCAAACGGTAACTTTTGGGGAATGTAGTGGTTGTGCTTGACACAAATACGGGTTTTCGGTACCCCCCAAAACGCCAGTTTTGTCTCTTCATGATACCATCCTAGTTAAAATGGGCCTCTTTGAACCATATACAGCCAACATCAAATCCATCATCATCGATCATGGCGAGCATATCGTTCGCGAACTCTTATCTTTGTCGCACAGCTGAAAGTGTTATGGCTTGGTGACATTGGATCTTGACCGGAAACATGTCTAGGGTGTTCCTCAGGTTTCTGTACGTGCTGGATGGCATTAGTCTGGATTCAGCTGCAACTCTCCGGATGTATTTCCTCGAATTAGACTGAATAACTGCAGTAACTGTCGCGACATTTTTAGGTGTAACTGCAGATTGATTGGGACCAACATGTCCCACTAACTCATCAGCCGCGCTGCCTGTCCGTTGAAATTTGTCGGAAAGCTGGCGAATCCCTTTCACATCAGGACCTTTGGCAACTTTAAATCAGGATTGAAAACTGCGTCTTGTTTCTGTAGGACTGTGATTTATCCGGTGATACTCAAGTACTAGAAAAACCCGTTGCTCCACGGAATACATGACTTCATACCCTTCCTTCAGTACGCTAACCTCCTTTCACGTTTAAACAGCTGAACTGTCCAAAGATTGATCGCTCTGTGCTTCAGAGCACTTTTCTTCTTCGCGTCACTCTTCTACCACTATTAAAAATATGAAATTAAAAATAAGTTTCGTAATAAATCTAGAGTTGGGTATGAAAGTAGATTTGCAGGAATTTCGTAGACTACGCAAACTGGTAAAGAATAGAATTAAAACTGATTTTTCAAATTATATTGCTAAAATTGAATTGGAACTCAATAAAAATCCTATAGCTTTTTGGAGCTATTTTAAAGATGGTTTTCTTGGCCATTATAGAATTGCAAATATAAATTACAATAATATCGATTATTCCAATGATATCAATATTTAAAATCCTTTCGCGGACTGAACTTGAATCTGTTTACATTCAGAGTAGCCATCCTGATAATTTTGAACTATTAACCAAATGCTGCGAACTTAATAATATCGACTTAATTAAATGTTAAGTATATTTCTGAAAATGATGTTGCTAAATCCTCAGCAAACTTGAAATCCACCCGATCTATAAGTTGTGATGATGTTCCCGCTTTTATTACTAAAGGCTGTTTTAACTTATTAATTTACCATTTGCTTATTTTGTTTAAACTTTCGATTAAAACTAGAGCTTTCCCCAATGTTTGTAAATACGGTAAAGTTATTCATGTAAATATATTTCTGACTATAGATCTATTACCATACTGTCCCCTTTACCCAAAATATTTGAGTGCATTAAGCATGAAAACCTCTTGTCCCAAATTAAACAATGGATCTTTCCTTACCCACCTGGATTTATGTCAATGCGCTTAACCTTGTCTAATTAGACTTGTGACATTATTGATGCTTTGGAGGACAAGAAGCGACTAGATGTTCTCTATACTGATTCGAGTAAAATGCCTGATCATATTGATTTGACGATCGGGGTCCCATAAACTAATCTCATGTTTTTGTCAAGGCTGATACCATTATTTGTCTTTATAATACTTTCGTTAAACATTTTTAGAATATTGTATGCTCTGTAATCCTATTTACCATTTGCATTCTCTCATCAAATTGAGCTAGTTAAAAATAAATTTTTACGTACTAATAATTACAGAATTTCATGTTATTATCCATATGATATAGTCAACTTGTTAGGCAAAAATGTAATTGAATGTCTCTTAAAAAAGGAAACAAATGGTCGTGCCTTTTGTTCTACTATAAAGCTTTAAATAATACTATTGATTATCCTATTTTACTTTCTTGCTTGTAGTTCCATATGCCTGTGACCAATACCAAGCAAAGAATATTATTTCACAATATTACTATCAAACAGAATTATTCTAAAAGTTTTTCTGTCTATAAATATGTTGATATATTTCATACTTATTATGCTGATATTAATATTCTTTTTTGACTCCTACCCATTTTTAAAAAGCTTACTTTAATGTACTTGACATATTTACTGTTTAGTATTCTGGTGTTATGTTTTGTGATTACTGTAATTGGATTTTATTAGTTCTTTACATTAAAATTAATAAGTAAATTAATAAATAAATAAAATCTCGGTCAAAGTGAAATTGATATTTAATTAATATCTCGTAAAATTAATTATTCAGGGCCAATTCCTTGCTGTTAGCAGATTTGTCGCATAATATTGCATAATGGAAAGTAATACATTTCATAATACATTTCAGGTTTTGTGTAATTTTTTGATAAATTTATTTGAAAAATATGCAATATCCCAATATCTTAAGAAGGGTCTTGCTAGCGTTTTAAAGTGTATATCATTCGTTTTTCAGTGTAAAGCAACGTATACAATAAAATATATGGTTATGGGTTCGAATTATTATTTTATAGGGTTATATTATAGGGTTATGGTTATATTATAGGGTTATGGGTATATTATAGGGTTATTATATTATAGGGTTATGGTTTTGAATAATGTTTTCAAAAATTCATTAAAAAATTTGTGGATCTTTCGAACATTTGATTGTGTTTAAAATCAATAGAGTTCTAGCACTTACCGATTATCAAATCGATTATCAAATTACATTCGAAGTTCTCTATTCGTTTATGAGATATTGCATCCACAGTCTCCCTCCCTCTCTCTCACTGAGACAAACATGTATGCATATACACACACATAGATACACACGCATATACATACACGCATACACGCATATATCACCTCAGAAACGGTAGCTTTGTGTGCAGGGTTGCTTTAAATATGCTCTTCCATCGAAAATTAGAACTCTAAATTTTGGCACCGTTGTAATACTTTCCTTACGCATTGCAATATGTAATATAAAGGTAAAGTAAAAATGGTTGATTTGTATTTAAGGATATTCAAATTGTGTAAATCTATTAAAATCAGTGTCTTATTTTTCACCCCATTGCAATACTTCTCCTTTATATATACTGCGTATTTCAGGGAAAGTGAACCTGAAAGATAAATAATACATAAAATGGAATAAATCTAATGCATAAAATTGAAAATCTGTCTGTGTGTGTTCGTCTCATTATTACAGGAGAACGGCTGCACCGAATTTCATGAAATTTTGTGGGTAGCCGTGAAGTAATCCCACTTAATATTTAGTCCATGTTTCGAGTTTCTAGGTCCAGCGGTTGTCCAGACATTAATAAAAAAATTCACAATTAAAGCTTTCATAGAGGTAGCAGTATGCAGACGATATGTTTTCCGCCAATCTGTTTGAAGAAAATAATACCATGCCGCTTAGAAACGGATATAAATCCAATGTGTTTATGCAGCAGGCGATTATTATTAAATATTTTCCAATTTGAATAATAAAAAAATATTTATCAAATAAATTTTATCGAAACTGCATTTTTGACTGGATTGTATTCATTAAGGCCTTCAGGTTTAAAGATAACGGAGATTATTGAAATTTTCAATTTATTACGTCATCTGTTTTATTTTGGCAAATATTGTTGAAACTCATTGTACCACGGGTAATTTTCTTCTAATACACGGGTATAGTGTCTAATCTACGAGAATATAAGCAGTATGGATATATCTTGCCATACAATTTTAGCACTTTCATTTTGACATATATTAATTCAAATTCATAATTTTTGTAAATTTGTTTATAAACGAGAGCAGAATGTCTTATTCTTCAGATCTGCCTATGAAGATAATTTTATACAGCGAGAGAAGAGATTATTAAACTTCTCTTTAGGAGCATTAATTTAAATATATTCTGAATAACAATGCTTTAGGAATATGCACATAATTGTGAATTTTAAGTTTCTTTAGAACGTATATTACGTAGAGAACGGATATTCTGTTAGCATCTAAATAAAATTGAAAATCTGTCTGGGGGTATGTATGTTTGCTTCAGCATCACGGAAGATCAGCTTCTCCAAATTTCATGAAATTTAAAATTTCTAATGTGAAGCTGTAGCCGTCATGAATTTTGTGGGTAGCCTTGGAATAGCACTACTTAAAATTTAGTCCCTATTTCGAGATCATAGGATAAAGGGTTATCGATATATTAATTAACAAGAAAGATCGATCATGCATAAAGCATTGATTATGAAACACTTTCCAACTGAAATGCAATTTTATTTAAACATCTAAAATACGATACATTCAGCGGTGATATTTTTTAAATTATTACGGAACTATAATCATTTGTTTTACTTGAAATCTTAAAACTTTATCGAGAAAAATGAACTTTATTCAAATGACGTCTTCAAAATATAAATCTTCTGGCTCTCTATGTAAAAGCAGTGAATATTTCATTCATACACTTTTATCCAGACTCCAGAATTAAATAATTTTGCCTGAAAAATTCAGCAATTCTTATACAACTCATCTTACAATCGTTTGTTTACATTCTGCATTCATTGAAATTAAGCTTCGTTGTAGAAATAATAGATCGTTTAAATTAAAAAAGTAATGTAATTGCGTTGGCGCAGAATATAAATGCACTGAAAATTAGCAAAACTGAAACGGTTTTAGGACGGATGCAACACTCAATAAAAATTTCAAGGAACTTTAAAAATCATGATTTTTACTCTGGGAAATAAAGATGGATGCTATATTTTATTTTAAAGTGAGTCATGTGATCTCTTCATATAATATGGGTATAATTATTATTTTAGTTTTTATGTAAAAAACTACCAAACATATTTTGCTGATTTTTTTTATATATTTTATGGGAAAATTTGAATATTTCCTAAAAATTTTGAAGCAATTTGTGAATTTTAACTTCGCCTAATTGAAAAATGAGGTCCCATGGGGTTCAATGAATTTCATGTTTTCAACCCGGGTACAATCCAAAACTAATTGGGTGATATTATTCATTTATATTCTTATATGTCCCACAGATCGTGTTAACATACTAAAATTTCATTCTGTTAGTCATTTTTACGGCAATTATCGTGCGATCAGACAGACAGACAGAATGAACAAAGTTATAAACACTTTTCAAATATGTTGTAAAATGTTAAAAACGCACAATTAAACCTTCCATAGAAATAGCATTATGCAGACGTTATTTGTTTCGCCAATTTATTTTAAAAAAATTATATCATGTCGTTTATCTACGGAATTCAATCCAATGTATTTACACAGCAGACGAATTTTAGTAAATCTTTTAGATTTAAATATATAAAGAAATGTATTATATGAAATAAATTTTGTCGAAATTGCATTTTCGACCTTCAGGTGTGAAGATTACGGAAATTATTGATATTCTATATTTCTTACTTCATCTGTTTTATTTCGGCAATGATATGTCATGCTCATATATTGTATTACGGGTATATTTTTTCGACACGTGTATATCTTGTAATCTACGAGAATATAAGTATTCAGGGTATATCTTCCAATACAATTTTAGCATAAATTAATTCAATTATTCATATATTTTGTATATTTGTTTACAGACGGGAGCAGGATGTTTTATTCATCAGATCTGCCTCTGAATATGATTTTGTGCAGCGGGAACAGAGATTCTTAAACGTATTTTTAGGAGCATTAATTTAAATGTTTCAATAGAATGTTTTGAATTACAATGTCGTTTAAAATATTATAGGATTTAGCACATGATTGTGGAATGTAAGTTCCTTTATATTGTATATTCCGGACAAAGAACGAGTATACTGCTAGTTTAAAATAAACCTGAATAAAGAAAATTAGCTATGCAATAAGTATAGGTAAAGCCGTTACATAATGTATCCATCCATCCATACCTAAATATATATGTCGTTCTATATATCAGAAAAGCAAAACAGTTAGTACTTTAATTAACACAAAATTTATGTCAAGGTTCTACGAGTTGTACGAATCTATCTATGTATTCGATTCTACGGCATGATTGAAATTGCATACATGCCCTTTCAATCTGCATTGAAAGAGCGCGTATGCACTATGATTGAAAGTCTAAAATCTTTCATATATAATTCGCGTACTTAATTTCAGGAGTACATTTCTAAGTAAGCTATCTTCGATTTATAGGTTTAAGCACCCGTTTTTAAGGAACAAGTTTAAAAGGAACCAGTTGTTTAATTTTAACTTTTTATCAAATTTTATATTTTAAATTTTCAATAAATGCTGGGCTTTACTTTTTAATTTCCCTGCAATACATGGTAATGTATAGGGAAAGTATTGGACTCATGCCGAAAATCGCAACTGGAGTTTTCGACGGATCTACGCGTTTCGAGACTTCTAGAATACGAAAAAACCATTTTTAGCATGACGTCTGTGTGTGTGTGTCTCTGTGTGTGTCTGTCTGTCTAAATTTTGTATCCACTCTAACTAAGAAACTAATTGACCGAAATTCATCAAATTTGGTAGGTAAGTCTTGTGCTGATTAGTTTTGGGTACGATTCGGGATTAAAGAACCCGCCATTTTTTGCGAAATGGCCAGTAAAAGCCTGTATACAGTCTAGCTGAAAAACTAATGGACTGAATTTCACAAAGTCGGTAGATAAGTCGCTTGTGGGTCACCCTGGTGCTGATTAGATTTTGGTACGATTCGGAAAAATATAGCCTGCCTTTTTTTCCAAAATGTCTCGCAAAAGTCGTCAAAATCTAAAATAAAAACTACGTATGCTCAAATATATCCATTAAATGACTGATTTTTACGTTGTTTTTAACGCAGAAAAGAATAAGATCAACCCCATTACACCAAGACTAGCCGTTCTCGAGATATTTTAGTTTTTTCGTATTTTCTCTACGGCACCATTGAAAATAAGTCTACTTACCAAATGAGAACGAAAATTCAATTGAAAGTGAATTATTATATACTCCGTACAAAGACCGGGTATACTTCAAGTAAAAAATACATTTTAGAATAATTCTCATCAATATTATTTCCATAAGTGCGATGTTTCACATCATTCTGTAACGAGTAATAGTGTTACTATTTTTTTTAAAAATCCGATGATTAGGAGAGGAACACGGAATAAACCGTTATCACACAATGCTATCAAACTCCTGTCAAACCTGTAAGTACTGATTAGTCTTTTGATATGCTTATTTCCTCTGCCCCAAAAGTAGAAGCTCACTAAACTTTATCATGCTAATAAGCATACCTGTATTGCATCTCCAATTATCGATATTCGAATTCTTGCATTGTCCGCACGACCCTTCTAATAAGCTTTTAGCGAACGCATCATCATGAAGACATCAGGGTGTAACCGGAATGAGTTTGACCTGGATTCAACAGTTGCTGCGAGCAAGGTTGTAGATGCTCGATGACACGTTCTTCAGAACATGCAGCCAAAAAAATTAGCACTTAACAAAAGCAGCTTATCATTATAGTGGATATGTTCAAGAAAGTCGTATATAGTTAATTGTATCATAAGTAATAAGTGTTATTACTTAGAACCTAATAATATTATATTGATTAAATATTGATATTAATGAAAAATAACAATTCAAAAACTCCTTAGTATGGAGAAAAATCTAGAACGTACTTAGGCAGAGGCTAGAGCAGTAGTGGTCAAACCTGGGCACGCGTGTCACATAGTGGCACGCAGAAGTGTGTTGTGTGACATGTGAAAACCTCTTATTTTTTTAGAAATCATATATTATGTTGTGATAGAAAAAATTTCGGCATCATACTAGTTCAATTTTAAAAGAGTAATATAGTCAACAAAATTTATGAAATTATTAAACATTTAACATAACTCAAATGGTCGAATTGCTTCTTCAACGTAACATGCATTGACTTTTAAAGAGAAAGATTCATGATCGTATGCAGGATTTTTTGCAAGGGATGAGGGGTGCTAAAAATGGCTGCATTCTAGATCTAGAGATTAATGTGAACATTTTATTCATTTTTCTGAAGGGTGGGGGGGTGGGGGTGTAGATTAATGACAGGAATCTTACTTATGGTTGCTTGTATCAGTTTGTAACCCCACCCCACATTTTACTTTCTTATATACATGGTATACAGCATAAGAAAAGTATTGTGACGGGGTCGAAAATTCGAATTTGAGGACGGGAGAGCACGTTTAAAGCATCCCTTATCGCGAATCGAACAGTTTTGAGGTGATGTCTGTCTGTGTGTGTGGGGGGGGGAGACGATTTCTCACGAACGAACAGAGCGATTTAAATGAAATTTGGTACAAAAATTACAATCCGTTAATACTGGAAGCCTAATGATTTTAAACACAATCGAATACTCAGAACCCTCCTAAATTTTCGAGTGAAGTTTTGAAAAAACATCAAAAAATCAAAACCTTTAATAAAATTACACAAATAAATACTTCATATGTAATTTTTCCTTAGAAAACGATTGACATAAACTTTAGAACGCTAGCATGAACTATTCTCGAGATATTGCATATTTTTCAAGTAAATGTATCAAAAATCACATGAATTAAAAAAAATTTAGACTGTTGAGAAACATATTCACTTTTCATATGTAATATCATGCGATAAATTTGGTGACATCATTCTCGTGGATCTAGCTAGTTCCATTCATGAGAAAATATAATTTGAATAATACTTTTGTATTTGAACGCCAATAGTCATTTATCTGCAATAAGAATAACTGATTTCTCCGTCCATAACGCTTGGCGAGATTTTGGCGACGAATTTGACGAAATGTTGCCAAATTAACAAAAATCTCGCCAAATTGATAAAAATGACCTAAATCAAAGAGAAAAGGACGACTAATTGACAAAAATTCAATATCTTGGAAAGAATATAAGTATATATTATATGAATAACCTATTTTTTTTACTGTAAAAGTAGTAAATTCATTGCATTATATAAGGAAAATCATGTGCTGGCCACATCAGATTTTTTTTAATTTAATATATTCATCCAACAACCTTGAGATTTGACATGTAAATGCTGATTAGTGGTCCAATAGCAACAAATTTATAAAAATTAGAAAACAGAAAATTCTAGGATATGGGGCAGTAAAATGAAATACATTTAAACAATAAAGGCAAATCATGCATAAAGCATTGATTAAGAAACACTTTCCAACTGAAATGCGATTTTATTTAAACATCTCTGAAATGTGATACATTCAGAGCTGACATTTTTTTAATTATCAGAGTACTACAGTAATTTATTATACTTGAAAACTTAAAACTTCATCGAAAAAGTCAATGCTAGTTTCACAAAATGAACTTCATACAACTGACGTCATCGAAATATAAATCGTCTGCCTATCTATAAAATCAATGAATATTTCATTCTTAACACTTATATTCCGTACTCCACAGCTAAATAAATTTGCCTTAAAAAATTTCAGAAATTCTTATACAAATCAACAAATAATCGTCTGATTTGTTTACCTTCTACATACGTTAAAATTAGGCTTTGTTGTAGAAATAATTAAAGTTTAGTGATCATTTAAAATAAAAAATATTGCAATTGTGTTGGCACAGAATTTAAATACACAGATAATACACAAAAATAAAGCGATTTTACGATGGATACAATACAAAATAAAAATTTAAAAGAACTCTAAATATTACGATCTTTACACAGTGTAAAAAAATGGATGCTATATTTTATTTTTTAATGAGTCACGTGGCATATCACGAGTGTAATTTTTATTTCAATTTTTCTTTAAAAATCTACCCGACAGATTTTGCTAAAAATATTTTTGTACATTTTATGTGATAATTTGAATATTTCCTAAAATCTTTGACGCAATTTAATAATTTTAACTTCACTTAAAAAAATATTTGAAATATTAAGTCTCATAGGATTCAATGAATTTCATTTTTACAACCCGGGTAAAATCTGAATCTAATTGGGTGATATTATTAATTTTCATTCCCATAGGTCCCATAGACGTCACAAAAATATACAAAAATTTTATTTTGATAAAGGCATTTTTACGCAGTTATCGTGCGAAAGGACAGACAGACAGACGGAATGACCAAAGTCATAAACACCTTACAGCAATGTTGGAAAATATTAAAAATGAATAAGATATCAAACAAAAGAACGTATCAAAACATTTAGAAAATAATAAAATTTTATTACTTTCCCTGCAATACATGGTAATGTATAGGGAAAGTATTGGAATCATACCGAAAATCACAACTCGAGTTTTCGACGAATCTACACGTTTCGAGACCTCTAGAATACGAAGAAACTATTTTTAGCGTGACGTCTGTATGTGTGTCTGTATGTGTTGAAGACCCAGACCGTCCGACTCGTCCAGAGGACTTAGAGTAACTAGTTGGACGGCCGGGAAGGTGTGTCTGTATGTGTGTCTGTCTCCGAGTGTGTGTGTATCTGTCTGTCTAAATTCAGTGTTATTGGTGTAATTAAACTCAATCTAATGAATTATTAAAGAAATAAAGTAAATATGAATTTGAGTCTGCAGGGAAAGTCATGCGCTGCCCACATCAGATTCTTACTTTCCCTGCAATACATGGTAATGTATCAGGAAATATTGGAATCATGCTGAAAATCGCAAGTCGAGTTTTCGACGGATCTACAAGTTTCGAGACCTCTAGAATACGAAAAAACTATTTTTAGCGGGACGTCTCTGCGTGTGTGTGTGTGCCTGTCTGTGTGTCTGTCTGTCGGTCTGTCTGTGCAATGTATATATCCACTCTAACTCAAAAACTAATGGACCGAATTTCATAAAATGTGGTAAGTATATCACTTGGGTGTGACCCTGGTGCTGATTAGTTTTTGATACGATTCGAGATAAAAGAACTCCCTGTTTTTACAAAATGACTCGCAAAAGACTGCGTCCACTCTAGCTGAAAATCTAATGGACCGAATTTCACAAATTTCGGTAGATAAGTCGACTGTGGATCACCCTGGTGCTGATTAAATTTTGGTACGATTTGACTAAAAATAACCTGCCTCTTTAACGAAATGGCCCGCAAAAGTCATCAAAATCTAAAATAAAAACTATGTTCGCTCAAATATATCCATTAAATGCTTGTTTTATATGTAATTTTTAACGATAAAAAGAATAAGAATCTCCCTATTTACTAGGACTAGCCGTTCTCAAGATATTTTAGTTGTTTCGTATTTTCTCTACGCCACCTTTGAAAATAAGTCCAGTTACCAAATGAGAACGAAAATTGAATTAAAAGTGAATTAAATGTAATTAAAATAAAGAGAACGACAATACGAATCTGCAGGGAAAGTCATGTGCTGCCCACATCAGATATATTTTTCTAATGCACTGGAAGGGGATAGTGGTATAAACATAATGTTTTCATTTTCTCTTAGTTTTAAAAGTATAAACTGAAAATTCTAAAACATTTGCCATATATATGCATCATCCCAACCAACATATGGTGAAAATATCAGGATCAACCTATTAGAAAATGAAGAGAGTAAGAACATAGAGGGAAGGGGATAAAAATTAAAAAAAATAAAATTACTGATTCTACGGAGCATTAAAAATGAGCATTGAGACTAAGAGAAAAGCAGCATTTTTTTTAAAATTTTCTCAATCACTGGAGAAGAGAAGGGGAGGAGGAATAAAAATACATATTTTTCTTTTCGTCTTAGTATTGAAAATAATAATAATAATAGTAATAAACAAAAGTTTGAAAAAAATTTTAGAAATGCATAATCCAAATACATTCCAAATTCAGAAAAAACAACACTGATACTTAAGAATAATTACAAAAATAAAGATAGTAAAAATATTTGAGTAGGTTATCAAAAAATAAGGCACATCGAGAGTAAGACAAAAATATCAAATTTTTCACTTTTGCAGTCACTGGGAGTAAGGGGTGCTAAAAACAAATATTTGAATATCTCACTTTGGGATGTGTGAAAATCTGAAGCAATTTTCAGAGATACATCAACTCAACCAAAATACGGATAAATAAGCATTTACTTCAGGTTGGTTATTAAAAGAAGGAGCAATAAAATATGAGAAGGGTGAATAATAAATGAAATATTCAATTAGGGCAAAAAAGTCGTGAATATCAATTTTTTTATTTTTGCGGTTATTGTGGGGGGGGGGATGCCAATATTTTATCAAAACTCTAAATATTCATTCATTTTTAATATGTGTTCATTCTGAAAGATATTTTAGAGACACATGACTCCCCTCCCTTCCTTCAAACAAAAAGGTAAGAATAACAGAGTAAAAAATAACAGATTTGTAGTAAAAAAGGGGTGGGGGCGGGGATTAGAAACAATCAAAATACTTGATTGGGGCATCAAAATTCGAGTACACAGAGACTACAAAAATATTTTTAATTTTTTGAAACAATTTTCACACACACACAAAACAAAACAACAAAATTGCTTCAAACACATTTGAAACAATTTTCAAAGATATATTAATCCAATCCATATTTTTTTAATTTAATTGTTCTCATTCAGGTATCACAATGTATAGCAGTTTAAAAGATGTCATATTACAAGATTGAAATGTAAAATTCTTTAATTTGAATAAAAATTATTATTCTATCTAAATCAAAGAGACATTGTACAGAGCAAAATTTTCCATTACAAAATTAATAAAATTACCTTATAATAAGTCCTAACTAAATATATTCTCCTTGAAAAGTTGATGAATTTCCCTAAGAAATTCTTTTATCTAGTAACTTCCTAGGGCTCATACTTCTTAGATAATAATTTTTATCAAATAAGGTAATAATTAAGAAATTATTTGGAACTTGGTTGTATAGTTAATTATATAATTAATCAATTAATTATTCTCAATTTAATATAAACTCGTCGTAAAAAGCCCCACAGGTTTTGATTTTTTTCTTCCAGAAAATTCACTTTATATAACCAATATTTTAATGGATGAATGGATGAAAGGAGTAGAGAGTTGATTAATAGAATTAATTCTACGATATTGTTATCTTTTGAGTCCACAAAATATTCGAAATTTATTCAATATTGTAATTTATTAAAGTTTTTGTACATAAACGACCAAAAAATATGTAAAAATAAAATATGCTATGGTTTATTTAAAAATTTCAATTTTTTACAATTTAATGTAGAAGCTCCCAAATTCAAATTTTCTAAAAGAACTTTTGAAAAAAAGATCTTGAAATACTCAACATTTTGGGAGATTTCCCTGCTTTTTAACACTTTACAACAAAGTTGAAAAGTGTTTATGACTTTGTTCATTCTGTCTGTCTGTCTGTCTGTCTGTCTGTCTGTCTGTCTGTCCGTCCGTTAGCACGATAACTGCCGTAAAAATGACTTAATCAAAATGAAATTTTAGTATGTTGTTCAGACGGTCTGTAGGACCTATGGGAATATAAATGAATAATATCACACAATTAGTTTTGGATTGAATCCGGGTTGAAAAAATGAAATACATTGAGCCCTATGGGACCTAATTTTTCTAACATTTTTTAAGCGGATTTAAAATTCACAAATTGCTTCGAAAATTTTAGGTAATAGTCAAATTGTTCCATAAAATATATAAAAAAAAATTCAGCTAAATATATTCAGTAGTTTTTTAAATAAAAATTAAAATAATAATTACACATCTTATATGAAACGATCACGTGACCATGATATGAAACGATCACATGACCCACTTCAAAATGAGATATGGCATCCATCTTGTTTCAAATTCGTGATTTTTTAAAGTTCTTTTTAATTCATATTGAGTGTTGTATCCATCCTAAAACTACTTTATTTCTGCTTAAATTCTGTGCATCTACATACTAAAACAACACAATGACAATATATTTGAGTTTAAATTCTCATTCAAATTTGATTATTTCTACAATTAAGCCTATTTTTCACCTATGTAAAATATAAACAGCAAAATATGTAGAATGAGTTGTATTAGAATTACTGTATTTCTTTAACACAAAATAATTCAGTCCATGGAGTCTGCATGGCTGATATGAATGAAATATTAATTGATTTTATAAACAGAAGGACGATATTTTTCGATGAAGTTTTAAGCATGAAGTTTATGAATTGTAGCTCCATGGTCTTAATTTTTAAATAAAATAAATTATTATAGTATTGTGATGAATGAAATGGAGAAAGTTATGAATGAAATGCTGCTTTTATGGAGAGATCCAGGCGTGTTATTTTTTCTATGACGTCATTTGAATTAATTTCAGTTGTTTTCGATGAAGTTTTCAAATATAATAAATTATCGTAGTATTATGATAGATTTAAAAATATTACCGTGGAATGTATTGCATTTTAGAGATATTTAAACCACGCAATTTATATTTCAATGCCGTCTTTTGAATGAAGTTCATTTTTTTCAATGAAGGTTTAAGTTTTCAAATATAATAAATCAATGTAGTATCGTGATAAGTTTTAAAATATTACCGAGGAATGTATTGCATTTTCGACTTTTTTAAATAAAATTGCATTGAAGTTGGAAAGTGTTTCATAATCAATGCTTTAAGCATGATTGATCTTTCTTGTTTACTACTGATACGTATATGCACAATACGTGGATAGTCAGAGGATTTTGATGTTTGCTGTGATTAGAGCCAACAACTTCAATGTTCTGCCATAATATTAAGTAATCTAACTGAAAATGGATGCTAAAAATGTATTAAAAATCTATGACAATCACTCTGCCTTCACTCTGATCTGCAAGTTACTGATGCTGAAAATCACTTCAAGTAAGCAGATGCTGATCTGCAATTTATGCACGCATTGTGTTAAAGATTAGAACCTGCATCAAATTCCTACGAAAAGGTATTTAAAATCATTTTTCATTTCCTCGTCATTCAAAAACGTAAACACATAATTAAAGTGATCAGAATTTGCATGTCAAATAGCTTCTAAATTCAAGTCCTCTGTATAAAATATATTAATGCATTTTTAGTTATTTTAACAGAATAGTGATTTGTATCAAGATTTAACAAATGTAAAGCAGAATTTGTATTCATATGAAATATATCTAAATATTTTTTGCACTATTTACATATTAAATTAATATTAAATTATTCATATCTTTTCAGTTAAATGTTTTGCTTATACATACTAAACTCTTATTAGTATTGTAAGCAAACTACATTTGCTTGTTTACATACTAAATTCAAGATAGACAAACGTGGAAAACCCAGATCGCCCGACTCATCCAAAAGTTTAGAGCAGTAGGATGAGCGGCCGGAAAGAAAGACAAACATGAAAATACAATTATTAACGATTAAATTTATATATCCAAATATGAACAAGAATATATTTTGCTTGATTACGAAATAGCAAATCTGCTTTTGAGACTGTATTGTTTTAAAGCCCAATCAAAATAACAATTGAATTGCCTTTCAATCATATTTCAAATTGTATTTCTTATCACAACGTATCTCACAAAATAATAAAATAAATGTTAATTAAACATTTTATTGTTAAAGTGTCTCGATATGACATAGTTGGATAGCTGTCATAACAAGGTATTTCCTTTGAGAAATATAAAAATTTCATCATGAGTTACATTTTTCTTGAAGTGAAATAAACTCAATCCTTCAACATCACAAACGTATATAGTCACGTCCATTCATTTCGTTATGTTCTTCTCATCGTAAAATTCGTTGTAAAATAAATAGAAATATGATGACCAGGCAAACACTCAAAAATTCTAAAAAGCGAATCAAACTGTTGCATTTCACAATCTGCTCTGTACCATCATACCGTGCACCAAGTCTGTAAAGTACTTTCATGCTCATACATGATTATAAAATATCGATGCATATAAACATCTCTTACTTATCCCTATATAATGGTAAATCATGATCTTCGAATCCTTGAGGAATATGAATTTTGAGGGCTTGACTCTTTTTGGCACGAGCTCTGGAATCTCTATGTCTACGTGGATATCGTGTGGGTTCTGGTTTATGATATTCCCCATTAGAGGTTTTATCTTGAAAAATAAAATCAGGTCTCATATTAGGCTCTTCGGAAAACTGCTGAGGTTTTTCATACACTACGGGCTCTGGATCATCAAGCTCTTGTAGTAAAGAAGTAATTTCAGAGGAAAACCTAAAAGAACTATCTTTATTATAAGTGTTGAGATTGTTGAGAAACTTCGTTTTTTGGAATTTGATTCGCTGGGGCTCAAAAAAAGGACTATTCGAAACTATTGATGTCGATTCTGTTATACCTAAACGCTGCAGAGGATTGGAAAAGTGACTATTGTTTTCAATATATTTGCTTGAGTCATTATATTTTGAGAACATATTGCTGCTATATTCCAGTTGGGGCAAATTAATATGCCTTAAAGCTCCTTGACCCATATTTTTGTTCTCTGTTAGCATTCGGACGTGTGCTGGATCAACTGCCATAGTTCCTGGCTCATTTGTGGTGACAGTGGCTCTGAACCCATCATGATCAGCCACGTACTTAACATGTCTGTAAATTCCAGTAGCATCCATAAAACTGTATGAACCTGTTTTGAAACCATTTGTGTCTGTATTTTCTTCTCTGGATTGCATTGTTCCATAATCGTCTGTAAATCTGTATCCAAATGTAAGAGGCAACTTTGATGAGATGGAATGAACCTAGAAAAAATATGATTCGTTATAATTCAATTTAAGGTTTAATGAAATGATTATAAGATATTATACTTTTACAACAGTTTCATGTACGCTGCCCTTCCAAAAGTTAAGCAGCACACGATGCAAATTCTCAAGCAGTGAACGAAACGCATCCATAGATTTTATTGGGTCAAACCTATTGTTGTCGTCGATGGGGATATGCAAATGTCACATAATGTGCCTAATATAGGTTTGCTCCTCGAACAACATGAAAATTAGCCATGCAGTGAAAACAACTTGTTTGTGCCTAAGAGTTGCAATACTCAAAGAAAAATTTAAAAGCGTGTTAAAGCTAATTTTGAATTAGATTAGATTTGTTAGGCCACAGATATGTTGGGTTGTACTACTAATATTTACTATATTTAGGAATTTTATTTGTTGGTCTACATGGGTTTAGGAGATTTGTTTACATATTTACCCTTTCTTGACTTCAGTTATCTATTTTCCATTTATTTAGGTTTTTAATATTCTTCTATTCCAAATGCATTCTATTTCATAGATATCGTGTTCCAAATAGTGAAATTTCGTTCTCTTTAGGATTCAGTAATTTAAATTTATTTAAATTGGCTAATTTGTAATTATTTTATTCCACCTGTTTATTCCCTTTCATTTGATACTAAATTTGTTATTTTCGGTTTAGATTTCATTAAGTTATCGCGATTTTTTATTTAAATTATATTTTCAGCTTTTTTAATATTTTAGAATCGTCAAATTTTAAAATATTGTTGAATTTGATTGTTCCAAATCATTTAACTTCATTTCTTTTCATTTTCATCTGCCTTTAAAAGTCGCTGTTTTCTTCTTTAAAAATTAGAGTTTTTTTATTGGCTGACAGTATTATTAATATCGCCTGGCATGAAATTTTTTATCGTTTATCGATAGTTTTATTTACTATTTGTGGCAACGGACTTGAAACTATAGAATGAGCGTTCACGCTCTTTTTCGCTAATTATGGTGAAAAATGTAAATTCATCAAGTTGCTTTTGCGGTTCGGCGGGCACAATCGATTTAATATCTGCAACGTCAGAAAAAAAAATTGTTATGTGCCACAATAGGTGAGTTTTATATGACGTCACGTCTGGAGATGCGTCTGCTTGGCATCCATGTTTGTTGTAACACATTAGAATCCATAATACTTCAGATTATTTTAGAAATTTACAGCCGTTTAAACTCAGATTTTAGAAAGGCTATAACTAGATTTATCTTCTTTAACAATATTCAGCCTGCATATTGATAAAAAAAATTCATGGATGACTAATTGTGGATGCAATTACTTTTTCAAGCATATATGCTGCTAGCTGCTATATGGTGCTTTAGTAGTTTGTTAAAGAAATTGGGTAAGTTGAATTTGAAATTACTTTGTTGATATCGTGCCATTGTATTCTTTTTTATTGTATCTGTGTCGTAAAGTTCGATTATTTGATAGTGCTATATTTATTTTATGCACCTAAATCACCCATATTGCAAATCTTTTATTAGTAATATATTGAGTTATAAACTTGTACTTTAGCAGCTAACTCATTCATATATAATAAATGTGGGCTGCTTTATTACTGTATAAGTTCTTAATGAAAATTTACAAAAGAAAGCATGGCTATAAGCTTACTCTGTAAAAGTCATCTATTTATTTAAGTCTTAGGTACATATTTCTATTGAATATCTCTATCAGTATTCTTACACAATTAGTACATGCCACATAAAGCTAGGCTAAAAACTGTTTAATTTTGTTCTTAATATGCTTTTCCAAACTGTAATAAACCAAATCACATAATAATGTTTAAAAAGACTGAATATTATTTTTTGCCTAATGTAATTTTTGCAAATAACAAACACATTATACAATGCTATTTATATTGTTTATATTGAACTGATGAGTGAAATGCTTTTTTGACGAGTAAACTCTGAACTGAAATTTCTTGCTCTGCGAAGTAACCCTGCGAAGTGTTACGAAACTGAGAAGAGAGTAAACAAGCTTGCTTGTAGTGAGCATTTTGTGATGAGCAAGTGCAATTGGTCAAGTACATTTACAATATTAGGGCTTTATGTTTTCTATATCATTAAATCTGTATGTTAAAATTGAAAAGTGTATATCTTTTCTGATAAATAAATATTTAGTATTTAAAAAAGGAAAGTAGATAATATAGATTTTTCTACATTTGCTGTATAAAAATGTATACACAAGCATCATTATTTAACTGAATATATGACTTACAAGGGAAGTAAAAGTTAAAAGTTTGAACTTTGGGTTTAATACATAAGGAAAGTATTGTAACTGGAATCAAATATTCAAATTATTTTCTTTTTATTTACACATTTTTAGCTTCACTGAATTATGCATAACATCTGGAAGACACTGCCATCAAAGCTACCAACATCCATGAACCAGTTTTGCTCTTATGATACATACTTTTGCTCTTCTTTGCACTTTTTAGCTTATATCTGTGTCGAAGGACTGAAATTGTCAGTTTCCATAGAAGTTCACAGCTTCAAGCGCATAATACGCATAATTTCAGACCATGGATGCAGTTATCTGCATTGGAAGTGTCTTCCAAATTTTGAAGCACGCTCTTTACACGTGTATTTTGTGATTATATTCATAACATATTTGAAATTATGATAGTATGTGTAACAGGGCTACCCTCCAAAGGATTTTCAAGTTATTATGTTACTTATATAATTTTTCCTGTTGAATTAGATTTCCATCATTGAAACATTACAACTTTTTGCAGCCCCCCCCCCCCCCCACAATTTCCAAGAAAGGCATAAAACGGTGCTCCTCATGTGCAAAGAATGTGTATGTGAGCACAATTGTCTCAACAAACTGAGCAATTTTAACCTATTTTAATACAATCAAAGATGATTATAATTAAATCGAAGGTGCTTAAAAGCTGTATAAAATATTTCCATAACGCTATAACAAAATTTTGTTGTACCTTACAAAATTTATATATTATTGTTTATCTGTTTTTTATAACATTTATATAAAGTTTTCAATAAAAGGGCCATTCCATTCAATCATCAATCTACCACTTGATTTTTCAAATTATGCTAATATTACCAATTTATGTTATTTTTGTTTCCAAAAATTCAATTTTTGGATTTTTTAAAACAAAAATAACAAATTGATGATACTTTTAAAAGTACCTACATCTGGAAGCACTTTGTTTAAACAAAATGTCTTCATATTCTGTTGTGGTGGTATGACAACAGAAATTTCAACTTTTTTGCAAACAAGTCATTTTGTTAACACTTTAGAACATAGTTGAAGAGTGTTTATGACTTTGTTCATTCTGTCTGTCTGTCTGTCTGTCCGTCTGTCTGTCCGTTAGCACGATAACTGCCGTAAAAATGACTTTATCAAAATGAAATTTTAGTATGTTATTTAGACGGTCTGTGGGACCTATGGTAATATAAATGAATAATATAACCCAATTAGTTTTGAATTGAACCCAGGTTGAAAAAATGAAATACATTGAACCCTATGTAACACAATTTTTGAAATATTTTTTAAGAGAATTTAAAATTTACAAATTGCTTCAAAAGTTTTAGGAAATATACAAATTATCCCATAAAAAATATAAAAAAATTACAGCAAAATATATTCGGTAGTTTTTTTAATAAAAATGAAAATAATGATTACACCCATATCATACGAAGAGATCACGTGACCCACTTCAAAATAAAATATGGCATCCATCTTGTGTCAAAATCGTGATTTTTAAAGTTATTTTTAATTTATATTTAGTGCTTCATCCGTCTTAAAACCGCTTTATTTTTTATTTTTCTGTGCATCTATATACTGCGACAACGCAATTATAATATTTGTGAGTTTAAATGATCATCAAACTTTGATTATTTCTTCAACGAAGCCTAATTTTCACTTATGGAGAATGTAAACAACATTAAGCGTTAGGATGAGTTGTATAAGACTTGCTGAATTTCTTTAACGCAAAATTATTTAGTTCTGGAGTCTGCAATATAGCTGAAATGAATAAAATATTCTTTGATTTTACAGACGATTTTATAGCAGACATTTTCGATGAATTTTTACTCATAGAGTTAAATTACTTTAACCTTTTTTTATTTAAGATTTTAAGTAAAATAAATTGTTGTAGTACTATGATGAATGAAATAAAAATGTATGAATGGAATATTTACTGCCTCTACATAGAGAGTCAGCTGATTTATATTCCGATGACGTCATTTGAATAAAGTTCATTTTTTTCGATGAAGTTTTAAGTTTTCAAATATAATAAATTATTGTAGTATTATGATAATTTTAAAAATATTCCCGCTGAATGTATCGCATTTTAGAGATATTTAAATAAAATTCCATTGCAGTTGGAAAGTGTTTCATAATCAATGGTTTATGTATGATTGATCTTTCTTGTTTATATTCTTGTGAAAACTGAGAATTAAAGTTTGTAGTAGCATCTCTTTTGTAGATGTGTACTATTCTATTAACTTTTTATATTAAAAAATACTGATGTTTAGAGTTATATGCCCCATTCCGCCATGAAACATTAACTTTTTAGTCTCACTGTTTAAGTATATAAAATTCAGAGTAACTACTTCTTAACACTTTACAACAGAGTTGAAGGGAGTTTATGACTTTGTTCATTCTGTCTATCTGCCTGTCTGTCCGTTAACACGATAACTGCCGTAAAAAGGGCTTTATCAAAATAAAATTTCAGTATGTTGTTCAGACGGTCTGTGGGACCTATGGGAATATAAGTGAATAATATCACCCAATTAGTTTTGGATTGAATCCGGCTTGAAAAAATGAAATACATTGAATCCTATGGGACCTAATTTTTCAAACATTTTTTAAAGAAATTTAAAATTCACAAATTGCTTTGAAAGTTTTAGAAAATATTCAAATTTTTCTATAAAATATATAAAAAAAATTTCAGCAAAATATATTCAGTAGTTTTTTAAATAAAAATTAAAATAATAATTGCACCCTTTATATGAAGAGATCACTTGACCACTATATGAAGAGATCACATGACCCACTTCAAAATAAAAAAAATATGGCATCCATCTTGTGTTAAAATAGTGATTTTTAAACTTTTTAATTCATATAACATTCTTTATATACAATAATGTATAAGGAAAGTATTGTGACGGGGTCAAAAATTCGAATTCGAGTTTTCGACGGGAGAGCTCGTTTCAAACATCCCTGATCACAAATCGAACATTTTTTATCTGATATCTGTGTGTGTGTGTATGTGTGTGTGTGTGTGTGTGTGTGTGTGTGTCAGTGAGTCTGTGGAGACGATAACTGACGAACGAATGGACCGATTCGCACGAAATTTGGTACAAAATATACAATCCGTGAATACTAGAAGCCTACTGTTTTTATACGGAATCGAATGTTCAGAACTCCCCTAAATTTTCGAATGAAATTTTTAAAAAATCAATCAAAAACTCAAAACATCTAATAAAGTTACGCAAATAGACATTTCTTATGTAATTTTTCATTAGAAAACGATTAACATTAATTTTAGAAAGCTAGCAGGAACTGTTCTCGAGATATTGCACATTTTAAAAAAAAATTATCAAAAAATTATATAAAATTAAAAAAAAATATTTCCTATTGAGAAACATGTTCACTTTTCATATGTAATATTATGCGATAAATTGGGTGACGACATTCCCGTGGATCTACCTCGTTCCATTCATGAGAAAAAATACTTTGAGTAATACTTTTGTATTTGAACATTTATCTGCAGTAAGAATGACTTATTTATCCTTCCATAACGCTTGGCGAGATTTTGGCGACGAATGTGGCGGAATGTCGTCAACTTGGCGACTTTTTTAAATGTTACCAAATCAAAGAAAATCTCGCCAAATCGATAAAAATGACGCTAAATCAATGAAAATAACAACTATTTGACGAAAATTCAATATCTTGGAAAAAATAGAAGTATCTACTATAAGAATAACCTGTTTTGGCTGACCTATTTTGGCTATCGGCTGTTCTCTCTTGTGATATACAGATCTATCCGAAATCGAAACCACGTTGTTTGTTTTTTCGCTTCCGAAAGAAATGGCGGAAAAGAGAAAGTTCAAGCTCCCTAAAATTGAGTTGAAAAAATTTAGAGGAGAGGCAAAGGATTTTCTGTCGTTTTGGAGTCAGTTCGAGAAAAGACATATTGATGAAAGTTTGCCAGCTGAAGACAAATTTCAATATTTACTACAGGCAGTTGTCCCGAATTCAAAGGCAGCCAGAGTCGTGGAAAGTTTTCCTGCGACTACTGCAAATTATCCTAAAGCCGTGCAGCAGCTGAGGGAACGCTTCGGACGGGAAGATTTACTTTTACAGATTTACGCACGAGAACTTTTGCCCATGGTGATGAAGAACGCTATTAGCGGACGAGCGAAAACGGAACTCCCGATCCTCTACGACGAATTGGAAGGAAAACTACGTGCATTGGAGGGCTTAGGAAGGACGCAGGAGAAGTACTGAGACTTTCTTAGCCTCTTGTAGAATCGTGTCTTCCTGAGAATATACTTGTTGCCTGGGAGAGGAGCCGAAACAGAAAAGATTCTTCTTTGCCAGATGATCGGACTTTAGAAAATTTAATGGGCTTTCTGAAACAGGAAGTTATGTGTGAAGTGATGGTTGTGCTCGCTAGTACCGGGTTTGCAAAATGAAGAAAATGCCAAGAAATCGAAGGAGTTTAAGCAGCGTGCTTGCGAAATCTCTTTAGCTGCAGCGTTAGTGAGTTCTAATGGACAAGAATACTCAGGTAGGAAGCTTTTTAATTGTCTTTTTTGTGATAAAAAGCATCCCAGTCAAGACTGTTTTTATGCCAGAAGATTAAATATTGAAGAGAAAAAGAAAGTTTTGGCGGAGAAAGGTGCTTGTTTTTCTTGTTTGCGGCTAGGACACACTTCAAGAGTTTGCAAATTTAAAAACAGATGCATTAATTGCAATAGAAATCATTTTGGTTTGATGTGTCCTGACCGTGAAACAAGCACAAGTGATAACAAAACAGGAGTTGACACAACTAAAATTTTATCCGATAGTTGTACTGTTGAGCCTGTGTTATTAATGACTTTGATAGTTAAAATTAAAGCTATAAACAGTGAGATAATGGTTAGAGCTCTTATAGATACTGGGTCTCAAATCTCCTATTTAAGCACCAGAGTGATTAATAAGCTTAAACTGAAACCAAAGCGAAAACAAAATCTTGTACATAGCTTATTTAGGGAGAGAAAATCCAGACCATGTTTACATGAAGAATATGAAATTGATATTTTTGATTTGCAAAATACCTTTTCTGCTAATGTTGATGTTCTATCAGAAGATAAAATATGTGGATTTGTTCCGAAAGCTAAAACAGTTTTAACTTTGAAGGAGTTAAAAGAAAATAACTTGATGATACCAGATTTGAATTTTCCAGATTATGAAATTGATTTACTTTTAGGAGCTAATGTTGCTGAATCAATCATGACTGGTAATTCTATTAAATTAAATTCAGGTTTAGTTGTTTTAGAAACAAAACTGAGTTATACTTTGATGGGAAAAGAATATATTTCTGATAAATGTGAAGTTATACCCGAAGCTAATGCCATTTAGAGTAATTCATGTTGTAGTATATCTAGTGTTTTAACATTGCATTCTATGAACTTTGTTAACCATTTATGGGACCTTGATGTTATTGGTATAACGGATCCATGGGAAAATGCTAAACAGAAATTAATTTTTTCTGATTCTGTCAAGCAATTTCAAGATAATTTAACTATTCTTCCTGATGGAAGGTATGAGTTGTCGTTACCTTTCAAATACGATACTCAGTTACCAGTTAATAAAAACTTAGCTTTGAAAAGGCACAGAAATATGTGTAAACGGGTAGCGAAGAAAAACTTCTTAAGATTATATGGAAGTGTTTAATGAGTGGGAAAGATTGAAAATCATTGAAAAGGTTCCAGTTGAAGAGATAGATAAAAGGGAGCATTATTTTCCCCATAGACCCGTGATCAAGGAATCGAGTCAGACTTCTAAAATTAGACCTGTGTTTGACGCTTCTGCCAAAGACGGTAACGGCCCTTCCTTGAATGACTGTTTGATTAAGGATCCTAATTTGATAGAATTGATTCCAGACTTAATTGATAGATTTAGATTATATAACATTGGGCTCTCAGCAGACATAGGAAAGGCGTTTTTACAGTTAAGAATCACACCGGAACATCGAGATTTTTTACGATTCCTCTTTCCTTCTGAATCTAAAAACTTTATAGACATGGTAGAGTTGTATTCGGTGTCACCACTAGTTCTTTTCTTTTAATGGCATCTTTGTATAATTTGTTTGAAAATGCTGCTGTAAAATATTATGACATAATTTCAAAGCTTCAGAATTCTTTTTATGTGGATAACTGCGTAACTGGAGTGTCTAGTCTGGAAGAGTTATCTCATTTTGTACCCCAAACTCAAAAATTGATGAAAAATGCATGTTTTAATTTGCGTGAATGGGAAGGTAATGTTTTTAGTCCCTATCTTTCCAATTCTACTGGTGATACTTCTATTTTGGGAATGGTATGGAACCTAGATCAGGATATCTTAAGATGCAATGTTCCGACGAAGATAGATCCAGAACAAGATCAAACAAAGAGAACTGTTTTATCTATTGTACAACGTATTTTTGACCATCTTGGTTTGTTATGCCCTATTACTCTATTACCCAAGCTCTTCCTCCCCCCTTTTGAGTCGACCTTGGAGGAGTCAAAATCCCAATAGCATAGTGAAGGCCCAGTCTCTGGGGGAACTTGATGACACGACCAGTTCGAGAAACAAGAGGCAAGAGTGTAGAAGTTACAGGCTGTTCAGCTTTGGGACCCTCCTCCTTCAGAGTATCTTATGCAGGCGCAATCTCCTTCG
The DNA here is from genome assembly GCA_951213105.1 of Amaurobius ferox. Lineage (NCBI taxonomy): Eukaryota > Metazoa > Arthropoda > Arachnida > Araneae > Amaurobiidae > Amaurobius > Amaurobius ferox. The sequence continues at coordinate 254,890 of OX578146.1, forward strand.
TAACCTGCTAAAAACAATCTAAAGAATCGTTAGAATGTAATTCAAGGGGATACATTTTTTGGATAGGTCTCGTCAAAACACCATTTAGAGTTTTTAGTTTAACAGTTCGTACTTTAACATCCTTGCAAAGTATCAACTGTATTACCTTGGCAAGTGGTCAATTTAAACGTTTTTTACAGTCATCGCCAATCAACACTCTTTCCCCTAACTTTACGCTGGGATGATGAACTTTTTGAATCTGTCTCTGAATCAGCTGGCTAAGATATTCTTGTCGAAAACGTCTTCTCAATTCTTCTAGGAGTTTCATTCGGTATCTTATTCTTTTGCGACAGTGCTTCGCATCGACTTGATCAACTTCAGTTACTTTGGATTCCGAGTTTTCAAGCAGAAACATAGCCGGTGTAAGCGGACATAAATCTTCGGTGTCTTCAGACAGATAGGTCAGCGGACGGGAGTTTATGATCCCTTCGCAATCGCACAAGATTGTGTTCAGCTCTTTATAAGATAAAACAGCTCTTCCTAAAGTTCTTTTAAGAAGTTCTTTTAAGGTTCTGATTAACCTCTCCCACCATGCAACGATAGGTGGATTGATTCTCCAGGAGATTCGATACAAGTCAGCTTCGTTCAGAACTTTGTGCCAATCAATTTCTCGTAAGCTATTGTATGCTCCTTTAAAGTTTGTTCCATTGTCCGAGTAGATAATCCTTGGTCGGCCTCTTCTAGCAACAAAACGGCGAAAGGGGAGAAGAAAAGTATTGGTGTTTAAAGATGTCACTAACTCTAATTGCACAGCTCTGTAAATTGCACATGTAAATAAAACTATCCAGGTTTTATCTTCACGCTTCATGTATAGGGGTTCAGCTAAATCTATGCCAATTACTTCGAAAACATAGGCAGTGTCATTGCCCGATCAGCAGGCAATGACACTGGATCTGAAAGTAGAGCTTTTGCTTTGAAGCGTTTACATTTCATACATTTATTTACAATACTACGAACAATTCTCCTTCCCTTGACAATCCAGAACTTTTCTCGTAAAATACTTAGCAGAATCTGAGTTCCTGTATGACAACTTAGTTCATGATAATGTTCCATTATCCGTTTAGTCAGTGTACATTTATCAGGTAACAATATAGGAGATATAAAAGAAGGCTTATCAATGCGTTCGGTAATCCGCGTTTTTACTCGGAAAACTCCATCTTCATCCGTGAAAGTGTTACACATAAGAACACAAGCCTTTGACAAAAATGAAGACTGTACCTGTGTAATTAAAAATTTCTCTGCGTCTTCCATTTCTTGCAAAGACAGTTTTCCAAATTTTCTTTCACTGAGCTCTCTTCTTAAATTATTAGTGAAACGCAGAACTCATGCCGTAAGTCGAATGATTGACTCAAAACGGGAAAATCTCACGGCATACCACGGGGGATTTTCAGATTCTAAGTTCAAATTACTCAAATTAACCTTTTGTCTTTCTAATTCGACTTCTTTTTCACAACAGATTTCATTGGATGGCCAATTTTTTGAACTTTCATACAACCACTGGGGTCCATTCCACCATCGTGACTTAACCAACTCTTGTGGTGTACAACCTCGAGAAACAAGATCTGCAGGATTCTTCTTTCCCGGAACATGTCGCCAGTGTTCGGGAGATGTTAATTTGCGAATTTCTTTAATTCGATTGGACACAAAAGCGGACCACTCTCCATGTTCTCTAATCCACCACAGGGCAGTCATAGAATCACTCCAAAACGTGAAACTTATATTGGGTAAATCAAATGCCAATCTTATTGAATAAGCTAACCTTGCTCCTATACAACAGGCCATGAGTTCTAGCTTGGGTATAGACATGCGACTCTTGCTTTGGCTCTCACAAGCTGAACTTTAATTTCACCTGAGACTACCGATCATATAAATACACAGGCTCCATTTAATCTTTTACAAGCATCAACGAAAATATGCAATTCTGAAGTTTCGTTTGTCTCTAAGTGTCTAGGAATTTGTAATTCAGAAAAAATCGCCATTTCCTTGCACCAATTGGAACATTCCTTTTGCATGTTAAGAGGCAAAAGAATATCCTAAGGTAATTTGCTTTTCCATGCATCTTGCAACATATATATATATATATATATATATATATATATATACATATATATATATATATATATATATATATATATATATATATATATATATATATATATATATATATATATATATATATATATATATATATATATATATATATATATATACATATATATATATATATATATATATATATATAAATTCCCAAAAAGGACAAGTAGCAATGTACTCGTACAGATTCTAGATGTGTGACAGAAGTACCGGCCGGGGGGAGTTGCGACCCCCAGCACTCCGGTTAAAGCTTTTTCCGCCATGGCAAACGCTCCCGGTAACCGATACTCCCTACACGATTTCCTTCATGACCTTTTATAAATCCGCAAAAATACATACGTATATGTATGTATTTTTGCGGATTTATAAAAGGTCATGAAGGAAATCGTGTAGGGAGTATCGGTTACCGGGAGCGTTTGCCATGGCGGAAAAAGCTTTAACCGGAGTGCTGGGGGTCGCAACTCCCCCCGGCCGGTACTTCTGTCACACATCTAGAATCTGTACGAGTACATTGCTACTTGTCCTTTTTGGGAATTTATATAGGAATACACATGTAAATATTGCAGCATAGCGCTTTACAAGATGTATTATAAATTATTTTTTGCTTTTAGCTTTTTAATCTGTTCACTAAAATTGAAAATAAATTTTTCAGGTTTTATTATGTATATATATATATATATATATATATATATATATATATATATATATATATATATATATATATATATATATATATACATATATATATATATATATACATATATATATATATATGCATATATATATATATTTGAAATGTAATAATAAGAATTATGTAAAAATAAAATACAATTCATGTAATATTAACATCACCATAGAAGCAAATTCAAAGCCATAATGCCGATAAGAGAAAAGAACAGCACCATCCCAAATTCGATGATTAATTAGAATTAAATTCATCGTCAGGTCTGAGTATTTAATTCCAATTAACCCAAACAAATGCCTGTTTCAGATTAAGCAATAGTACATTACTATAAATACTTAAACTCAGACTACAGGCAACAAAAAATGAAAAAAGGATACATTAAGAAAATTGTATTACCTTGCGGCATGAACCATTCTTCTACCACGTGTATACACGATCAACCTCAACAGCTTAATCTAGAAGCACCGGAATGAGCAAGTCGAAATTCTACCAGGGAGGTAATACGAACGTTCACGGAATTACTCCCAAACCCGTCCAGTGAGTCTAAGCTGGAGACTGGACAAGCAATTCAGAATACAACTTCCCAAATATGCAAACATGAATATGAATATGAATCAAAGATGAAAATTCCTACTAAACAAGTAATTCATATGAAAAATGGATAATCGAGAATGCCACTATACACCATTATAAGGGCGCTCAAAACGTAGTTTCAATACTGACAAAAATTACATTTTTTTGCGAAAATAAAATTCAAAACATTAATGTTAATGCATCTTATTTTCCTATTTTTTGATTTTTCTAATGTTTTTGACTTAGTTTATTATTTTTCATTTGTATTTATATAATTAATAATTATATATAATATATATATACATATACATACATATACATATATATATACATATATACACACATACACATATATATATATATATATATATATATATTTTTTTTTTTTTTTTTTTTTTCATACTGTATGTTAGTCACTATAATTGGGAATGTTTTCTAGGATGTTATCGAGTGAAATTTGATACACTGAGTCGATAATTTTAATAACAAACTTGGGGGGATATGCATTATTAGTCGCTGTACTCAATAATTCTATAAAGTGCGCTAATTTATAATCTTCATCACAAATTTTATTGATTCTAAGAGCCTGGTTTATTATAATATTTCTAAATACAGATATATGCAAACAAGAGTCAAAATGTTTAATTTTTGATGTATTAAATTTAAAATCCTGTCTTTTATCATACAAGTTTATAACCATATTACAATTTTGTAAATTTATATTTAAATCTAAAAAGTTTGCAACATTTGTCTCATTATTACTTGCATTTAATTGTAAATTTTTTTGGATAAAAGTTTAATACTATAGGGATATTATTATTTGGGGATACACATAAAATGTCATCTAAATATCTAAACATGTGCATATTATGCAAGCATGGATTAATGTTTTTTTCATAGAAGAATAAATACAGATTAGCTAACAATGATGAGGCACCCCCCCCCCCCTTGTGGGATACCAACCTGTTGTTTAAAAAAAGTACCACCATGTTGAATATAATTCTCATAAAGAGTGAAGTTAAGTAATTTTTTAAATAGAAAATTTGAATATTTTAGGTTGATATTATATTTTTCAAATATTCCTAATATAACTTTATACAGATCATCTATATTAATATTATTAAACAAATCTTTGAAATCAAAGGTATAAATACTACGAATATTTGTAAGAGTTTTCAATTTCTTAACTAATTCAAAACTGTTTTTTACAATATGACAATGATTTGAGATTTCATCTGACAAGGATATTTCATGTAATATCTTTAATAATAATTTTCCAGCATTAGTAATGTAAGAATTATGCCCACTGGTAATGGTTCGAAAAGCAACAGGGGATTTATGAAACTTGGGTACTAAAACAATATATGGAATGTTATTACAACTATTTTTTAGATGGATTTGCTTATATTTGGCTGATATTCTATTGTATAAGATTTTAAGGTTAGTTTTATGTAAATTATAGATTTGATTATTAAGTAAGTGTGACTGAAGGGTATTTTTATAATAATATTTACATATAATTGAGTAGTTTCCACATGCTTTATCGACATATGTAATGACAAAATCATTTTGTATTTCTTTAATATCATTTTTAATTGAATTAAGTTTATATGAATTATTAATTTTCTGATTATATATATAATGATTTAAGTATTGCTCTATTAAGACTCTCCAGGGTTTAAAGGCTTCTACAGGGATTTGATATTTATAACTGATTTTATAGATAAATTTATTTAAGTCAAGAAATAAACCTTTACAAATTAATTTATGTTTAAATTTAGTAGGTAGACGGTACTTAGTACCCAGAAACATCAGTGATCTTAGTGCATCATAATTAATAATATTTAGATTTCCCGTTATAACATGCCCATAGTGTTTATCTACGAAGTCTTTGTATTTTTCTAAATGACAGTGGCAATATGACTCTTTATCCAATTCATAGTTTTGATTAATATCTACTGATTTGGCAATTTGATTATAGTTGAAAATATAACGTCCTAACGGTTTATCATATTTATAAGCAATTTTAGGATTTACATGTTTGACTGGAAAGTAATTGGAAACCGATTTTAAAAAATTATTTATCTTCAGATTATTTAAGACAGAATTAGTAAAATTCAAGATACAATATTCGTTTATTTTAGTATTTTGTTTTGATTCGTCATTAAAGTTTACGTCTGTGACATATAAATAACCATTAAGATTTTTACTTCTGGTAATGAGCAAATCATAGAATAAATGTTTAAAATGAACGTTATCAAATGCAGTACTTAGAAAAAGGTTATATACCATATTTAATTGCTGTTTTTTAATTGCGAAAATCCAGTTTTTACATTGTTTCCAATCAAAAGTAATTTTAAAATTTGCATGTTGCTGAAGGATGGCATTTTTTAGTTCAGATAATGATGGCAATTTTTTATTATATTTACTTGCTCTTTTAGTTCTTTTTGATTTACTTTTATGATTGTTGAAGGAATTATAAATATTATGGTCTTCATTAGGAGAATTAAAAGACTTTTTAACTATATTATGATGATTAAATATTTGATTGAGTCCATATGGAAAAATAGTTTTATGTGCACAAATGAATTCATTTTCAAGAAACAATCTGCCATAGTAATTTTTTTGAATACACAGAATACTAATTTCAATGTTGTCGAACCCAAGTTTAGAAAAATGTTCGTATTCAAATTTTGATTCATTAAAGGAAGTTGCATTATTTGAAAAAAATTTTATGTGATTCCTGTGTACGTTAATTCGGAGATGCAGAGGGTTGCTGGTTTGACCTATATATGACATATTACATTTTTTACATACAATTTGGTAGATACAATTATATGTTTTACAGAAGACAAGATTATTGTTACAATTGATCTGATTACTATTAGCAAACGGACAAGTTTTACATCTATTAGATTTACAAGATTTAAATTTAAGTGTGTTATTTAGTGATGCATGGTTGTACGATTGAAAGTTATAGGAAGTGAACAAGGAATACTGGCTGGAAGTACCGAATGAAGATGGAATAGTCATAGAGGATAAAGGATATTGTTGGTAGCTGGATAACGATCTAGGAGAACCCCAACAAGTTCTCGAATACCGAGCTTGGATGTTAGAGAGCATCCAGTTGCCAGTCGCTAATTTTTTATATAAGACATCATGTAATAGGGAAAGATTGTAACCTTTATTTCCCCAAAATAAAGGCACTTGCATTAAAAAAAGTGACTCTTTATCCAAGAATGCACCTTAATTCAATTACAAAGGTGGAGACACAATTAGAACATATGAAAGGTACCATTATTTTTCAAACTAATGGATCATCTAAAACACTTTGAAAATATATAAACTAATGTGTAGACACATTAAAACCTGGATTAAATAAATGCTTAGGAATAAGCAAAACTAGGATAAGCAAAACTAGGATAGATAGTGGAAAAATATACATATACACATTGACTATTCCAGAATAAATTGATTCAAATTAACATCCATCAATACAACATGAAACACAATTTTTACTTCAGAACTAATATAATCTAAGAATAATATAGGAATAATACAACCATTGCTGTAAATACAGGATTCAAATTCTTCCAATAAATATACATTTATTTAATGGTTCAACAAATCAGAGATTCAACGTATGAAAGGCTACGTACGATCACAAAAAACAATAAGATATTCAATATATGAAAAACTAAGATCGATCACAAAAACAATGGCTAGAATAGAGTTATTACCTAGGAATACAATTACAAGACATTTTAAAGTGATAAGATAGGGATAATGAGATAAAAATAAAGTTAAAATTTGACACCAATTCAGCGCAAATGCAGCTAACTTTAGTGTAATTCAGTTCTAACTAATTAAAAATGAATATTACCACAGAAACTCGTAAACAACTAGACAGAAAATAAGAAACCAATATACAATACGCGCATAATGCAGCAGACAAGTATATGGGTAAATATTTGAAATGTAATAACAAGAATCATGTAAAAATAAAAAAATACAATTCAAGTAATATTAACATCACCATAGAAGCAAATTCAAAGCCATAATGCCGATAAGAGAAAAGAACAGCACCATCCCAAATTCGATGATTAATTAGAATTAAATTCATCGTCAGGTCTGAGTATTTAATTCCAATTAACCCAAACAAATGCCTGTTTCAGATTAAGCAATAGTACATTACTATAAATACTTAAACTCAGGCTACAGGCAACAAAAAATGAAAAAAGGATACATTAAGAAAATTGTATTACCTTGCGGCATGAACCATTCTTCTACCACGTGTATACACGATCAACCTCAACAGCTTAATCTAGAAGCACCGGAATGAACAAGTCGAAATTCTACCAGGGAGGCAGTACGAACGTTCACGGAGTTACTCCCAAACCCGTCCAGTGAGTCTAAGCTGGAGACTGGACAAGCAATTCAGAATACAACTTCCCAAATATGCAAACATGAATATGAATATGAATCAAAGATGAAAATTCCTACTAAACAAGTAATTCATATGAAAAATGGATAATCGAGAATGCCACTATACACCATTATAAGGGCGCTCAAAACGTAGTTTCAATACTGACAAAAGTTACATTTTTTTGCGAAAATAAAATTCAAAACATTAATGTTAATGCATCTTATTTTCCTATTTTTTGATTTTTCTAATGTTTTTGACTTTGTTTATTATTTTTCATTTTTATTTATATAATTAATAATTATATATACATATACATACATATACATATATATATACATATATACACACATACACACACACATATATATATATATATATATTTTTTTTTTTTTTTTTTTTTTTTTATACTGTATGTTAGTCACTATAATTGGGAATGTTTTCTAGGATGTTATCGAGTGAAATTTGATACACTGAGTTGATAATTTTAATAACAAACTTGGGGGGATATGCATTATTAGTCGCTGTACTCAATAATTCTATAAAGTGCGCTAATTTATAATCTTCATCACAAATTTTATTGATTCTAAGAGCCTGGTTTATTATAATATTTCTAAATACAGATATATGCAAACAAGAGTCAAAATGTTGAATTTTTGATGTATTAAATTTAAAATCCTGATATATATATGCATATATATATATATATACATATATATATATATATATATGCATATATATATACATATATATATATATATGCATATATATATATATATATATACATATATATATATATATATACATATATATATATATACATACATATATATACATATGCATATATATATATATACATATATACATATATACATATACATATATATATATATATATATATATATATATACATATATACATATATACATATATATATATATATATATATATATATATATACATATATACATATATACATATATACATATACATATATATCTATATATATATATATATATATATATATATATATATATATATATATATATACGTACATATATATATATACATATATATATATATATATATATATATATACATACATAAATATATATATATATATATATGTCTGTATATATATAATCTCATTAGTGTGTTGAAATAAATGCAGCTCGAAGCGACAGCAGTTAACTACGTAAATTCAATTAAATAATGCTACATATCAAATAAAGTATTAAGTATTTCGTTCTTCTCAGGTAATAATAAATTCACTAATTTCCCCCGACTTTCCATAAATCAAAGGCAAAACAAATTACCGCACGCTCTCATTAGCTTCTTCATCAGTTTTAATTGTTGCGCTACTAAGGTAATTTGTATGCCAGGATTGCTGCGAACTGGATACTTCTCTAACTGAATCATAATGCCTGAGACCTCATTTGAATACTGCCGCTTTATGAAACCTTTGACTCCTGATACACCAGACTCTCCATCCCCACTGATTGCTTGCATCACGATACAGATAATTCAAGTATTCGATTTATGGGCAATAATTCATACACGATCCGCTCGTTTGTCGTATTTATTGCAAAGATCATCGACAATAATTCTTCTGCTCTCTCTTCTGTCTTCTTCTATTTCATCATAATATTACTAAATCCATAGTCCGCCAGATGGCCAGATAAAAAAATGACAAGAAAGATCAATCATGCATAAAGCATTGATTATGCAGCACTTTCCAACTTCAATGCAATTTTATTTAAACATCTTTAAAATACGATACATTCCTCGATAATAGTTTTAAAATTATCACAATACTATATTAATTTATTATATTTGAAAACTTAAAACTTCATCGAAAAAAATGAACTTCATTCAAATGACGGCATTGAAATATAAATTGCCTGGTTTAAACATCTCTAAAATGCGATACATTCCTCGGTAATATTTTTAACATTATCATAATACTACAATAATTTTTATATTTGGAAACTTCATCGAAAACAAATGAAATTTATTCAAATGACGCCATAGAAAAAATAACACGCCTGGCGCTTTCTATAAAAGCAGCATTTCATTCATAGACATTTTCCCATTCATTTCATTCATCACAATACTATAATAATTTATTTTATTTAAAAACTTTACACCATGGAGCTACAAGTAATTAAACTCTATGCTTTAAACTTCATCGAAAAAAATCTTCCTTCTCTCTGTAAAATCAATGAATATTTCATTCATATCAGATGTGCAGACTCCGTGAGCTAAATAATTTTACGTTAAAGAAATGCATCCTTGTACAACTCATTCTACGTATTTTACTGTTTTTATTTTACATAAGTGAAAAATAGGCTTCGTTGTAGAAATAATCGAAGTTGGATGATCATTTAAGCTCAAAGATTGTAATTGCGTTGTTTCAGTATGTAGATGCACAGAATTTAAGCAAAAAGAAGTCGGTTTTAGGACGGATACAACACTAAATCCATATATATAAAGAAGAAAAGTGTGTATGTATGATCCACCATAACAGGAGAACGGCTGAACCAAATTTCACGAAATTGTTCTTGGTAGTCTTGAAATCACCCTACAAAAAACATAGGTCATGTTTCCAGTTTCTACAACCAGTGATTCTCGAGATATTAATGAAAAACGACACTTTTTCCTAGCAATTCTACTCATGATTCACAACGAAAAAGGTTGGACATTGTTGGTTTAAAACGTGAAAGTCAATTAAATATCTGAGTTTTGTGGGAGTTTATTGAACGTATTAGACAATTTTGAAAATCACAGGATTGAGATATGAATTTAAATGGAAATTACTCAACACTGAGTTTTGTGGGAGTTTATTGAATGTCTTAGACTATTTTGAAAATCGTAGGTTTAAGATATGAATTTAAATGGAAACTATCACCATGGTTTACTTCTCACAGGCTTATTCAACAACGAAAAGTATTAAGAAATCACAAGAAAGATCAATCATGCATAAAGCATTGATTATGAAATACATTCCAGCTTTAATTTTATTTAAACATCTCTAAAATTGCGATACATTCAGAGGTAATATATCACAATCGGCCCTATATGTTTCGGTGTAATTTTTATCATAGTTTGGCATTGTAAATCCTGAACAACGACGGGTAATCGCTGCTAGTATGAATTAAAAAGAACTTTAAAAATCACGATTTTGACACAAGATGGATGCCATATTTTATTTTGAAGGGGGTCATGTGATCTCTTCATATAAAAGGTGTAATTATTATTTTAATTTTCATTTAAAAGCTACTGAATATATTTCGCTGAATTTTTTTATAGATTTTATGGGATAATTTGAATATTTCCTAAAACTTTCGAAGCAATTTGTGAATTTTAAATTCGCTTAAAAAATGTTTGAAAAATGAGGTCCCATAGGGTACAATGTATTTCATTTTTTCAACCTGGATTCAATCCAAAACGAATTGGGTGATATTATTTATTTATATTCTCATAGGTTCCACAGACCGTCTGAACAACATACTAAAATTTCATTTTGATAAAGTTATTTTTACGGCAGTTATCGTGCTAACGGACAGAGAAACAGACAGGCAGACAGAAAACAGTTTTCAACTATGTTGTAAAGTGTTAAAAACGATATATACTATTATCCCACGAGTTAGTACTTTAAATATTACCAAGCAGAAATGAGAGGATTTCTTTGAAATTTAATACGTTTATTTAAATAGATGACAACAATACCCGATTAATTTTCTGGAAATAATTCCAAGATTTGTTTGTTTCTTTTTCCGTAATACACAATATCAAAATTTGTTAATCTCTAGGGGAAGTCATGTGATGGACACATAAAATATGTGCAATGCAATAATCTCCATTTTCACATTTCATTTCCAACAGTAATAGAATTTAAGTGTCCGGGGAATATTGACAGGTAAGAAAACCGGTTTGCAATCATTCTTTCACCCAAGATTCTGAAAAAAAAAATCTCTCATTACCAATCCTAACAGTGAAAGGAAACGAAGATTGATAATCGGGTCTTGATAGCATGGCTCAGTTGATTCCCGCTCATAATATCGGTCTTCTTACGTTCGACAGCCCTTATGATTAGGTCAGGACACATAATAGAAAGTTTACTGTTGATTCATTTTCTTTCCGATTTCGATCGTGATCGAAGGAATCTTTACTGCCATGGACATTTTCCGCCAATTTATGGGATCAGTAGAACATTGGATGGAAACTGGGACTTCCACTTTGGGGTGGCTGCTGACCCATCTGGAGCAAAATCTATTTTCGGCAACTCTAAAAGTGAAACTTCTGGATAAAAAAGTTTAAGTGCTTCGTAAACTGTTGACAGCTGCAGTCAAAAGTGTTGATTTCTTAGGAAAGGGGCTATTTATTTTTTGTTATTGGTTATTATTTTGGACTTGTTCCGTTTTGTTCCGCTGAGAAATAAATAAAAAAAAATAAATTCTGAAGATAAATGATTTCTTTAACAACCAATGGAATTAGTATTTATTTATAGAATTCCTGGACTTTTCATTAAGTGTGAAAGCCGAAATGGGTTGAAGGTTATTTATAATGCAACTAGATAAGTTTTCGTATCAGCTAGAATATAAGCGTACCCCTGCAACTATTTGGCAAACAGATTGATCCTTTGTACAATTTTATAGTTTGTACATGAACTCTTCATGCTTTTCCGACAGTATATAATATAAAAAGATGCAGTGTTCTGTAAGAAGGCTATAAATTTAAAATGAACTTTGTGTTGATCTGTAGGTTGTGTACATACTCTTAAAACAATTTCGTAATTGCATAAATTATTTTTCTTCGTGTACGGTGTTTGAACAAATTATAATGCAAATATAGAGCTGGGGGTGGGGGAGTACTTAGTCATAAACAAGGATATTGAGATATCAACTGTTAAAAATTCGGACATTCCGGTAAGCGTTTTTTTTTTTTCAAATATACATAAAAATTTTCGAGTTTGTTAGATTTTTGTAAGCCCAATAAACATGGTGTTCAATGATTATTTTAGGATATGATTTTTCAGATCAACACTGACTTAAGTAGTTATTCCCAAAGTAAAATTATGATAGATATGATAACTCATAAAGACATAAGTTATTATTCCTGACTTAAGCAGTTCTCAAACAATATTATGAAAAATTCTTTTACAAATTTATAAAAAAAGTGATTGTTCATTTCAAGCTAATCATGATGATACACTTAATTTTCAATTCGAATTCCAAATTGCTTTTATTCTTATTTCACATATTCTTAAGGCTGCATTTATTACAGTTTTTGTGAAAACCCATGAAAAATACCAAAATACTGTTTCAGCAGATATATCTCAAAATTGTATGAAAATACAATTCAAAGTTAACACACCATTTTACAAACTAATTAGCTACTTTTAAATTTATACAGAATGTCCCAAAAACATTGATCTCTGCTTTTATTCCTTAAATATTGATCTTAGACATATATAATAAATTACAAAGTTGCGTAACAAAAGGTACAGAATTTTATGAAATCGATTAAAATTTTCAGGGGATTAAATTTGAAGAAATACGAAATTTAAATTTTCATACTGCCCCCGCACAAAAACATTTCCAATGAGTAAAATGTGCCCCATGCACTAATAATGAAAACAAAATAAAATAACTTTTGTGTTGATGAGCCCACGGCTACGCCTGGACCGCTTATCTTAAACTCGAAATCCCGACAACGACGGGTACATTTTCTAGTAAACAAATAAAACTCTGAAACTAGATGGAAAAAATCTGATGTGAGCAGCCCATGACTTTTACTACAGACCCAAATTTATTTTCTCTTTATTTCTTTATTAATTCATTGGGTTTAATTGCATAAAATAACACGTATAATTATTTGAAATTGCAGTGACTTTGCACTTTTATAGCAATTTTCGTTTTCATTTGCACATATTCTCCAAACCGGCGTAATTATCTTCCTCAAATGACGGAGAATAATGTTGGAAGCTCCAGGTGATTAGACCAATTATATGCTTACTGAGAATTTTTGGTGAATATGTGAAACTTTTATTTTGTCTTAAGGTCTAATTAATCAGCTAAAAGTTATGACAAACACTTTATTAACAAACATATTGTTAAAGGCCCAGACCATACAGCCAACCCAGGGGTTTGCGGCAATTGAGCGTATGGCCGGGTAACAAACATATTGTGAATAAAGTGTTATTATTGCTAAAAATATTTTAAAATAACGTAATTCCTTATTTTATTAAAATAAAATAACGTAAATAAACCCAAACTGTCGAACATGTGCATATTCTTTTTGCCATTCGGCAAATGATAATGGCATGTGTAAATGGCTCACACACGAAATTATGTTGTTTGATTATAATAATATGCTTGTTGCTATTCGACAAACGATAATAACATGTATAAATGACTCACACTCGAGATTTTGTTGTTTGATGATGATAATCATAATAATAATAATAATATGCTTGTTGCCATTCGGAAAACGATAATAATGGCCGTAAACGACGCAGTCGAAATTACGTTGTTTGATGAAATGTCATTTGATAAAGGTAGATCATATAGCTTCCGAAACCAGATGCTTAATTCACATTTGTTATTTTTATTCCGTAACATATTATTATTGACTGATACTTTTAAAACAGTTTAATTGAATATTATTTAAATTTAGTTCATGAAGTTTGCTCATATAGCTTCCGAAAGCAATTGGTTTCTTTAATCTTTGTTGTATTTGTCTTTATCAATTCTGTAGGATCAGGACTATGAAGCTGATTTCCATCTTTTTTATGGTTCATAAATAATGAACATAGATTCAAATAATATATAACATTTTATAGGTAATTGATCCTTTTAATTTAATTACACGTGTTTTACTTCGAAAAGAATAGTGTTATGAACTTTTCCTCCTCTCACTTTCCTATCCTTCGAAGACCCACCTGTACAGGCATCCTTCATCATGACGTGGTTTTATGGTTGCCACATTCCGAAGATCGAAGAAGGGTTGCCAGTTTTGAAGATTTATCGCCAATTTAGCGACTTTCCGAAGCTTCAAGAAAAACCTCAAAATAACCAATATTCTACATGATATGGGAGAGTTCCAGAAGTTTCTATGGAGAGTCTATAAAATGGATTTTTCACTAAATTGGAGAACAGTTGACGTGATACGAACTACATTGAACTGTGATATTCGTTAGTATAGCTGCTGTTTTGTGAAATGACTTTCGTCAATGTTTTGAGAATAGTATCAGTTATTTTATGAAATTAGTAGAACATTTAAGTGTTGCTTTACTGTATATTGTTCTTGTTTACGCTGTGCTTGTGAATAAACGTGTTAGTTATCCAGAAATTTGAATTCATTCTTGTATCTTGAGCGCACACCCACGATTCCAGAGGATACAATAGTAATTCCTGCATTGATTGGGAAATAAACTTAATTCTCAGATATATATTTCTAAACACATATCACAAAATACTGTAAATGTCACATGTTAAAATCATTTATTTTAACGAAACAAATAATAGTGATATCGAAGCAAAAAATCCTATTAAATATATATTTATGCTTGATGACTTAAAGCAGAACTTGTAAGTTGTACCCCTCCTTTCTCTGGATAATATCTATAAATTTTATATCGGTAGTACTAAACGTACGATCAGTATCCGTTTGTCCGAACATACAAGAGACATAAAAAATGGACTACCGACTGCCCTTCCCCAATTCGTGAATAAAGATAATTTTCGCCCTCTTTTTGAAAAACTTTTCTTTTAGTTAGCTGTAATAGCCCCCGTTCGATCTTGCTTTATGAATCCCTTTTTATTTATTTATATCGTTCTTCTATTTGTAATTTTGACCCGGTTCAGGTCCTAAGTTATGCTTGGCGACTCGTTCTCGATTCCCTACATGTTAAACCTTTGAACAGCTACATTGATTTATAATTATTGTATTTTAAAAAATCCTATATTTTTAACACTTTACAACAAAGTTGAAAAGTGTTTATGACTTTGTTCATTCTGTCTGTTTCTTTCCGCGTACGAGTTGAACATTCTTACTCTTCTCCTCGGCCAATCAGAGCCGGGGTCCCACAGGGCGGAAATTTAAGCCCTCTTCTATTTAATCTTTATATCAATGATATACCCAAAAACCCTTACATCAGGCTGGCCATCTTTGCCGATGACACAGCCCTGATGGCAAGAAGCTCCAAACCACACCACACTATTAACACACTCCAAAGATACATAAAGAATAGTCTTGAGCACTGGCTCGTGAACTGGAGAATAAAAATCAATCCGACCAAGAGTGCAGTTGTCATTTTTCGACCTAACTACCGAGAACTTAGCATCAGTAACTTTTCCCTTAAAATTTTCAATGATCCGATCCCCTTTTCACAGTCAGCAAAGTATTTGGGAGTCACATTGGACTCCAAATTACTTTTCTCTGAGCACATCATAAACAAGACTGCATCTGCTAACAAAACCTTTGTAGCCCTCCTCCCACTTCTCGGTAGAAAATCTCACTTGTCCCTTTACAATAAACTGCTCATCTACAAACAAATCATCGCACCAGCGTTTTTGTATGCTTGTCCTGTATGGGGTTCGGCTGCGAAAACGCACATCGAGAAACTGCAAGTGTTTCAAAATAAAGTCTTGCGCTGTATTGTTAATGCGCCCTGGTTTGTCCAGAACGAGGTGATTCACCATGATCTTAAAGTCCCACACGTTGCTGGGCACATTCGGACCACTTCTCAAAAAATTTTCAGGAAGAATACTAGCAAACCCTGCCTGAGAGGCGTCGATAGTAGCTACGACACTTCCACGACCTCCTATCTTGGGAAAAGAAGGCCTAGACACCTTCTTACAGGGCCTGCGGTGCCTCCGTGGAAGCGCCCCAGATATTCTGCGCCCCAGGCAGGCGTTTCCTAACCCTAGTACGCCGGCAGACGTTGAAGTCGCACCTTTCCACTCTGGAGCTGCCTCGGCAGACCCAGAGTGAAATGGAGCGTTCTGATTCGTCCTCCCCGGTGTACCCTCAATCCCTTTGATCTCGCATTGCCCGCGCCTTTGATGCCAGCCCGGTCACATCGAAAATCAGAGACTGCTCTGATACTACTTGTAAATAAAATTAACTGTACTAAATTAATGTTTATATAATTATAACTGTAAATTTAATGTATTGTGTGCCTGAAAACGGCCTTCTTTTTTCACAACGAGCGACGGAATTGTAAATATTGTAAATATTGTTAATTGTAATAATCATAAACTGTACTATTATACCCCTTACAACTTTAACCTCTAACTTAAAGTATTACTAAATTATAAACTAAATTACAAATTATCTATACCTACTACTTATATTAAGCAAAACTTGAACTTATTTCTGCACTAAACTTAAATTGTAAAAACTTATTAAACTTAGAAATCGTCAACGAGCATTTTCTATTGGTCACCAGCCCTTGGCCCCGCCCTCCCCTTCTCTTGCAGCCACAGCAGCTCAGTACTCAGTCATTCAAGAGACAGCCACTCCAAGATGCAGGCGACAATTAACACCAAGTCGCCACTGGACTCTACAAAGCACCCAACTACAATGATGAGTGCATATTGCTATTCTACATACAACAAAATTCACCAACAGTGGACATTTTTATCTTCGATGTGGGCGTAAGGGACCTTCGGTCCCATGGAAGCCCGTAATGAAGCGTCTTGGCTTCTGTCTGTCTGTCTGTCTGTCTGTCTGTCTGTCTGTCTGTCTGTCCGTTAGCACGATAACTGCCGTAAAAATGACTTAATCGAAATGAAATTTCAGTATGTTGTTCAGACGGTCTGTAGGACCTATGGGAATATAAATGAATAATATCACACAATTAGTTTTGGATTGAACCCGGGTTGAAAAAATGAAATACATTGAGCCCTATGGGACCTAATTTTTCTAACATTTTTTAAGCGGATTTAAAATTCACAAATTGCTTCGAAAATTTTAGGTAATAGTCAAATTGTTCCATAAAATATATAAAAAAAAATTCAGCTAAATATATTCAGTAGTTTTTTAAATAAAAATTAAAATAATAATTACACCTCTTATATGAAGCGATCACGTGACCATGATATGAAACGATCACATGACCCACTTCAAAATGAGATATAGCATCCATCTTGTTTCAAATTCGTGATTTTTTAAAGTTCTTTTTAATTCATATTGAGTGTTGTATCCATCCTAAAACTACTTTATTTCTGCTTAAATTCTGTGCATCTACATACTAAAACAACACAATGACAATATCTTTGAGTTTAAATTCTCATTCAAATTTGATTATTTCTACAATTAAGCCTATTTTTCACCTATGTAAAATGTAAACAGCAAAATATGTAGAATGAGTTGTATTAGAATTACTGTATTTCTTTAACACAAAATAATTCAGTTCATGGAGTCTGCATGGCTGATATGAATGAAATATTAATTGATTTTATAAACAGAAGGACGATATTTTTCGATGAAGTTTCAAGCATAAAGTTTATGAATTGTAGCTCCATGGTCTTAATTTTTAAATAAAATAAATTATTATAGTATTGTGATGAATGAAATGGAGAAAGTTATGAATGAAATCCTGCTTTTATAGAGAGATCCAGGCGTGTTATTTTTTCTATGACGTCATTTGAATTAATTTCAGTTGTTTTCGACGAAGTTTTCAAATATAATAAATTATCGTAGTATTATGATAGATTTAAAAATATTACCGTGGAATGTATTGCATTTTAGAGATATTTAAACCACGCAATTTATATTTCAATGCCGTCTTTTGAATGAAGTTCATTTTTTTCAATGAAGGTTTAAGTTTTCAAATATAATAAATCAATGTAGTATCGTGATAAGTTTTAAAATATTACCGAGGAATGTATTGCATTTTCGACTTTTTTAAATAAAATTGCATTGAAGTTGGAAAGTGTTTCATAATCAATGCTTTAAGCATGATTGATCTCTCTTGTTAAATCTCTTCGAGGTATTTGTTTTTGAACTTTGTATAAAATATAATCTCACTCCTAATCCACCTTTTTGTATAAATGACAATTTCATAGTATGCAAATTTTATATGACAGTATTGAATTGTATTTAAGCACATTGGCATCGTTTCTAATTGTATTGCCACTGAGGATGAACATGTAAGATATTCGAAAAGGCTTTGGCTATTGCTTTTACGTCTGTAGGATGATTTAAAAATAAAATGACTATTGGATCTGTGAGATTTGTCATTTATTAGTAATTAGTATTTGAAATCGTGACGTGTCGCCACTATCAGTATAACATATACTAATTACAGATATACAGCTGCGGGAAAAAAACCGCCTCACCCTCTGTTAATCGAGCATCGTTCATCGTAGAGAAAATTGAAAGATGCCATTCGATTAGGAATAAATGTGCGTAAAATTTGCATAAGGGGCCGTCTGCATATCTAAACGCGCAAAAACTTTGAAATTTTCAATGGCAACACCCAAGTTTGACGCAATCCTTCGAACATTACACTAAAATTAACCTCGGATATTAAGTTTCAAGATATTTGGATGAAGCGTTTCCGAATTATGAGTATGTAAAGTTTTGAGCTCCTAATGTTAAATTAGTTTCCAAGACTTCCATTCATATCTTCTGTAATAATTATCTGCTCAAGCTGTACTACTAAACAACCCAAACACATTTACTTGATTTTATTTTTGTAGAATAAATTGTTTGTATGAAATATTAATTATGAAATCAATAATCGAAAAAATATGAATACAAACCTGGACATGTTTTGAGAAAAATCGATTGACAAAGAGTTTTTATATGTTTATGCAAAATTTCAGGTGTTTCCTGCCTCTAGTTCTTTCGAAATGTTTAAATATTCAGCATCAAGATGATATTAGGAGTCGTATATTATTTTAAAAAATGACTAATTTGAAAAAGTTTTATTAATTGTAAGTTAATCTTTATTTAAGAAAACGGGCATTTATTTTTACCCAATTTTAATAAAAACATTGTATAAGCAGTGTTTTATAGATGCAACCTAATCAACGTAATTCTGCTACTGTATTGAAGGGTGAAAACTTGTATTGTTATAAATGGGATCTACTTATGTTACTGTCGATTAATAGTTCCGGATCTACTGCTAGTTGACATCGCTCACAAAATGTGATAATTCATATTAAAAAATATTTATATTAAACAATAACAAATTATAAAATTATGTGATACTAAACACCATAACACGTAGCTTTATATCAAAAGACGAATTTGCGTAATTGCGGGTTAGTATGATAGTTATTACAAGAACCTAAGAACCTCTTATTGAAAGGTAAAATGATTCTATAATTTTATTCTCAATTTAATTTCGCTAATTTAACTGTATTGCAAAGCACACTTATCACACCTAACAACATCCTTATTTAAAGTTTTACTGCGGTATATGAGATTGAAAGTCGGGTTTGTTACAAATGTGTATGCTGCGACTATATAATTTGCGTAATTGCGGGTTAGTATGATAGTTATTACAAGAACCTAAGAACCTCTTATTGAAAGGTAAAATGATTCTATAATTTTATTCTCAATTTATTTTCGCTAATTTAACTGTATTGCAAAGCAGACTTATCACACCTAACAACATCCTTATTTAAAGTTTTACTGCGGTATATAGGTTTGAAAGTCGGGTTTGTTACAAATGCGTATGCTGCGACTATATATTTTGCGTATGCTTCGGCACTTGACGCGAGGAACAGCATTATAAAATTACAAATATTTTTGAAACAGCATTATAAAATAACAAATATTTTTGAAACAGCATTATAAAATAACATTTGAAAATAAACATTTCATTCTTCTTTATTTCTTCTTTCTTTTATTGACCTTGGCACGAATGTCCCATAAGTTTTTAGCAACGTACCTTGTACGGCTTTTAAGCCCTAATAATCGTGCCCTATTTGAGGCTCACATAATCTTACCCATTACAGGCTCACTGCCTTAGTAACACACAAGACAACACCACACCCAGCCATGAAAATGCTCACCCTCTCAGCGCAGAAATCGAACTTGCGACCCTTTGGCTGCGAGGTAAGCCATAATGCTGAATGTCCAGAGGATAGCTCAATAATTTACAACAATGCTGTGGTCAATCAACGAAATATCGCCCTTCAAATTAAGGTTTTCAATATGGAACTGATTCCCGAAAATTGCACATTCCGGAATATTGAATATAAAGATAGAAACGTCGTGAAAATTTGAATTTGGACTAATTTGGGGGGTCTAGAACTTGTGGATGACGTCAACATTGAGTGTTGGCATTGAAAATTCCAGTGCTTGTGCGCGTTTAGATATGCAGACGGCCCTTTATGCAAATTTTACGCACATTAATTTGAAGAGGATGTTATTTCTAATCGAATGGTATCTTTCAATTTCCTCTGCGATGAATGATGCTCGATTAACAGAGGGTGGGGCGTTTTTTTTTCCGCAGCTGTACATATGATACTGTAAAAGAAATGATCGTCTCTCTTTCCTTCAGCCCTTCCCTTGTAAACACTAATATCTTTCCCTTACGGGATGTCTTCGGATTTTCTGATTACAGACGTTCAAAACATTATGCAATATTTGAGCAGAGGAATTCGTTAAATGACTAAAGTTGGGCAATTGGTAGCATAACAATGCGAAATCTAAGAATATCGGATTTGATTCCGTGTTCCCACCGGCCGTAGTTTTAAGCTAAAATTAAGTCAAATATTTTGTAGTTTATACTTCTTACACAGGTCTACTTACAATATGATTTCCTGAATACACAATGCTACTTTTCAACTTACTGTTTAAATAAGCTCGAATTATTTAAGAATCCAAACTTAATCGAGCCTCCCATTTCATGCTACGAAATCGAACCCAAAACCTAGAAATGTCTGAAGAAAATTTAGTTATTCAGTGTCTGTTTAATCATCGATAAAGGTCAGCTTATACAAAACAGATGTAATGAATATCTCAGCATTATTCAAAAAAGTTATTAATAATGACAGATCCTTATTGTACGTGTTTAAAAAGTTATTGATAATGACAGATCCTTATTGTAAGTGCTTAAAAAGTAAAATATACTTACGTTCGTCGGCAGAGCATATCTGTCTGTGAAGCTTTTTAATCTGGAATTTAATTTCTTACTGAGCAGAGGATATACGCTGCAACCAACACCCTGGAATAGATATAAATAGCATTTAATGAAAATTTTCACATTTAAAATTACATTTGGAACCTTTAATTGTACAATGAAAATCATAAATTAGCAATTTACAGACAATGAAATTTGTGGATACAATATTTTTGTAAAATGATAAAATGCATTAAAATTATGGAGTAATATAAAATTTTTGGGACCATTCGAACGCTTCAAATAAAATCATGCACCGATAAAAAAAAAAAAATTCTGATGTGGACAATACATGACTTTCCCTACGGACTCAAATTCATTTTCCCTCTATTTCTTAAATAATTGATTAAATTAAGTTTAATTGCACAAATTCACTCGCATAAGTATTTGAAATGACACTAAATGTGAGAAATGTGAAAAAACTAAAATACCTTGAAACCAACTAGTCCAAGGGTAATAGACTTGATCTTATTCTTTTGTTTTACAAAAATTACGTGTAAAACAAGCATTTATGGATATATTTGAGCACACGTAGTCTTTTATTTTAGATTTTGACGAATTTGGGTCATTTCGCAAAAAAGGCAGATTCTTTCTTCTCGAATCGTATCAAAATCTAATCAGCACAAGAGTAATACACTAATGTCATGTACCAAATTTTATGAAATTCGGTCTATTAGTTTGTTAGTTAGAATAGATACATGCAATTTTTTCGGGCCATTTTGCACTAAAAAACAGGTTCCTTTATCCCAAATCGTGCCAAAATCTAATTAGCACCAGATTAACCTACAAATGACTTACTTACAAAATTTTATGAAATGTGGTACATTAATTTTTGAATGAGAGTGGATGCATGCATTGCACACACTCGCGCGTACACACACGCACATACATATAAACATTAATACATACATAAAAATAATTATAAACGTTCCCTATACATTACCATATATTGCAGGGAAAATAATTATAAACTTTCCTTATACATTACCATATATTGCAGGAAAAATAATTATAAACTTTCCCTATACATTACCATATATTGCAGAGAAAATAATTATAAACTACCAGAGATTCAGATATGGAAGCCTTATAAACATCTTCAGTTTCTGGTTTAATTCTAAAACTTTCACACTAGTTGCTTATTTCAGGGTTATGTTTTAAATAAAATATCTAACCAAGCAAAACTCTATATCGAACTTTTTTCCAAAATATACAAAAATATCTACTCTTCATCCTAATAAAATATTAAAAAAATACCAATAAAGTACGACATAATATCATATATGATGTAACCCCATCACACTCCTGAAAATTTTAAAGCGAACCTGATGCTGTAATGCAGGCTTTTAAAATTCAAACAACGTACTTTAAGTATACACTAAGTTCTTACTCAAATTTGAGTAGTCTGAAGAAACTTCGAAAAGACTTGAGCATCTGATTTTCTTTGACTGCACCCCTTTCTTAAGCAAATATATATCATTCATCGGCATTGTAGGTCGAGTATCGATTTCAACAGTTGCTCTCACCTTCCGTAATCCGGTGATATACTGATTTCGACATGTTCCTAGAGCACTCAAGAGTCGTCAATCTGAAATGATATTGCTATACCTTTTGGATGAAGTGGAAATATCTGAGACAATTTGGTAAGTTAAGAGTTTACGCCAGATAAATGTCACGAATACGTAAAAATATATATTTCCAAATGTTTCAGGACAGTTTCTGCAATAAAATTATCTATTGAATTCAGGTACGGATTAAAGTGACACATCTCTCAAAATTCTTATCAGTGTGTCTGTCTTGCACTAAAGTTAAGATCTTCAACACATTAAGATGTATATTAGTGAAACCTGTTTTAAATCTTTCTAAATAATTTAAATTAAATATCTTGCATTTCAGTATATCTTTGGATATCTGGCCTTTTAAATTCCTAAAAAATCTGATGTGGACAGCATATGACTTTCCTTATATACTACAATGAATTTACTACTTTTACAGTAAAAAAAAGGGTTATTTTTAGAGTAGATACTTCTATTCCTTCCAAGATATTGAATTTTCATCAATTAGTCGTCATTTTCATTGATTTAGCGTCATTTTTATCCATTTGGCGAGATTTTCGTTTATTTGTCAGCATTTAAAAAAAAATCGCCAAGTTGGCGACATTCCGCTAAATTCGTCGCCAAAATATTGCCAAACGTTATGGAGGGAGAAATAAGTTATTCTCATAGCAGAAAAATGACTATTGGCGTTCAAATATAAAAATATTACTCAAAGTATCTTTCCTCATGAATGTAACGAGCTAGATCCACGAGAATGATGTCACCTAATTTATCTCATGATATTACATATGAAAAGTGAACATGTTTCTCAACAGCTAATATTTTTTTATAATTCATAGGATTATTTGATAAATTTATTTGAAAAATGCGCAATATCTCGAGAACGGTTCATGCTAACGTTTTAGCATTTATGTTAATCGTTTTCTAATGAAAATTACATAAGAAATGTCTATTTGCGTAACTTTGTTAAAGGTTTTGATTTTTTGATGATTTTTTCAAAATTTCACTCAAAAATTTTGGGGGGTTCTGAACATTTAATTGTGTTTAGAAGCAATAGGCTTCCAGTATTCACGGATTGCAATTTTTGTACCAAATTTCATTCGAATCGCTCCATTCGTTCGTGAGGTATCGTCTCCACAGACTCACTGACACACACACAGCCATCACCTCAAAATGCTCTATTCGTGATCAGGGATGCTTGAAACGTGCTCTTCCGTCGAAAACTCAAATTCGAATTTTCTACCCCGTCACAATATTTTCCTTATACATTATACTATGTATATAAAGAAAGTAAAAATTGCCTGCGAATAAAAAGAGCTAAGTGTGCTTTGAAAGAGTGTTAGGATCCTTCAGCTGGGTCATTTAGACCTGAAAATACAACTCTGGTCCTGCGGGAACTTGACGCAAACCATTCTGAGATTCCATTACTTTTCAGGAAGGATGTTTTTGTTTTTGCACTTAACGGGGAGATTTTTACCCTAAAGTGGAATTTTTGTGACATATCAATACCTTTTATGGACGAGCGAAGTCCATTCTGTATTCAAAAGAAAGTGAAATCATTATTTGCCTGAATGTTGTTTCTCTTTCACTGGAAAACTATAATGTGTAAAAAGATGAAATTTTGCATACATATGTGAAATTGCATGCATATTTGCAGAATCAAAACTTTAATTATTAAAACGAACTGTAACAGGGCGAAACGCCCATTTTTACTTTCCTTATATGCAATAAAGTATAAGGAAAATATTGTGACGGGGTCGAAAATTCGAATTCGAGTTTTCGACGGAAGAGCACGTTTAAAGCATCGCTGATCACGAATCAAACATTTTTGAGGTGATGTCTGTGTGTGTGTGTGTGTCAGTGAGTCTGTGGTGATGATAACTGACGAACGAATGGACCGATTCGAACGAAATTTGGTACAAAAATTACAATCCGTGAATACTGGAAGCCTATTGTTTTTATATGCAATAGAATGTTCAGAACCCCTCTAAAGTTTCTAGTGAAATTTTGAAAAAATCATCAAAAAATCAAAACCTCTTATAAAGTTACTCAACTAGACATTTTTTATGTAATCTTTCATTAGAAAACGATTAACAAAAATTTTAGAATGCTAGTATAAACCGTTCTCGAGATATTGCACATTTTTCAAAAAAATGTCAGAAAATTATATAAAATAAAAAAAAATATTTTCTATTGAGAAACATATTCACTTTTCATATGTAATATCATCGATAAATTGGGTGATATCATTCTCGTGGATCTAGATCGTTCCATTCACGAGAAAAGATACCTTGAGTAATACATTTGTATTTGAACGGCAATCTGCTAGAAGAATGATTTATTTCTCCGTCCATAACGCTTGGTGAGATTTCGGCGACGAGTTTGGTGGAATGTCGCCAACTCGTCGACTTTTTTAAATGTTGCCAAATTAAAGAAAATCTCGCCAAATTGTTAAAAATGATGCTAAATCATTGAAAATGACTGCAAATTGACGAAATATCAATAACTTTGTAAAGAATATGAGTATCTATACCTATTTTCTTGAACTGTAAAAGTAGTATATTCATTGCATTATATAAGGAAAGTCATGTGCTGCCCACATCAGATTTTTATACTAAGCATGCTCACAGCGCTTAATTCAAATAGTGTATAAAAAAATAAAATATGGGCCTGTATCTAGTAATAAGTTTCACTACCCTAATTTTTTACACATCTGCTAGAAGAACGTGACGAAACAAAATACGTACCATAGTGTTAGAGAGTTAGTCTACACCTCCATGATACATACAGTAATTAAAAGCAAATCTATGGAAATACGTATTTATTATTTAAGTGTCTTACTTTTATTTCATTTTTTTTTCATGTATTCCAATTTGTTTAGCTTAATATACAAATTCTAAAAACTTATATGCTCTTTCGTATTATTCACAAATATTGAAATGAATTTTTTGTACTTCTAATTTTATAATTGTTTGCAACATTAAGTTTTACTTTGAAATCTTTCGCAGCTCGCACACTTCATACGCATGAGTACATTCAAAGTCCAACTTTTTGTTAGTTGTAGAAACATTGATCAACGTGATTATGTAACAATAATATAGCAGGTATTGCAGATTTTACTTTACCATCCAGTAGCATTTATTTATGTTTTTAAATTTTTTAAATTCTAAATCCTATTTATCTTCACGTTTAAAAAAAATTTGATGTGAACAGCACGACTTTGTGCAATGAATTTACTACTTTTACAGTAAAAGAAAAAGATTACTTTTACAGAAAATAAAAAAGGCGAGATTTTCGTTAAGTTGTCAACATTTAAAAAAGTCGCCAAGTTGGAGACATTTTGCCAAATTCGTCGTCAAAATCTTGCCAAGCGTTATGGAGGGAGAAATAAGTTATTCTTATAGCAGATAAACGACTATTGGCATTCAAATACAAAAGTGTTATTCAAAGTATCTTTCCTCATGAATGGAACGAGCTAGATCCACGAGAATGATGTCACCCAATTTATTGCATGATATTACATATGAAAAGTGAACATGTTTCTCAACAGTTAATATTTTTTTAATTTATGAGATTTTTTGATACATTTATTTGAAAAATTTGCAATATCTCGAGAATGGTTTATGCTACCGTTCTAAAGTTTATGTCAATCGTTTTCTAAGAAAAAATTACATAAGAAATTTCTATTTGCGTTACTTTATTAAAGGTTTTGATTTTTTGATGATTTTTTCAAAATGTCATTCGAAAATTTAGGGGGTTCTGAACATTTGATTGCGTTTAAAAACTTCCAGTATTCACGGATTGTAATTGTTGTACCACATTTCATTCGAATCGCTCCTTTCTTTCGTGAGACATCGTCTCCACAGACTCTCTGACACACACACACGCGCGCGCGCGCGCACACATAAACATCACCTCAAAGATTTCTGATTCGTGATCAGGGATGCTTGAAACGTGCTCTCCTGTTGAAAACTCGAATTCGAATTTTCGACCCCGTCACAATACTTTCCTTATACAGTATACTATATATATATATATATATAAGGAAAATAATAAAGTATACCACCCCAGAAAAAATGAGCCATTATTAATTGAAATCCGACCATTTCATTAAAATCCGATTTTAATTAAATGGAAATGATTAAATCGATCATTTTATTCAAATCGTATTTACGTATTAAAAATGGGCCATTATTAACTAAAATCGGATCAGTAGTTTAGGTTATATTGATCCGTCAACACTGTCCGAAAAATAACGATTTTCAATCTTCAAAACTCTAAATCAAATTTATTTTCAAATTTTAAAAGAGTCTATCTCCCACTAGAACACATAAAATGAGCCATCCATCTTTAAAATCTGTTTAGTAGTTAGGTTGGAGATACGTCAACATTGAAGGAAAGGATAACCGGAAAAAGTGTTATTTTTAAGGGGTTTTGTAATTCCCCAATTGTAATTTTTACTTTCTCAAACATAGTATTGAAAAAGTATTGTTCTCACGAAAATTTTTGATTTCGAGATTTTGACGGCAGTTTATGTTTTAAGACCTCCTGAACACGTTTTGACTACATTTGAAGGGTTCTCCGTCTGTCTGTATGTCTGAGATCGAATACTTGTGTACACTATAGAATCCACAAATATTAATGGATTTTCACAAAGCTTTATATTCGGCTTTATTAGCAAAATATCTAGAACTAGATCAAAACTATTTTAAAGGGGGTGAAAACTTTGGAATTTATTTAAAATTTCATATTTTTTTAGCATGACAGCATAGGACAAAATTGGACATAATCATGCTTATTTCAATCATTGTTGAGAAAGATAGCCGTTATTCGCCCTAGTTCGTAACTTCATTCGCCTGACTATCCTAGATTCACGTCATAAGAAAGATTACCTGTAAGTGTGTTTTTTCCGTCTGAATCTTTTCTCCAACCAGTGAGGAGGACATTTTACACGTTCCTAACAATATATTACTTCTAAATCGATATTTGAATAATTTCCAAAATGTAGTTCATAAATTCGATAAATATTATGAAATTTCCCACCTTTTGTTGTTTTAATAAAGCAACTTGTGGATTTAAACAAATTTTAATAAAATGAATCAAAAATAGATAGAAGTACTTTTTCTTTAGATAAATCGTTCAATATGGTTATTTATTGTTATTTATTGTTATGTGTGTTATTTATCAGAACAACATATGCTTTGTAAGAACATTCTGTTTTTATATTGTTTGAAAATAAATTAAATTTCTATCTATTTTTATCTATTATTTTTCATCAAACATATTTTGTGATTTAGCGTTCTGGTTCGTGAAATTTTCCCTTTCGACCCATGGGAAAACCGCCTTTGCGGGTGTAAGTCTATGATGCTCCGCAAAGGCATCAAGTGCAATGAAATAAGTCACAAAAATGAAAATTGAACTGACGTACTCACAGCGGACATAAGCTTTTGCTCTATATGCCACGGAAGAAATATTGCACAAACAACTGTTTCTACGCGTGACCTCCGACAGCCAACGAAACCAGACTCTGATGTTTTTAGGGTGGACAAGAGATAGCGAGGTAAGCCCGCGTAGCATTCGTATATCCATGTTCGAATTATCATGGATCAACTATTGCATAATTAAACCATATTTGGCGATTTATCGTTTGCGCCCGGCTAAAGAAAAAGTCCTTAGAGAGCTAATTACATTTTAACAAAAAAGAATCATAAAGAAATAATTCTTTCTTTCATACATTCGCTCGTAAAAAGCAAAATAGATAACAAAACAATCCCAAAACGCGGGAACTATGAAGTTGGACGGTAAATTTGATTAATTATGTACGATTTATCATATTTACCACTACGAACTGACGAGTATGCATAATCACCGGTAAATATGATTTATTCGCAGTATATGAAATAAATTTATCAAATTTACCAAAATGATTGGTGATTATGCATAATCACCGGATTTATCATATATGGACTATATTGCTTATTGCGGATGTTATCAATCCTGATAATTGTTAATTTGTAGTTGCGCGGAATATAAGTTAATTGGGTACTTCGAAATAATTTTACTTGTCATCCAGAAAAGCGCCAAATGTACAATTCAATGATAATAAAATTGGGCCGTGAATCTCATACATCATTATTTTACTGTTAAGGAAGTAAATTCGTTGCATTATATAGCGAATGTCAGCTGTTGCCCACATCAGATTTTTTTTATTTTGTCAAAAGATCTATATTTTAAATCTATGCCATTTAAAAATTCTATTTATACGTTTTCGTTAACGTTTTTTTTTTTTACATTAGCGCTTTTAATCCTTTTATAATTTACTAATTTTAAGAACATTGTGTTTGGACGTATATATTTTGTATTTTTATGATTCAAATCTTTTTCAGCAAACGCCCTAAAATATACACATTTGAAAGTTGCAATGCACTGATTGGTTTTATCACAAATTCATGACAATACTGGCATCGTTCATTAGTTATTGCGTCAATGATTCACAGACACATTGCTGGAAAGTGTTCCAAAAATGTTTGTGATGTGTTGAGTAGATACATCGTGCTGATCCGAGAAAATCGCTAATTTGAAAATTTTCAAGGCCACGACTCTTTTGCACAGTATAAGAAAGGGGAAATTGGTCTCAGGATTCTGCTGTTTAGAATCATGACGTTTTAGAAATATAACAATCGAATCGATAAACGTCAGTGCACGATAATTTCTTTAATGTATATTTCATTCATTTCAAGAAACGGGTGCTCATTTATTTAGTCCAGACTTTTGTGCTAAGAACACAAAGAAAAATAACACGAAGAGTATCGAGGACATCATTGAAGCGATCGATGCTCCAGATCACGATGAATATCAATTAAGAGTTCAACACCGTTAACACCTAACATTAAAACTCATAAGAAAAAAAATCGTTATACGCTTAACCTCCTTAAGTTGAAAGTTTTCAACGAATAATGTAACTTAGCAGGCGGTTGGGATTTTCGTAATTCTTTCTGGAAATCGAATGATGCGATAAAATATACATATATTTATATTTAAAACGAATCATTTCACCAGCTCTTCACGTGTTCTCGATGGCTAATGGTCACTCAATGTGACACCTACACTCAATAAAAGTTCTATAAAAGTCAGTTTCAAATTTAACCATAAACTAGAGGGATTTGTCCGCAACAGTCACTAAATATAGTAACCAGTTTTTACAGCAATAAGCTTTTTACTACATTCTGCGCCCGCGCAGCGTACGAAAAAGTTTCAAAGCAACAAATTTTATCAAAGTTTAGCGTAAGCAGATCTTCTGGATCCACTGTAGAGTAGAAAATACGTTGTGAAATTTCCATCAAAATCGGAGTAACTGTCTCTAAATTAGATGAAAACGAAGATTTTTAAAAGTTCCCCCCTTCCCCCCTCTTTTCACGGGCGCAAAAGTCGTATAGCAACAAAAGTGGCTCTAAATGTGTCGATACAAATTAAATTGCAATCTTAACGATCATAACATAATTAGAACAATTTCACTGTCTTCAGAAAACATAGTTTTTATATTTCCAATACTCATTTGAACTGATCGCCGAGTATAATATGCAAATTCCCGTTAAGGATACAATGTAAATCAAAACTCGTCACTTGATGAGATTCCGTGTGTAACAGGTTGTAACTTTACGTTCTAACAATTATTTGAGGTATAAACCCGCGAGGCAGGCGTAATATCCTTAAATAAGAATAAAAATTTCATGCAATTCGTATACACCCGCATAACGGGCGTGTTACTCCTTAAATAATCGTAAAAATTCCATATTAATAAGAGTTACAGAGGATAAAATAGATCAAAATGACGATGAAAAAATTTGGGAGTTATGAATTATGATCGGAGAAGTATGCACCTACGACGCATACAAATGAATTCTCAAATTCAACAATCATAGCACAATACTGCCATAGCACACTTGATTTTTTAAACTTGATTTTTTAACACTTTACAAGGTAGTTGAAAAATGTTTATGACTTTGTTGATTCTGTCTGTCTGTCTGTATGTCCTTTAGCACGATAATTACCGTAAAAATGACTTTATCAAAATGAAATTTTAGTATGTTGTTCAGTCAGTCTGTGGGACCTATAGGAATATAAATGAATATCACCCAATTAGTTTTTGATTGAACCCGGGTTGAAAAAATAAAATGCAACTTTGCATCCAATTTTGATTATTTCTACAACGAAACCTACTTTTCACTTATAGAGGATGTAAATACCAAAAAATGTAGAATGAGTTGTATAAGAATTGCTGCATTTCTTTAACGCAAAATTATTTAGCCCATGGAGTCTGCAATATAGCTGATATGAATGAAACAATCATTGATTTTACAGAGAAGCAAACGATTTTTTGATAACGTTTTGAGCATAGAGTTAAATTACTTGTACCTCCATGATTTTAAGTTGTAAATAAAATTAATTGCAGTATTGTGATGAATGAAATGAATGGAAAAATGTTTATGAATGAAATGCTGCTTTTATTTAAAGAGCCAGTCAATTTATATTTCGATGACGTCATTTGAAAAAGTTCATTTGTTTTCGATGAAGTTTTCAAATATAATAAATTATTGTAGTATTATGATAATTTTAAAAATATTACCGAGGAATGTATCACATTTTAGAGATATTTAAATAAAATTGTATTGAATTTGGAAAGTGTTTCAAAATTATTTTAGCACTTTCAAATATATTTAGAAAATGCTTACGACTTTGGTCATTCTGTCTGTCTGTCTGTCAGTCCGTTCGCACGATAACTGCCGTGAAAATGGCTTTATCAAAATAAATTTTTAGTATGTTGTTGAAACGGTCTGTGGGACATAGGGGAATGTAAATGAATAATATAGCCTAATTAGTTAAAAATATGAAATACGTTGAATCCTATGGACGTCATTTTCCTAACATTTTTTAAGCAGAGTTAAGATTCACATATTGCTTTGAAAATTTTAGGAAATATTCAAATACTCATTTAAAATGTGTTGTTGATGTTGAGACTCAGACCGTCCGACCTACCAGAAAGGTGTAAGGTAACTGTTTGGACGGCCGGGAAGTGCCACCCAATTTAGACAGGAACCCAGTGGGGAAGGCATCCACAGGGACAGTACTTTA
The DNA here is from genome assembly GCA_951213105.1 of Amaurobius ferox. Taxonomy (NCBI): domain Eukaryota; kingdom Metazoa; phylum Arthropoda; class Arachnida; order Araneae; family Amaurobiidae; genus Amaurobius; species Amaurobius ferox. The sequence goes on from OX578146.1 coordinate 287,538, forward strand.
CTTCCCTACCACCAACCTCTCGAAAGGACCTACGGGCTCACATGTTTAACGTGATCATACTCAGCGTGAACATGGCGGCAGTTTTGGCAGTGGCTGGAATCGACACAACGTTTGGCAATGGCTGGAATCGACAACAACGTTTCAACAGATTAGTCTGAAACCAAATTGACCACACTCACGCTATAGTGTGCATCGATGTATTAAAGTACACTATAACGTGCCTTAACCAATCGATTATAGGTCAATGATGCAAAAACACCCTGTATAACAAATTCATTTTTACCTCCTTTGAGAGTATGTCATGTGAGAGACATTAGAAAACAATGATGGGCTATTTTATCTTGGAGTGATAAAAGAAAACAGAAAATTTCTTTTAACGGCTGTCAATTTTTCTTGCTTTTGGAGAATCTATCTCTCACATCTTCGAATTCAAGTGCGAACGCATGCGGCGAGCTATTATACAGCAACATTTGAATAAGTATCCAGTCACGGTGTTCCAATAAAGAGATAAACGGGTTGTAAATTCGTCTTTCATTGCTTTGATTTTATTCTACACAAATTGGCCATTGGCGCGAAATGCTGAGCCAGAGCGAAACCACTTAATTTTAGGGCATCTAAAACAGAGAACCCAATCAAATTGGGCGATATTTTAACACCAGTGTTTTCATATGTATCACATTGTTAATAACGAAACTTACAATATGGTTCTCAATTATTTTTTTTTTATTATTTTAAAAGTTTCTAAAACAATACAGGAATAAAAACCACTTTAATATAATTTTTCTGATCAGTGTCGATCCACTTTTATAACCTTTAACCAAATTTTACTAATTAAGAACTATATTCTCAATCCATTTTTTACTTTCCCTGCAATACATGGTAATTTGTAGGGAAAGTATCGGAATCATGTCGAAAATCACAACTCGAGTTTTCGACGGATCTATACGTTTCGGGACCTCTAGAACACGAAAAAGCTATTCTTAGTGTGACGTTTTTATGCGTGTTTGTGTGTCTGTCTGTCTGTACAATGTATGTATCCACTCTAACTCAAACACTAATGGATCAAATTTCATAAGTCACTTGTGGGTGACCCTGCTGATGATTAGATTTTGGTACGATTTGGGATAGAAAAACCTGTCTTTTTTGCGAAATAGCAAAAATCATATGTATTCACTCTAGCTAAGAAACTAATGTACCCAATTTCGCAAAATTTGGTATAGATAGTCACTTATGAGACATCCTGGTGCTGATTAGGTTTAAGTACGATTCGAAAGAAGAACCTGCCTTTTTTTAAGAAATGGTCGGCAAAAATCGCTAAAGTTTAAAATAAAATACTACGCATGCTCAAATGTATCCATTAAATGCTTGTTTTACACGTAATTTTTTACGGGGAGAAGAATAAGACCAACCTCGTTCTCGAGATATTTTATTTTTCTCGCATCTTTGCTACGTCGCCTTCGGAAAATATCTAGATACCAAATAAAAAGAAGAATTTAATGAAAAGTGAAAGTTCAGTATTAGTTTGTACGATTAAGCTCGATTTAGTGAATTATTAAAGAAATAAAGAGAAAATGAATTTAAGTCTGTAGGGAAAGTCATGTGCTGCCCACATCAGATTTTTTCGCTTCCTACATTTCTTATTAACTTCACGTTAGTTATATTTGTCTCTTCGTTCACCATATTTGAGGGGCTCGTTCTCGGCTCTCCGACCACGTAACAAGCTGAAACTAGGCACACACTTTCATCTTCCGGAAATTTTCATCTAGCCCATTTTCACGTCATTGCATTGCGTCGTTGCGTCGTTTGCGCACGTCATGATTGTTTTTTGCCTTTCCCATACCTTTTTACGTGATTTTTTGTATATATTCATTTGAAAAATATGCATTACCTCGAGAACGGTGCTAGCGTTCTAAAGTTTATCTCATTCGTTTTCTAATAAAAATTTACATAAGACGTAATCATTTAGATAACATTATTACAGGTTCTAAGTTTTTAATGATTTTTTAAAACTTTATTCGAAAATTTGGGGCTCTTCAGAACATTCGATTGCGTTTAAAATCACAGGCTTTCAATATTCCCTGATCGTAATATTTGTACCAAATTTCAATTGAAACGCTCATTTCGTTCACGAGATATTGCACACACACACATACACACGCACACACACACACACACACACAAACACAGAAACACGCACACACACACGTACAAACACGCACACATACACACAAACACGCACGCACGCACACGCACACACACACAAACACGCACACGCTCACGCACACAAACAGGCGCACACACACACACATACCTCGGAAACGTTTGATTCAAGTTCAGGGATGCTTAAAATGTGCTTTTTCGTTGAAAATTCGATTTCGAATTTTCGACCCCGTCACAATACTTCCCTCATGCTTTATATATAAAGAAAATAAAAAGACTTCCATGGTCATCTAAAAGTTCTAGGGCAGGTCCCTGACGGAATGGTCGGAAAAGTTTGAAATTCTAAAAAAATCAAATGTACCACAAAAGATAACGCCATACCAGATTTCATGCCGCTGTGATAAGTGGAACCTGGTTAGTTAGGACCTCAAATATTTGAAACATATAATATGTATAATTCATGTGAAGTTGAATAAAAGTCTGTAAAAGTGATTAAAATTCTGTTATAGATTTACTTTAAACAAAAAATCTGATGTGGGCAGCATATTATTGCATTCCCTGTATAATGCAATGGATTTACTTTTTTCACAGAGAAAACATGATATATAAGATTTACAACAAAATGATTTTAATGTTGAATTGTATTTACATTTGGTGCTTTTCCGGATGACAACATGTAAAACTATTTCAAAGTACCCAATTAACGTATTTTTTACGCAACTATAAATTAACAATTATCATTAATGAATGCATCCCCAATAAGCAATATAGACCATATATTAAAATACTTTAATAAATTATTCATTAATTTGGCGCCATTTTCGTAAATTTATTGTTAATTCATTTTGAAAATTTTAACGATATTTTCCTCAATCTAGAGTGAAATATTGCCAAGTTGTCGATATTTCGATGAATGAGTCGCCAAGTTTGTTAATTTTATCGCCCATCGTTACAGATAAACGGCGAAAAGGGCATTTTGTATATATAAATGACTGTTGGCGAATTGTTGGGCATAAAACAGGACGCATAAATAGGTTGTTTTTATAGTAGATAAATGACTAATGGCGCCCAAATAAAAAACTATTACGCAAAGTATCTTCTCTCGTAAAATGAACGAACTAGACCCACAAGAGCGATGTTAAAAGATTTATCGCATAATATTGAATAGGAAAAGTTAACATAACAGTATTTAATATTTTTTTATGGCGTATAATTTTTTTGATAAATTTATTTGAAAGTATCTCGAGAGCGGTTTATGCTGGCATTTTAAAATTTATGTCAATCGTTTTCTAATGAAAAATTACATAAGAAATGGTTTTTTACGTAACATTATTGAAAGATGATTCTTTGATACTTTTTTCAAAGCTTTATGCGAAAATTTCGGGGTTTCCAAGCATCTGATTACGTTTAAAATCAATAGGCCTCTATCAATATTCACTGATTGTAAATTTTTTGCCAAATTTCATTCGATACGCTCTAGTCGTTTGTGAGATATCATCTCCACAGATACACGCACACGTACACACACATACTAACACACAGCCGTCACCTCAAAAACGATCGGTTCGAATTCGGAAATGCTTGAAACGTGTTCTTCCGTCCAAAACTCGAATTCGAATTTTCGACCCTCTCGAATACTATGCATGTAGGGAAAGAAAAAATTGTTAGTTTGTAAGAAAAATCTTACAAACTAGAAATGAACGTTTTAGTTTGTTGTTCTCGATTCGTGAATATTACATAGGAAATAATTTTAAATCATAATCACATTCCTAAAAATTTGGAATGCACTGCCATTGCAGATAGCAGCATCCATGCATCGGTTTCACACTTATTATGCACTCGTCTGCATGGAACAGCCAGTATTTGCAATGGCAGTAAGAAACTTGCTATAAACCAAAATGTGTGTGAACTTTTATGGGAACTGACAATGTCAGTCCTCCAAATTCATATACAATTTAGCTCAGGCTACATGGAGTTACAAAGCCTGAGTTCGTGGATGCTGTTGTCTGTAATAAAAGTGTCCAAATGGTTTTAAATCGTTGTAAATAAAACGTGTAATAGTTTTGCTACAAGTAGAATTAAAGTATGAGTAATGTAGCACATTATTAAAATAATTACTGAGTCATGCTCGAGTGGTTTTACGTTGCATGATGCGAATTAAAACAATGGGTGATTTGAATGATTTTTATCTTCCAAGTCATTTATTTTACGTTGCTCGTCCAACCGTAGATGAATTGCAAAGTATTTGCTCAAAAGTATGGAGCGCCTTTAGCCTTTTCTTATACTGCTCAGTAGTTGCTTTGAATGCTGATCACCTAGGAGGACCCTTCAACTATAGATGAAAAGGCTATCTCAGTAGTCCCATAAACGAATCTTCAACTGTCCATACGGAGATTCATGGTTCAAATCCCGACTAACAATCGTGCCAATAGGGGTCAACTCACTTACCCTAGGTTAGATGCAGATATCAAAAATAACGAATTTCCATTTTTTAAGGAACCTGATACTTTTTACAGAGTTTTTCAATTCGCAAGTACACTGGCTTCCAAAAGTTAAGCACGGACGATGAAATCAACAAAAATGGAAAAGTAAAGCTTTAATTAACTCTAAATTGTACATGAAGGTATAAAATGTGTTTATGCATTAAAGAAAACAAGAATTGTGTACAAAGATGAAAAATATATTTACTTTTCGTAAGTTATATGATGACGTCACATTTGGGCCATTAACAAAATGATGTTTAAAGGCAAACAAACCAAACAAAACATACATTAATATGGTATGTGACTACCCCGGACTTTCACACAAACTTTACAACAATTTTCTTTGCTTTCAATGTGGTGATCAACCATCGCAGATGCGAGCAATGATCATTCCTTCAATAGGGCAGTTTCCAACTCTCTGAGACTGGCTAGAAGAGGTAAAATTGCAGAGACAACTCGCCCCAGGGCATCTCAAAGGTTTTCAATGGGATTAAGGTTGGGGGAATACGCCGGCCACTCCATACGAGAAATGCTCTCACTTTCCAGGTATTCGTCAACGATGTTAGCTCGATGGAGACAGGCATTATAGTCCATAAGGAGAAAATCAGGACCAACTCCTGCAGCATAGAGTCTCGCAATGGGGTCTAGGACTTCATCCCAATACCGCGCATCCGTCACAGAACCGCCTTTAAAGATATGCAGCTCTGAGCGATATCCTATTGAAATTCCAGCCCTCGCCATGACGCTGCCACCTCTGAATGCGTGATGTTCGAAGATGTTCTTGGCCTGTTTACATGGGCCTCGTTTTCTCCAGACCCTTACTCGTTTATCATCTGATTCCAGGGCATATCTGGAATCAGATTGACTGTCTCAGATTGGCACAACGTCCTGTTCACGAACATTGTGCCAATCTGAGACAGTCCAATTGACATGTTGACGACACCACTTTAATCTTGCCCTCTGACTTAGATGGTTAGTGGAACACAAAAACGTGGTACTCGGGCGTACAGTCCCTTCACGTGGAATCTTCGGCGCACAGTACTGGCAGATATTGTCTTACCAAGTGCCGCTGCAACCATGGATTGTGGAAGTCGCTCGTCGATTCCGCTTGGCTACTACAGAAATATACCGATCATCATAAGGGGTGGTAACCCTTGGACGACCGGTCACAGGTCTCCGGACAACTGTTTGACATGTTTAGAATTGTTTCCATAATCAGGAAACTACCGAATGATCAACGCCAAAAAAATGGCGATATATATGATTGACTGTCCTGCTTCAATGCATCCGACAGCACGCTAGAGCTCGCTATCTGTCACTCGTCCTCTTTCAGCTATAGAAACGCTAATATTATCAAAAATACTCCTACAAAAGTTATAAACACTTCATACCAGCAGTTAAATGCAGCTCCCCAAACCTTTCAGAATGCTGACGTCTTGAACGACTGCCTAATTAGCATATATCCAGACAGTCAATCGTGATTGGCTGTAACATACGATATTTGCAACCTGCCATCTACATCCGTAGCGATTTTCAGCCACTCAAATTCAAATACGCTTTCGAGAAATGAAAATTTGCATTGCGTGCTTAACTTTTGGAAGTGAGTGTATTTCGACGATCAGAATGTTATCTTGGATTAAAAATACTCAAGGAATAAGTCGATTAAAATATAAAATATCCCATCATTTTGGAATCTAAAGGAGGAGAATCAGGGGTCTATTTTAACTATAAAAGAAAAGATTACCATCTTGGTAACTTAGTCTATAGAGTGTAGACTGAAACGGTAGAAATTCGTGGTTCAAATTCCAGCTGATATGTAAGGTTTTTACAACCTCATATTCACAAATTATTTGCATTAACAGCAAGTATAAAAATTCAGGAAAGAGACTTCATATGGTGCCAGGTAGTATGTGCACTTGGTTTCCGGTGGAACTATTAAAATTTCTTATATCATTCCGTACAGTCATGCGAATTTTAGGTAAGCCAGAACCTGAAGCAAAATTCTTTAGGGAAACCCCCTACTACCACTAGAATTTAATGCTGAATCAATATCAGTCATCATCTAAACTTTATTTATAGCCGATTCTGAAAAAAAAATTGATGTTTTAATGACAATTTTTGAACTAGAAGTTCAAATTCTTAGTGAATCCCCGACCCCTTCAGAAACTTGATGCTGAATCCATATCAACCATTATACAATCTATAGCTATAGCCGATTCTGGAAAATAAATGTTTTAAGGAAAATTAAACTATTTGAACCATTGGAAAGAAATGGGAGTGAAAATCCTTAAGGAAGAACGTACTCCCTCTGAAATTGCTAAATCCATGCAATCTCTTTATTATCTCTCTATATATAGTTCTTTATACATCTCTATATAATCCATATCTCTTATTATAGCCAATCCTGAGAAATAGATGTTTCAAGGAAAATTTTAACTTAAAATTGAAAAATCTGGGTTTAAATTCTTAGTGATCCCCTCCCCTCCCCCTCCCCTTCCTCCCCGGAGAAAAAAATTGATTCTGAATTCGTATCATTTATCATCTAAGTTACTTCTATAGTCGATTCTCGAAAATAGATGTTGTACGAAAAATGTAAACATTTGAACAGAAAGGGGAAATCTTTAATGAGCTGTTTAACACCTTCCAAAATTTAATGCTACATCCATATAAGTTTATATCTACGTCCCATGTATAGCCAATCCTGAGAAACAGATATTTCAAGGAAAGTTTACAAAGCGGAAGTGCAAAAGGAACAGACAGCAGAAATTATTAGTGACTGACTCTACTTCCTCCAGAATGTGGTGCTGAACTCATATTAGTAGTCATCTAAGCACTATTTATGGTCAATCTTCAAATATAGATGTTTCCAGGAAAATGAAAATTTCTGTACCAGAAATTGAAATCTTTAGTGAATCTCTACCTCAGAATTCGATTCTAAATCCAGTCATCAGGCATTATCTAAATCAGTCATTATCTAAATCGGTCATTATCTAAGCTCGATCTATAGTAGATTCTGAGAAATAGATACTTCAGAAAAAATTTTGATAAAATATTTTATGGCAACTTTTATTTGTCATTACCAACAACACTTCAATTAATCAGAAATGAGAATTAAGGTAGGAGCCAAAATTCTACCTCTCAGCTGTTATTAGCATCATTGTTCAAACAATTTTCTGTTCAATTCAGCAATTGAAATTAAGTGCCAACCGGTTTCAGAAACTAAAACAGCCTCTTTCAGCTCAAGCAAGAAAAGTTTCTGTCACAGGAGAGTTATACACGTGTTCTTGAAAATGGCTTTGTTCTCGAAAAAATGTTGTCAAATAGAAAATAGAAAATTGAAAGGTAAAATCCAAGGACCTACCTTTTCCCCCAAACCAAAGGGAGTTACAACCCAATCCAAAAATGAACGCGACTTTCGTACCTGTATATCTTTTCTTTCTGTTTAGTAACATAATTCTTTCTAGAGACACGAGTGTAACTCTTTGCTTTTGGCTAAGGTGGCTGCTGTTTTCTTATTCTAAAGAAGACGATGCTTTTATATTCGAAACCTTTTGATGCCTATTATCTATTATTCGATGTATTAACGAAGTTTTAGTCTTCAATTTATTTTTGCGGATGTTTGGGTGTTATTGTTTATATTTAATACGGGCTAGTATGTATATATCGAGCAGTACCCATACCCGGGATTGAAACCCGGCTCTTATGAATTCGAAGGATAGAGAGTGAAACGTTTGGCCACAGATTAGACCTTGCAGCTTGGAGAAAATTCATATAGATAGAATATCCGTGTTTGCGACTTTAAGAAATATCCTATGTGGTTTTTTGGCTCTGAAAGATTTATGCTCAAAAAACTTTTTTTTCTGTATAGAAATTTAAATGTTCAGTTGCTTCATTTTTATTAAATTTTAAAATTTTAAAGGGGGAGGGGGGAAGAGAAAAATGAATTAGATTTGAAGTTTAAAGCTAGTCTGCTATCAAAAACTAAGAGCTACTGATAAAAAAATATCTACACGAAGGTATTATTCTTACACCTTCGGTTAGGTCGGAAGGTCTGAGTTCGAAGATGAAGAAATATAGACTAAATTTTAAGTGGGACTATTCCACGTCTATTCACAAAATTTAATGAAATTCTGTGCAGCCATTCTCCCATGATGATGAGACGAACACACAAACACACAGACAGATTTTCAATTTTATTTATATAGATGGTTAAATATGTTACTTTAGGAAATAAAATAATATACGACAAATCTATTCTACTACAAGTAGCACGTTCTATTCACATAAAGATACGTATTTTATAATAGTTTTGTGTTTCACCCTCAATTATTTCGCCGATTATATGATTCTAAGTAAATATTTATAACATTCTAATATAGATTTTGCACAAAAAGTAAATCAGTCACTTTTGTTTTAGCTAGTAAAGTTCACAGAAGCGTTAGATTTGAATTTTGGGGTTACGAACGTGGGTTTAGAAAAGTGAAAATACATAATTTTTTCTAAATGAATCAGAGCAATTCATCCCGGTGTGCAGGAAAAGTCATGTGCTACCTACATTATATGTTTCTATTAACATTATTTCTATTATGATAATAAGTGTACATCAAAATTGGGGCTGTGGATACCGTGGAAAGAAATAAACAAAAATTAGATATTCAAAGTATAAAGGTGAGAAATCGCTTCCCATAACAACTATGACGTTCTGGCAGGATTTTGATGTGTTTGATGATAAATCTAAAAAATTGGAGGTGACTCCAGTTCTATTAAGCCGAAGTGGTTTTGCGTGAATAACATTTTCATTGAATAACATCTTGTCGTTTACTATTTATATCTATATTTTATAATGTGCTATATATTTCGAGTGAAAATTGGAAAAATGAAAAAAAACTCACTCAAAAAGCCACTTTTTGAATTTTTTTCGAAAAAAGTTCAAAATATTAAAATATCGAAATGATTTTCATATATTCATATTCTGGATCTTATTATAAAAAATACAAGAAAAATTATTTAAATTTTTATCTATTAGGCTTGGAGGTATAAGTGTTGAAAGTGTTTACGTTTTTTGTAACTCTCAGTTTTTCCGTCAGAGAAACCTCAACCCATGGAGTTGAGAGAAGGAGATAAAACTGCTATAGATGAAATGTTTCCTATAGATGAAAATGTTTCCTATAGAATTTTCCTATAGATGAAATTCCTATAAATGAAATGTTGAAAACGTTTTGAAAATTATATCTAGGTGTCTCTGGTGTTAGTAAAGCGTCCTTTGTTTCCATTTGACACAACAGAGAGGCATAGCATTGAATATATGTATTTTTGATTATTTTTAAATTAATATTCACTAATTATCAGTATAATTCTTGAGTATTTTTTCACTGGTATAGAACAGGGTTCAGAATGAAGGAAGATAAAACTAAATTGAAATGTAAACTAATTTTGAATACGTAGGAATATCTCTTATTATTTCAGTTCTAATTTGCATTGTGCTACAGAATTATTTCTAGAAAATTAACGGTTTAAATAAGTATTTTAAGCCTTTCACCGCAGAAATACGCAGCGCCACTTGAATTGTTGTTTCAAATGATATTGGCATTTTCTCAGTATGGAGTTTTTACTCCTTACCTTTACTTCCATGCCTCAACCATAGGTGTTATTCACATCAAAGCTGAAGTTTATAAATGTCGTTGTTTGATGAACTCAGTATTTTCGTGTTTCACCTTGATGACAGCGAATGCGCAATCCAATAATTTCCTACCCATAAAAGTGAGATTGCTCGTCAGGTCAAGATAGAATCTCTAACAACTCTGTTTCTGCGTGGTAGGATTCCCAGCGCATGGCCAAATGACGAACCCGTTCTGCTTCAGCGACCCTCCGCAGATTGAATTAAATTGCGCAGTTGACAGTCAGAATGATGAATTGGTGTAACATCCATTCGCATAATCGATTGGAAAACTAACTTATATTCAATTGTAAGATTTAGATGCCAATAAAATACAGATATGGAAGAACAATTCTTATCAATCTCTCCTTTACGTGGGATCGTTAAGCCATATTTGACATGAAATATGATACGGTGGTGAATGAAATCTTAAACTGCACATCCCAGTGCGTTTCAGATTCGCAGTCAAACATGCATTTTACAGGTCTCACGTTGTTATGTATGCAGGTTGATCATGATTAAAGAATTCCAATTCAAAGATGTCTGCAGAAATATCTAGTGGTTGGTACTCAACCAAATTTAGTAGACATAACTTTCAAAACATGCGGAAAATATTTAACGAAAACTATTGTATGAAACCACGAGACTTTTTACAATGTTTTATTTAAGTTGGTTTCTCTGTTAGTTTGATTGTCTGTTTCTGTGTTTGGGTCAAATTTTGAAATCAATTTTTGGCACGCTTTTATCCAACCCATTTTCTAGAAATTTCACACACATGCGTATTTGTGTTAACAATAGCATATTGAACGCATTTTAATTATCTTACAACAATGGGATTGTGTAATGCAAAGGAGTTTTTTTGCGGACCATTTCGCAAAAACATGCCGGCTCTATTTTTTGAGAATCCGCCAAATTTTAATAGATTAAAATGTTTTACTGGACTAAGCTATAATCTAAATTTCATATCTTTAGGACGTAGGGAAGTATGTTAAAAATATCATCAAGTAAGTTGAATCAGACAACCAGAGAGACAATTATCGGTCAAGAAGAATTCAATGAAAGATTTTAAAAACTTTGATTGAATATCTGTTTAAAAATTGATTACAAAATCGCAAAAGATTAAATAGTATAAAATAACATATTACAAAAAAATATTTTTAAGTTACACTGCTTTAGTAAAATGCACTAAAAAGTAAAAAATAATTGATAGCTATCAAAATGCTTATTGTCATATACGAATAAAAATAAAACCATGGGGAGCCCATAAAAGATTTGTATTTGGACTTTAACATAATTAAGGAACAATAGAAGTGATGCAATAGAAGTGATAACTTAGAAATGACCATATAACAGAAAGACTGACTGTTAAATCAAAATGTTCAAAGAATAATTCGAATGAATTGAATGTAATCATTCTTATACATGTCATCCCTATGTTATCACTTCTATTGTACTTTAAAATTCTGCTAATATCCAAATGCAATTCTTTAATTGGCGTCATAATGTTATGACAACTAAAAATTATTTTCTACTTTTTAGTGCATTTTATTAAAACAGTGTAACATAAAAGGATTTTTTATAATATTTTACTCCAGTCTAAATTTTATTCCAGGCTATTTTATTCCCACACCAAGCGGTCAAAAAATGACATTCAGTGTAAAGAAAAAATTGGCAGTGACTCCAATCCGATGCAACCAAAATGGTTTTTAATAACATATTTCTTTGTGGGTTTTGTCTTCTTTGGACATATCCAAAACAGTTCAAAATATTAAATATCGATTGAAAATCCAATTCTATATCTTTGCAGAGCTTTCAAAGAGCTACGAGTTACATACAATCTGTAAATAGCCAACACTTTTAGTTTTTCCTCCGATTTTAGCCAGATACCTCGACAATAGTCTCCACGTTAAGATATCACATTACGTATTAAGAAATTTGTAATTTTAAAATATGTGAAATTTTAAAACAGTATTTGAAAATAATAGAAAACCATATTTCTTCATTGATACAAAGTTCTAAAAAAAAATACTGATGTGGGCAACACATGACTTTCATTACTGACTGACTTTCTTTATATAATGCAATGAATTTACAACATTTACAGTTAAAAAAAATGTTATTCGTTTAGTAGATACTTATATTCTTTCCAAGATATCGAATTTTCTTCAATTAGTCGTCATTACCATTGATGTAGCGTCATATTTATCCATTTGGCGAGATTTTCGTTAATTTGGCAACATTTAAAACAGTCGTCAAGTTGGCGACATTCTGCCAAATTTGTCGCCAAAATCTCGCCAAGCGTTATGAACGGAGAAATAAGTTATTCTCACAGCAGATAAATGACTATTGGCTTTCAAATACAAAAGTATTACTCAAAGTATCCTTTTTCATAAATAGAACGAGGTAGATCCACGAGAATGATGTCACCCAATTTATCGTATGGTATTACATATGAAAAGTGAACATGTTCTTCAATAGGAAATATATATATATTTTTTTTTATGACTTTTTGATAATTTTTTTGAAAAATGTGCAATATCTCGAGAACGGTTCATGTTAGCGTTCTAAAATTTATGTCAATCGTTTTCTAATGAAAAATTACATAAGACATGTCTATTTGCGTAACTTTAATATTGGTTTTGATTTTTTGACGATTTTTTCAAAATTGCATTCGAAAATTTAGGGGGGGTTCTGAACATTCGATTGCGTATAAAAGAAAAGGCTTCCAGTGTTTACAAATTGTGATTTTTGTACCAAATTTGGTTCGAATCGGTCCATACGTTCGTCAGTTATCGTCTCCACAGGCCCTCTGACACACACACACACACACACACACACACACACACACACACACACACATACACACACACACACACAGACATCACTTCAAAAATGTTTGATTCGTGATCAGGGATGCTTGAAACGTGCTCTCCCGTCGAAAACTCGAATTCGAATTTTCGACCCCGTCACAATACTTTCCTTATACATTATGTATATAAGGAAATTAAAAACGTTATTCTTATAGTAGATACTTATATTCTTTCCATGATATTGAATTTTCTTCAATTAGTCGTCATTTTCATTGATTTAGCGTCATTTTTATCAATTTGGCGAGATTTTTGTTAATTTGGCAACAATTAAAAATGTCGCCAAGTTGGCGACATTCCTCCAATTTCATCGCCAAAATCATGCCAAGCGTTATGGACGGAGAAATAAGTTATTCTTACAGCAGATAAATGACTATTGGCGTTCAAACACAAAAGTATTACTCAAAATATCCTTTTTCAAGAATGGAACGAGCTAGATCCACGAGAATGATGTCACCCAATTTATCGCATGGTATTACATATGAAAAGTGAACATGTTTCTCAATAGGAAATATTTTTATTTTTTATTATACATAACTTTTTGATAATTTTTTGAAAAATGTAAAATATCTCGAGAACGGTTCATGGCAGCGTTCTAAAATTTATGCCAATCGTTTATAATGAAAAATTACATAAGAAATGTCTATTTGCGTAACTTTATTAGCTGTTTTGATTTTTTGACGATTTTTTCAAAATTTCATTCGAAAATTTAGGGGGTTTCTGAACATTCGATTGCGTATAAAATCAATAGGCTTCCAATGTTTATGGATTGTAATTTTTGTACCAAATTTCGTTCGAATCGGTCCATTCGTTCGTCAGTTATCGTCTCCACAGACTCACTGACGCACACACACACACACACACAGACATCACTTCAAAAATGTTTGATTCGTGATCAGGGATGCTTGAAACGTGCTCTCCCGTCGAAAACTCGAAATCGAATTTTCGCCCCCGTCACAATACTTTCCTTATACATTATGTATAGGAAAGTAATAAGTTACTAAACCGTTTGGAAATGAGTTCCAAACAACGTTTAGAAATGAGTAGCATAGTTATGAAACTGCTCAAAAACACACATCAAATGTCATTGGTGTGGACCTGGCTCCTCTCCTGACTGCACGATCCTCTCGAGCATTTGTCTATCAGGGTAGTTCAAAGCCTCTGCGGAGGTTACATATGCATTCTCTGGTCCACTGTTGCCAACATCGAGCAACTACCATATCGCCAATTTGAAAAAATATTTTAAACGGATCATATTTCCATAATTTGTTTATAAATTAATTAATATTTACCCAGTTAAAACAAATATTTATGTATTATACTCAGTATTAATTTCAACCCTAATTTGACCTATGGGATTTTTAAAGGAGATTTTTTGTATTTTAAATTTTTTACCTTAAAATACGGTTATAATGGACATTTTTTTCAGAATTGTCCTATTTCACTATTACTTTCCTTATATACATAAAGTATAAGGAAAGTATTGTGACGTGGTCGAAAATTCGAATTCGAGTTTTCGACGGGAGAGCACGTTTCAAGCATCCCTGATCACGAATCAAACATTTTTGAAGAGATGTCTGTGTGTGTGTATGTGTGTGTGTGAAAGTATGTGTGTGCGTGTGACTCACTGATACGCAGCCTAAGACAATAGGCTGCGTATCAGTGAGCCTGTGGAAACGATAATTGACGAACGAATAGACCAATTCGAACGAAATTTGGTACAAAAATCACAATCTGTAAACGCTGGAAGCCTATTGTTTTTATACGCAATCGAATGTTCAGAACCCCCTAAATTTTCGAGTGAAATTTTGAAAAAATCTTCAAAAAATCAAAACCGCAAATAAAGTTACGCAAATAGATATTTCTTATGTAATTTTTCATTAGAAAACGATTGACATTCATTTTAGAACGCTAACATGAACCGTTCTCGAAATATTGCACATTTTTCAGAAAAATTATCAAAAAGTCATATAAAATAAAAAAAAATATTTTCTATTGAGAAACATGTTCACTTTTCATATCTAAGACCATGCGATAAATTGGGTGACATCATTCTCGTGGAACTAGCTCGTTCCATTTAGGAAAAAAGATACTTTGAGTAATACTTTTGCATTTGGACTCCAATAGTCATTTATCTGCTGTATGAATAACTTATGTCTCCGTCCATAACGCTTTTCGAGATTTTGGCGGAATGTCGCCAACTTGGTGACTTTTTTAAATGTTGACAAATTAACAAAAATCTCGCCAAATGGATAAAAATGACACTAAATCAATGAAAATTACGACTAATTGAAGAAAATTCAATATCTTGGAAAGAATATAAGTATCTACTATAAAAATAACTTTTTTTACTGTAAAAGTAGTAAATTCATTGCATTATATAAAGAAGGTCATGTGTTGCGCACATCAGGATTTTTTTGTATAAGTATTTAAAGGGCTTATAGTTTTAATGCTTAGTGTAATTTCTTACTTGATATCTTAGTGCCTTGAAAATGAAAGACTTAACCGAGACATGAAGACAATGTTTAGAAAGTAAAAGTCATTATTCCAAAGATAACCACTAATGGAAATTAAGATGATCCCATACTTTAAATTAATAACAAGTTAAAATAGAAAATGGGAGAAGTTTTAATTAGTTTATAAGTCAACTTCGTGATCAAAATGTAAATGTTACAAAATAAACAATAAATTTTGTATTGCATATTGATGCAAATGTTTAAAAAATACAATAATTTCCAAAGAATAATATTATAAATAAAAACTTGTTCTCTCCCGCTGCCCTCCCCCCCCCCCCCCATCTTTTAGAAAATTAATCATACCATAATTAAGAAATGTAAGGTTTCCTCCTTAGGTGAATATTAAAAACAAATTAAAAAAAATTGGAATAGTTAAAAATAAGTTTAGTGAGATGTTACTTTTTTCATGGGCATTTGATATATATGTATAAGAACTAAAAATTCTGAAGTATCAGAATTTTTATACATCTATTTAATTATAATAAAGTTATAAATTGGTAATGCAAGTTTTTCTTAATCTTAAACTATAAAAATGTGTTAATATTTTTTAAATATCATACATTCTTTATGTGGCAATACGAAGATTGTAATGAGTTATTTTTTAAGGATTACATTAATATTAATTGTTTATTAATCATTGAAAACATGGCAGTTGATCTCATAAAGTGGAATTAACATTTAAATCGGACATCGCTCGTGGTTGTGCCGCAATAAACCCTCCAATTATTTTTACCTTTTGTGTAAATCCTGAAAAGAATTATTAATTAAAATAAAAGATTAGACTATTTAAAACTTAAACAATATAATTTATTAACCACATCAATTTATCATTCACAACAATTTATCATTTATATCATTTCTCATTTATTATCAACTAGCCGCCTTTGGCGACCAGCCTGTTCGCTACCCTTGAAAATTCTGACCGTGGCAAACTCGTTGGCGCGACCTACCAGAAAGGTGTAAGGTAACTGCTTGGAAGGCCAGGAAGTGCCACACAATTTAGACCGGAACTCAATGGGGGAGGCATCCAAAGAGACCGTACCCTCCTTCCCCTACCACAAACCTCTCGGAAGGACTTGCAGTCCCACACGTTTAACGTGATCGTACTCCGCGTGAACACGGCTGCAGTTTTGGCAATGGCGGGAATCGAAACCGGGCCTACCGAGTGAAATTCCCGCGCGCTAACCACTGGGCTACCGTGCCATCCGCGACAATCTCCATAACTTTATTTTTATTCGGCAATTTTGGGAATCGAACCCGGGCCTACCAAGTGCAAATCCCGCGCACTAACCACTGGGGTACTTCACCCTCCGCGATATTCTTCATAACTTTCTTTTTATTCACCCAATTTAGACCGGAACCAAGTGGGAGAAGCATCCACAGGGACCGTACCCTTCTTCCCCTACCACCAACCTCTCGGAAGGACTTACAGACCCACATGTTTAACGTCATTGTACTCCGCGTAAACACGGCGGCAATTTTGGGAATCGAACCCGGGCCTACCGAGTGCAATTTCCGCGCGCTAACCATTGGGCTACTTTGCCCTACGCGACAATCTCCATAACTTTCTTTTTATTCATCCAATTTAGACCGTACCCTCCTTCCCCTACCACCAACTTCTCGGAAGGACTCACGGACCCACATGTTTAACGTGATCGTACTCCGCGTAAACACGGCGGCAATTTTGGGAATCGAACCCGGGCCTACTGAGTGCAATTCCCGCGCGCTAACCACTGGGCTTCTTCGCCCCCAGCGACTATCTCCATAACATTCTTTTTATTTACCCAATTTAGAACGGAACCCAGTGGGAGAGGCATCCACAGGGACCGTACCCTCCTTCCCCTACCACCAACCTCTCGGAAGGACTTCCGGACCCACATGTTTATCGTGATCGTACTCCGCGTGAACACGGCGGCAGTTTTGGAAGTGGCGGGAATCGAACCCGGGCCTACCGAGTGCAATTCCTGAGCGCTAACCACTGGGCAGCCTCGCCCTCCGCAACTTTCTTTATATTCACCCAATTTAGACGGGAACCCTGTGAGGGAGGCATCCACAGGGACCGTACCCTCCTTCCCCTACCACCAACCTCTCGGAAGGACTTCCGGACCCACATGTTTATCGTGATCGTACTCCGCGTGAACACGGCGGCAGTTTTGGAAGTGGCGGGAATCGAACCCGGGCCTACCGAGTGCAATTCCTGAGCGCTAACCACTGGGCTGCCTCGCCCTCCGCAACTTTCTTTATATTCACCCAATTTAGACGGGAACCCTGTGAGGGAGGCATCCACAGGGACCGTACCCTCCTTCCCCTACCACCAACCTCTCGGAAGGACTTCCGGACCCACATGTTTATCGTGATCGTACTCCGCGTGAACACGGCGGCAGTTTTGGAAGTGGCGGGAATCGAACCCGGGCCTACCGAGTGCAATTCCTGAGCGCTAACCACTGGGCTGCCTCGCCCTCCGCAACTTTCTTTATATTCACCCAATTTAGACGGGAACCCTGTGAGGGAGGCATCCACAGGGACCGTACCCTCCTTCCCCTACCACCAACCTCTCGGAAGGACTTCCGGACCCACATGTTTATCGTGATCGTACTCCGCGTGAACACGGCGGCAGTTTTGGAAGTGGCGGGAATCGAACCCGGGCCTACCGAGTGCAATTCCTGAGCGCTAACCACTGGGCTGCCTCGCCCTCCGCAACTTTCTTTATATTCACCCAATTTAGACGGGAACCCTGTGAGGGAGGCATCCACAGGGACCGTACCCTCCTTCCCCTACCACCAACCTCTCGGAAGGACTTCCGGACCCACATGTTTATCGTGATCGTACTCCGCGTGAACACGGCGGCAGTTTTGGAAGTGGCGGGAATCGAACCCGGGCCTACCGAGTGCAATTCCTGAGCGCTAACCACTGGGCTGCCTCGCCCTCCGCAACTTTCTTTATATTCACCCAATTTAGACGGGAACCCTGTGAAGGAGGCATCCACAGGGACCGTACCCTCCTTCCCCTACCACCAACCTCTCGGAAGGACTTACGGGCCCACATGTTTAACGTGATCTTATTCCGCGTGAACACTTCGGCAGTTTTGGCAGTGGCGGGAATCGTACCCGGGCCTACCGCTAACTTCCCGCGCGCTAATTTACAATTTAAAATGACCATATGCTCTCTAAGCTCTTAATTCCATCATCCTCATTCCATTGTTCCATCATTTAAAATATCCATAAAATTTAAATATCCATCGTTCCATCATTTAAAATATCCATAAAATTAAAATATCCATCGTTCCATCATTTAAAATATCCATAAAATTAAAATATCCATTTAAAAAATCCATATCGTTCCATCATTTAAAATATAAATATAATAATTTCTACAGTGCATATGTTAAGCTCTTATTTCATTTAAAATCGGAAGCGCGGGAAACGGAAAGTAAAAACTAATTCGGTTTCTTATTGTCCCACCCATCGCTATCCATATACAGAACCGTGACGTCACCTCCACCTTGACGTCCCCACCCACCACCTTCCCTGCTTCAGCGGGGGAGATTACGAAGCGTCACGCCGAGCGGAACGGCGAGAAATTTAAAATCATGACGTCTTTAAAATTGCGATCCTGAAGGCAATTTTCATTATTTCTGGACCAGATTAGACTTGTAAGAATGCCAGATGTTTGACCTTTCTGAAAATGTAAATTATTAGTCGAAATTATGAGTACTTTTCACGATGCGAGAATTTAAAAACCAAAAATCGTTTTCTTGAGCAAAAAGTGACTTTTGTTTTAAAATCTTTAAAAAATATTAGAAATCGAAATTCAGATTTGAAATTGATATATTTTTACTCCAAATTCTTTGCTCTTTCCGATGGTGTAATTTGTTTTTTTTTACGATGTCTGGATCGTGGAGAAAAAAGGGCAAAAAGGGCAAAAAACGGTCGAAATCGCATAAAACATTAAATAAATAAAAAAATAATTAAAATTTTAAAAATCGGTTTTCACGTGTCCCCTTCCCTCCCCCCCGGGTCTCCGATTGCCAAATTTCGTAGCTCTCCGACGCGCGGTCGCGAAACGTATAGTGTATAAGACAGACACACAGACACACACACACACACACACACACACACAGACATTGCCTTTTATTATTTACTAGCCGCCTTTGGCGACCAGCCTGTTCGCTACCCTTGAAAATTCTGACCGTGGCAAACTCGTTGGCGCGACCTACCAGAAAGGTGTAAGGTAACTGCTTGGAAGGCCAGGAAGTGCCACACAATTTAGACCGGAACCCAATGGGGGAGGCATCCAAAGAGACCGTACCCTCCTTCCCCTACCACAAACCTCTCGGAAGGACTTGCAGTCCCACACGTTTAACGTGATCGTACTCCACGTGAACACGGCTGCAGTTTTGGCAATGGCGGGAATCGAACCCGGGCCTACCGAGTGAAATTCCCGCGCGCTAACCACTGGGCTACCGTGCCATCCGCGACAATCTCCATAACTTTATTTTTATTCGGCAATTTTGGGAATCGAACCCGGGCCTACCAAGTGCAAATCCCGCGCACTAACCACTGGGGTACTTCACCCTCCGCGATATTCTTCATAACTTTCTTTTTATTCACCCAATTTAGACCGGAACCAAGTGGGAGAAGCATCCACAGGGACCGTACCCTTCTTCCCCTACCACCAACCTCTCGGAAGGACTTACAGACCCACATGTTTAACGTGATCGTACTCCGCGTAAACACGGCGGCAATTTTGGGAATCGAACCCGGGCCTACCGAGTGCAATTTCCGCGCGCTAACCATTGGGCTACTTTGCCCTACGCGACAATCTCCATAACTTTCTTTTTATTCATCCAATTTAGACCGTACCCTCCTTCCCCTACCACCAACTTTTCGGAAGGACTCACGGACCCACATGTTTAACGTGATCGTACTCCGCGTAAACACGGCGGCAATTTTGGGAATCGAACCCGGGCCTGGTAACTGGTTGGACGGCCAGGATGTGCCACGCAATTTAGACCGGAACCCAGTGGGGGAGGCATCCACAGGGAACGTACCCTCCTTCCCCTACCACCAACCTCTCGGAAAAACATACGGACCCATATGTTTAACGTGATCGTACTCCATGTCAGTGGCGGAAATCGAACCCGGGCCTACCGCGTGCAATTCCCGCGCGCTAACCACTGGGCTACTTCGCCCTCCGCGACAATCTCCATAACTTTCTTGTTATTCACCCAATTTAGACCGTACCCTCCTTCCCCTACCACCAACCTCTCGGAAGGACTCACGAACCCACATGTTTAACGTGATCGTACTCTGCGTGAACGTGGCGTAAGTTAAGGCAGTGGCGGGAATCGAACCCGGGCCTACTGAGTGCAATTCCCGCGCGCTAATCACTGGGCTGCCGCGCCCTCCGCGACAATCTCCATAACTTTCCATAACCTTCTTCATAACCTTCTTTTTATTCACCCAATTTAGACCGGAACCCAGTAGGGGAGGCATCCACAGGGTCCGTACCCTCCTTCCTCTACCAACAACCTCTCGGAAGGACTTACGGATCCACATGTTTAACGTGATCGTACTCCGCGTGAAAATGGCAGCTGTTTTGGCAGTGGCGACAATCGAACCCTAGCCTACCGAGTGCAATTCCCGCGCGCCAACCACTGGGCTACCGCGCCCTCCGCGACAATCTCCATAACCTTCTTTTTATTCACCCAATTTAGACCGGAACCCAGTGGGAAAGTCATCCACAGGGTGCGTACCCTCCTTCCTCTACCACCAACCTCTCGGAAGGACTTACGGACCCACATGTTTAACGTGATCGTACTCCGCGTGAACACGGCAGCAGTTTTGTCAGTGGAGGGAATCGAACCCGGGCCTACCGAGTGAAATTCCCGCACGCTAACCACTGGGCTACCGCGCCCTCCGCGACAATCTCCATAACTTTCTTTTTATTCACCCAATTTGGACCAGGACCCAGTGGGGGAGGCATCCACAGAGACCGTACCCTCCTTTCCCTGCCACCAACCTCTCGGAAGGAATTATCGACCCATATGTTTAAGGTGATCGTACTCCGCATCAGTGGCGGGAATCGAACCCAGGCCTACCGAGTGCAATTCTCGCGCGCTAACTTCCCGCGCGCTAATTTAAATTTATAACGACCATATGCTAGGCTCTTAATTCCACCATCCTCGTTCCATCGTTCCATCATTTAAAATAGCCATAAAATTAAAATATCCATTTAAAATATCTATAAATTAAAATATCCATAAATTAAAATATCCATTTAAAATAAAAAAATCAACCATATCGTTCCACCAATCCATAAATATAATAATTTCAAATACATCACCACAATTCAAACCACCATAATTCAATCATTTAAATTATTTAAAATATCCATTTAAAAATATCCATTTAAAATATCATATAAATATAATAATTTCGCCCGATGTATACAACACTTATGCTCGTAATTCAGTTAAAACCGAAAGCGCGGTCTCCATGGAGACGGGGAAGAAACTAATGCGGATGGGGGGAAAATGCCTTTGAGGAACTGAGCCGGTAGCCGACAAATTTAAAATCATGGCGTCTTTAAAATTGCCATCCTGAAGGCAATTTTCATTATTTCTGGACCAGATTGGACTTGTAAGAATGCCAGATGTTTGACCTTTCTGAAAATGTAAATTATTAGTCGAAATTATGAGTACTTTTCACGATGCGAGAATTTAAAAACCAAAAATCGTTTTCTTGAGCAAAAAGTGACTTTTGTTTTAAAATCTTTAAAAAATATTAGAAATCGAAATTCAGATTTGAAATTGATATATTTTTACTCGAAATTCTCTGCTCTTTCCGATGGTGTAATTTGTTTTTTTCTACGATGTCTGGATCGTGGAGCAAAAAGGGCAAAAAACGGTCGAAATCGCATAAAACATTAAATAAATAAAAAAATAATTAAAATTTTAAAAATCGGTTTTCACGTGTCCCCTTCCCTCCCCCCCGGGTCTGCGATTGCCAAATTTCGTAGCACTCCGACGAGCGGTCGCGAAACGTATAGTGTATAAGACAGACACACAGACATTGCCTTTTATTATATAGAAGATTTTCATTTAACTATTTTAGCTAGGGGAGATACGACCAGAAGTATTAATTTTAGGAAGGTGTCTAAGACCGGTAACATCAGAGCACATACCTTCCAGTTTAGACTTGGGCTCATCATCTCGCTTGCATCAGTCTTATACTGCCATAACTCTGTGGTGTGTGGCTCCTCCTTGTATATATCACTTCAATTGATACTTTATATCTGCATACTACAAATACAACTCCTAAGTCATCTCTGCTAGGTCATGTTCGCTTCGCTCCTTTTGTCAAACTCCTTTCAACAACACTTCGTATGAAACTTCTTGCAACCACATATTTCGTGTCAGACTTACTTCTGCAACATTTTGTATCAGAGTTACTTCTGCAAAATTTCGTATCGGTGTCACTTTGTGGTTCCTTCGGCGGGGGGGGGGGGGGTAGCTCTGCCCTTCTTCCCCTTGGCGCTCATTGGTTCTTCTGAATCCAATGGCATCACTTGACATTTATCAAGGCCCCTCTCAGCCCCTTTGGCCTGGGACACCCAAATTTATTGTATTTGACCTAAAAGTTCACGTTGTTGTAAACACCGGCGCCAGCCAGACTCGAGCTTTGTTAGCCGTTCTAGGCACCATAAATATTGAAATAAAAATGTCTCATGAGAGGACATATTCTGGCCTCACACTTTAAAATTTTAAAATATTTCTTTGAAGTAAAATGATTTGCAAGTTTTCTACACGTAAAATACGTGGAAAATCTGAGGTTTTCTACTATATATAAAGTAGTGTAAGGGTACCACGTATTTATTATACGTCAGATGTAGAATATTCTACCTGCCCAACCCTATCTGTATGTCTAGCTCTCTGTGGTCGATTTCCTGTGTGCACGATAGTTACCACAAATATTAATGGATTCTCACTAAACTTTATATCCGGCTTTATTGACAAAAAATCTAGAACTAGATAAAAAAAATTTTAAATTCGAGCGAAAACTTCGATATTTTATATTTTCTTAACATGCCATCATAGGACACATTTTGACATAATTATGCATAAAAGGGATATGGCGCAATGGTCACGAAACTTAACAGTTTCAACTAATGCAGTAAAATGTAGCGCGATGAAATTTTGTGTTCATGACGCGATTAGACCCGCTAGAGGGGGGGGGGGGCAAGTTACTACTCAAAGGTGTTCATTGTCCAACTTAGTATCAGTCGAAAAATTTTTTTCAATGAATTTTGGTATAGCATGTTACAATTTGATCATTTGGATTTACAGATTTTTTAAATTTTCTCTTGAAAAATTTGCAAAAATAAAATCACAAGCTCGTTAAGAATGAATTTCGATATGAGAGAGTCCAGTTGAACCACATTCCAGTTAATTCAACATCACTTCGAAACATATTTTGGTGCTTTATTAAAATAACGTTATCTAACAAATAATACATATTATTTGTTAACTGTAAACATTATGTGCTGTTATAAATTTAACTCTGAGATTTTTATGGATTTAGACGTTTTTAGCATTTCTGAATACACCTATCAAACATTTTTTCAATAATGTCTGTCCGTTTGTACATCTATGGATATACATTTTGGAATACATTGATATATTTTCGCAATATTTCAAAGCCATTTTGCAAAAAAAT
Organism: Amaurobius ferox; assembly: GCA_951213105.1. NCBI lineage: Eukaryota > Metazoa > Arthropoda > Arachnida > Araneae > Amaurobiidae > Amaurobius > Amaurobius ferox. The sequence goes on from OX578146.1 coordinate 311,937, forward strand.
CGTACTAAAATCTAATCAGCAGAGTATTCTACAGGTAATTTATATGCCAAATTTTACATAATTTGGTCAATTTGTTTTTCAGGTAGAGTGGATACATACATTTTTTGGGTCATTCTGCGATAAAAGGCAAAATTTTTTCTTCTGAATCGTACCAAAATATAATCAGCCCGAGAGATATCATAGGTGGCTTATCTGCCAAATTTTGTGAAATTGGATCAATTAGTTTTTCTGCTGGAGTGGATACATACATTTTTGGTTTCCCTTTTCGCAAAAATAAGGCAGATTCTTTTCTTCTGAATCGAACCAAAATCTAATCAGCACCAAGACTTATTTACCAAATTTTGTAAAATTTGGTCATTTAGTCTTTCAGCTAGAGTGCATATATACATTGCACAGATTGACAGACACACAGACATCATGCTAAAAATAGTATTTTTAGCTCCTAGAGTGCTTGAAACGTGGAGTTCCGTCGAAAACTCGAGTTGCGGTTTTCGACAAGATTCCAATACTTTCCCTATACATTACCATGTATTGTAGGGAAAGTAAAATACATTACGTAAACTCATGTGTTTGGCAAAGTATAAGTTTTTACAACTAAAATAATTTCATTAAAAGTACCATGCCACAAAAAAATATTACTATTATGTACTATTATACTATTATACTATCTATTATATACTATTATGCAATACATACTATAAACTATTATGCTAATGACACTATTATTTTTGTGTTGTATGCTGCTTTTAACGAAGTTATTCTAATTGTATTTTTAGCAGCAGTTAAAGCTATACGAATACAATCTTCTAGATACTAAACCTCCCCAAATTTGAGTGTGCTATTTTGCATTGTTTAACATGTACTGTTTTATTGATTCACAATGCGTTCAAAAATCGTTCTTACTTTAAAGCGGAAGAATCCTACAATAACTTAATACCACATATGCTTGGTGCAAAAACGGTTCTACCTTCCGGAGATTATCAGATGTTAATCCCGGATAATGACTTTGCTCCTACTCTGCCATTTCATGACAAAGTGTACGCATACAATTGAAGAGCTAACTAGTAACAGAGGACGAATGATGACTTACTTGTTCTACAATCTGCAGGGATACAATTCTGGCACGTAAGGAAGTGGAAAACGCGCAGCACCTTTGAAAAGCATTGTACAGTACCCTAGATTTTCCGGTAGGTATTTGATAAGGAAATAACGAAAACAATTTCCGTATAATCACATTATTTAGATCAGAAACACATTAATTACTTCTGTTCATTTCTCCTATTTTGAAATCCTAATTTTCTTTCCACGTATTTATTACGTATTTAAATCACAGTTTTCATCTCAATTCATCAAATCCTGAAGATTCTGAAATCTTGTGAGAAGTACCAATGTCCTTAGATTTTCTGAAACCCTGAGCCAGTCCTATCTGAACAATAAATGTAAATAAACATCAGTCATTCAAAAATGTATAATCTGAAAAATAAATTATCTGATCATTTTATTTATGTTGTTTCTAAAAGTTTAAATTTGGATTCATTTCGAATATCTTCAATTTATGTTCTAGCATAAAATTCTTCGAAAATAGTAGGGAAGTACATATAGTGAATGACTTGAAGCTTGAGAGAACAATAAAATCTAAGTTTAACACATGATATAATTATTGCATCGAAATTTGAGATTCGGCGGAAAATCTAAGTTTAACATATGACAGAATTATTGCATGGAAATTTGAGATTTGGAGGCAAATCTAAGTTTAATATATGACAGAATTATTGCATGGAAATTTGAGATTCGGAGGCAAATCTAAGTTTAACATATGACAGAATTATTGCATGGAAATTTGAGATTCGGAAGAAAATCTAATCATATGACAGAATTATTGCATGAAAATTTGAGATTCGAAGGAAAATCTAAATTTAACATATGACAGAATTATTGCATGAAATTTGAAATTCAGAGGAAAATCTATGTATTACAACTACTATGGACGGAACATTTAAGAACTAGAACCCTTAATAAAGGAATCCAAAATTTTACTACTTTATAATAATATAATGCTAATGACTCTGGATGACTTGTTTTTGAATGGGTCGGTTTTAAATATGGGGGACATATCAATTCACTGCAAGTTTAAAGTTCAAATAATGAACTTTCAATTATTGTCATACTGTCTAGTCCTAGTGTAGTCAGACTGTCTAGTCATATACTGTATAGTCATAGTCTGCTCTGATCTCCTTTGAAGACCGAATCAATTGTTATATAATTAGAAGTTTTGCATCAGTGCTCTGTTACGTTTTTGTTGAAACTACGATAACGCAGGGAAAATCGTATTATGTGCTGATCAGTTTTTAGAACGTGCTTTTCACGAAGGATTTGGACACCCTTTCCGCGTTTCTGTGGCTGGAATCTCTTGATGCTCAGGTTCCTAATGGCTAGTATCGCCTTTGATGAATTGTTTTGGATCTATTACATCTGAGCTGATGAGATATCATGACATCCCTTTCCGGGACTTTATTCGACTTTTCTGCAAAATTTATACCCTCTCTGGGTGATATAAATTTTAATCTCTTAAAATTCAATATTTACTTTTGTTCTTAATAACTTTAAAATGTATGTATTACTTTTCTTATATACATATAGCATAATGTATATTACTTTCCTTATATAAATTATAAGGTAAGTGATCCAAATATGGGCACCCCTAAACATTTTAATTATTATAATGTTTGTTTTAGCAGATAAAAATTTGAAAATTGGTGGATGTATTCTCCTTGCAGGGGGTAACAGGGAAAAAATGATAATTGAGTTAAAAACATCAGATAGGTGCTAATAATGGACAGTGCCCATGTTGGGGGGAACCTATGCCCATATTTGGAACCTTTGCACCTAATATGGGCACCCTTAAAAGTTATGCTAAAAAACCCTTAAATCGACGTAAAACTATAATCTGAGTCGGCACAAGATGGATATACAAAAATATAAAATTTTTCCTAACTTGTTAGGCCACAACATTCTTCCTGTACCCAAACACGGCACGTATTACACTGTATCATGCCTAATTGTTTTTCTTGACGACACAGTACACAATAGCAGGACTATTTTGAGCTGGATACACCACTGCAGGACGGCTGAGCTTCAACAGTTGATATTAAATTTGTCTTAGCTTTAGGCTTGGGTGCTGGTTTCGGCTTAACTGCTTTGGACTTGCCAGCTGCTTTATGCTTGGGTACCATTTTTTCTGGAAAAAGCTATTTCACCAATCTTATTGCTCGATAATCTAAAGCCTGTTTTCTGTTGGTCGTTTTAAAATATCGAAGAAAGATAATTGATGAATATATGTATATTTTATACAGTGTCCATATTAGGTGTAATGCCCATATTTGGGTAACTTACCTTATAATGTAAAAGGAAAGTATTGTGACTGAGCCGAAGATTCGAATTCGAGTTTTCGGCGGGAGAGTACGTTTCAAGCATCCCTGATCACGAATCGAACATTTTTGAGGTGATGTGTGTGTGTGTGTGTGTGTGTGTGTGTCAGTGAGACTGACTGTGGCGATAACATCTCACGAACGAATGGAACGATCCGATTCTCATGTAATTTCCTTAAAAAAAGTTTGACATGAACTTTTGAACGCTAGCATGAACCGTTCTCGAGATATTGCACATGCTTCAAATAAATGTATCAAAAAATCACATAAAATTAAAAAAAATATTAACAATTGTGAAATATGTTCACTTTTCATATCTAATATCATGCAATAAATTTGGTGACATCATTCTCATGGATATAGCTCGTTCCATTCATAAGAAAAGATACTTTGGGTAAAACTTTTGTATTTGAACGCTAATAGCCATTTATCTGCTATAAGAATAACGTATTTATCCGTCCATACCGACTTTTTTAAATGTTACCAAATTAACGAAAAGTCGCCAAATTGATAAAAATGACGCTAATTCAATGAAAATGACTAATTTTCGAAAATTCAATATCTTGGAAAGAATATAAGTATCTACTATAGGAATAATCTATTTTTTCCATCCGTTACGTTTGGCAAAATTTTGTCGATGAATTTGTCGGAATATCTCCGACTTGCTGACCTTCTAAATGTTTCCAAATTGACGAAAATGTCACCCAATTCATAAAAATTCGCCAAATTGAGGAGACCGACGTTAAATCAATGAAGTGACGACTAATTGAGTTCAATATTTTGGAAAGAACATAAGAGTAGACTATAAGACTAACCCATTTCACCGTCCGTCTGTCCGTCCGTAATACTTGGCGAGAAATTTAGCAGGATTTCGCCAACTTGCCAACTACTTTAAATGTTATCAAAGAGACAAAATATTCGCCAAATTGATATAAATGACGCCAAAATGAAGTAATGTTTCGCTAATTCTGATTTCCGTCATATGACGGGCATTCCTTCTAGTATATAAGAAATGCTTTTCTTTCCGTTTGTCTTGCTGATGCACTTGCTGACGCATTTGGCGAACTTGGCGAATAATCTAGCGATGTATAGCCAATTTGGTGATATTTCACGCCAGATTGACGAAAATATCGTCAAAATTTCAAAAATGAAGCTAAATTAATGAAAATGACGCCTAATTGATGAATTATATATTAACATATTTTAATATATGAACTATGTCGCTTATTGGGGATGCTATCAATATTGATAATTGTTTATTTAGAGTTGCGCGAATTATAAGTTAATGGGGTACTTTGAAATAGTTTTACATGCTGTCATCCGGAAAATTGCCAAATGTACAATTCAACGTTAAAAACACAGTACCGTGAATCTTATACATTATTTTTTGACTGTAAAAGGAGTCAATTCATTGCATTATATAAGGAAAGTCATGTGCTGCCCACATCAGATTTTTTTATATTACTTTGGTAAGAGAACAACAGACGTTTTTGCCTATAAATTTTAAACCTTCTTGAACTTCGGTTTAATGGGGTAAAGCTTAGTTAGCTTAAATTTATTTTAATATGTCTTTTTCATAATATTCTACCATGTTGAACTTTAAATTCTATTGTTCTGAATTCCGTTTTGGCCAAAAAAAAATATTTTTAAAGTGAAATTTATTAAGGCCCAGTTCGTTTAATGGTAACCCGAGCATAAAGAAAATGAAACTCCTCCTATAGAGGCGCGGCAATTGATACTTGTAGAGAAAGGACGGCGCGCTGCCCTTTCTGTTACGTCCGACAGTGGAGGGAGTGACTATCGCTTGTCCCACATTTTACACATCAGTGAGTGAAGTGAGCGCATTGCACATTTTCGATATGCTCCCATTTGCTATGCTACATATCGAATGAATTTAGCCGGTTTCGTATTTTTGTTATATTGTATGCATTTGTGTTGTAATGTGGTATTGTGATTTTCGATTACTGTATTAAATATTAAACACGATAATTATGTCAAAATCTAGTACGGAACGCGTTGCAGCTTCATTCGGAACGGATTTAAATAAAATACCAACGATTTTCGGTGGCAATTTCAATGTCAATTTCATTTATCCAAAAGCATGGCCACTGAGTGAATTTGGATGAATAATGCATGTATCAACCACGAAATCTGGGGGCTATGGCTGAAGTATTTTCCAGATATTTAGAACAGTTGCAATCGATGAACTATGTATCTTGCTATAAATAAACCATTAACGTCATTTTTAAATTGCCCTAATAGAATTTAATACGAGCAAAAGGTGGGCGCAGTACCCAAGTCCTGTAGTATCTTTGAACCACCTCACTTCCACTTGTAAAAATTTTTAACTAGTCTTCGACCTCGAGTGAGATCGTATCTTTAGTACCCCTTATGATCACCGATCAAGGAACCTTTATCTTATCATTATATTCGTAATATTTTTATACCACGGTACTTTTAAAAAAATTTCATTGGACTTTAATAGGTGCGGCATTAGGATTTTTTTAATTCAGCGATGAAGAGTACCTATTTCTCCTAAAATTTCTACTTTCAAAAATATTTTTTTCTATCCTCACTTAATTTCCGCAGGAGGTAAAAGCCGGGATTTTTCCCAGCCCAGGGACTCCAAAAACTGAATTCCTTGATCCCTGAATAGAATTTAATTTTCATTTACATTTTATTTTAAATGGTATTAATAACTTGTTTTATAAGATTAATGTTTGTCTTTCTGCACTAGAAGGTATTCGACGTCATATGACAGAATGCAGAAAGTGGCGAAACATTACTTCCCATCCACCGCCGGCAGCACTTGCGCTTCTACTATCTACGGACACATGAGATCCATGCACCTCCTCCAATCAATGCTGTAATTTCCTGTACTATCAAAGTATGTACACTATATCATCCCCTAACAAAACGCAAATCGACAGAGATTATCAAAGAAAATGAATTTATATTTTTAGATATTGAATTTTCATCAATTAAGCATCATTTTCATTCTATCATTTTCGTGACATTTTTAAAAATTTGGCGACATTTTCGTTAATTTGACAACATTTAGAAAGTCGCTAAATTGGCAATATCCTGCTAAATTCGTCACCAAATTTTTCACAAGATGTTAGGGGGTCCTTTCTGGTAGGTCAGACGGTCTGGGTCTCAACAACAACAACAAGATGTTAGGGATGTACAAACGGAGAATATTCTTTCCACGATATTGAATTTTCGTCAATTAAGCGTCATTTTCATTGATTTACCGTCATTTTTATCAATTTGGCAACATTTTCCTCAATTTGGCATTAATTTAAAAAAGATGTTTGTTGATATCTTGCCAAATTCGCCCACAAATTTTTCGCCAAGCGTTACAAATGGAGAATTAGGTTATTTTTATAATGAATATCGTATTAGTTGGATCATATTTTTTATGTATTATATTATGTGTATAATATATTTAAAACACTGACATGTTAAATTTGCTGAAATACAATATTAAGTATATTTACCATTATATGATTGTTATACTTTTTCATTGATAACTCCACTTTCCTTATGTCGGCCTCAGAAGTTTCACTTCTAACGCATGTGGCAACCACGTACTCATTTTTACTTTCCTTATATACAATAATGTATAAGGAAAGTATTGTGACAGGGTCGAAAATTCAAATTCGAGTTTTCGACGGGAGAGCACGTTTCAAGCATCCCTGATCACGAATCGAACATTTTTGAGGTGATGTGTGTAGGGGGGGTGAAGGTATGTGTGTGTGTGTGTGTCAGTAAGTCTGTGGATACGATATCTCACGAACGAATGGAGCGATTCGAATAAAATTTGGTACAAAAATTACAATCCGTGAATACTGGAAACTTATTGTTTTTATACACAGTCGAATGTTCAGAACCCCCTAAATTTTCGAGTGAAATTTTGAAAATTCATCAAAAAATCATAACCTTTAATAAAGTTACACAAATAGACATTTCTTATGTAATTTTTTCTTAAACGGTTGACATAAACTTTAGAATGTTAGCATGAACTATTCTCGAGATATTGCCCATTTTTCAAATAAATTTATCAAAAAATCCCATAAAGTAAAAAAAATTTAACTGTTGGAAAACATGTTTACTTTCCATATGTAGTATCATGCCATAAATTTGGTGACATCATTCGCATGGATCTAACTAGTTTCAGTCATGAGAAAAGATACTTTGAGTAATACTTTTGCATTTGAACGCCAATAGTCATTCATCTGCTATAAAAATAACTTATTTCTCCATCCATAACGCTTGGCGAGATTTTGGCGATGAATTTGGCGGAATGTCGCCAACTTGGCGAATTTTTAAATGTTGCCAAATTAACGAAAATCTCGCAAAATGGATAAAAATGACGCTAAATCAATGAAAGTGACGACTAATTGATGAAAATTCAATATCTTGGAAAGATTATAAGTATCTTCTATAAGACTAACCTATTTTTTTACTGTAAAGCTAGTAAATTCATAGCATTATATAAGGAAAGTCATGTGCTGCCCACAAATTGTTCTATAATTTTCATATATCTTTAATTTTTTAATAACTTCAGATTTTTATGAATTCTAACGTTTGCACTGCACTATACTTTCAGTCCTTTTGATTTAAGATGTTGAAATTGAATTATTTGTTATGAGATGTAAATTATTTAAATTTATTTAGATAAAGTTAATATTTAATTTGAATAAATGTTTATACTTTTGAAAATCAACTTGTGTTTTATCTGTGTATCTTTTAAACGTTACATTCTATTTCAAAATGATTACATTTGTATTAGGTTAGTTGGTTTTACAGAACATTGAGCGTTTATTTTTCAGGTGATTCAGAAACTTTTGTGTTCTCAGATAATTTATGATTTCATGATATTTATAAATCACCATTCTCAAACCAACAACCATTGAAACCACAAATTACCAATACTCGAAAACACTAAAACTACTGCGAAATGCGATAGGGTCTGCATTGCTCTACAAAACCATATTGAAAGTGTACAATCAGATTTATAGAATCACTAGTTGCGGTGCCCGCAGTCAGCTGTCACTACATATAACAATCAGTTTTTATAGCAATTAGTTTTTAGAAAATTTATCACCTACTCTGCAAGTTTTGAAAGTAACAAAAGTAGGTAGAAATTTAACGTGAGCAGGTCGACATCCATTGCATAGTAGAAAATATAACGCGAAAATTACATCAAAATTGGAACAATAGTCACCAAGATAGATAAAAACAAGGTTATAAAAAGGGCCTGTCCCATTTCATCACGGTCGCTCCCACCCCAAAGACTAAAAATAGGAGGAATATCGCATCCTTTGACTTGAAAAGATAGGAACGGTCCACCGTAAAACAAGAATTCCTGTAATAAAAATCCGTCCTCCCACAGTGATAATCAGCGTAGGTATCCTAACCAAACAGGAGTCACTCAAATTTTGTGTTTCGAAAGCTGTGCACGCCAATTCGGTAATGGGAATGCCGACTGAAATAGTAAAATATGGGAACTGATTTTCCGCATATGTGCTACGTGACTTTGAAACGAAAGTTATTGAATCATTAATTTAATTGTAAAAATACATTAAAATAAGTGACAGAAAAAACGGTTGCAATTTTCTAGAGCTAAGGAATGGGAGTTTAGGATAACAAATTTTGAAGACCGTACCTGGAAAAGTATATCGACGGCGACAGTTTTAAAAAGAGCAATAAGGAGAAAAGTTTTTACTCATTTTTAAAAATCTGTGTAAAAATAAATAATAACTTTTTAAAAAATCTGGCTGCTAAAAGCTTTTAAAAATTTATTTGTCTTCAATTCAAAAAAAAAACGTGATTCTAACTTGATTTTTGACTGATGAGATAGTATTTTTCCTGACCCTTGTTTCTTGCATTTTAAAAGAGGCTTTATACAAATATTTTAATATCTATTAAATTTTTCGAAAATACGAATTATAGTATCATGATCCCAATATGCTCAACAGCAATTTGGTGACAAACTTATATTCTAACTTTTGTATACCTAAAAGTAGGCATAAACCGATACATGAATAATTAAATTAGACCACATTTTACACAATTTTATTTAGATAGGTTTCTCTATTTACTTGTTTGTCTGGTTCAAATATTAAAATGAATTTTTGACCCACTTCTTCCAAGCTGATTTTCTGAAATTGGCAAGCTGAAATTTTGCATTTGCGATGATAATACAACATTTCATCAAATTTTAGTTGTTCCCCTGAACGGATTCTGACTCCCCCCATCCACCCCCAAGAAAAAAATCATGCCCAGAATGGCCCGTACAAACTCCCTTATGAGATAGTTAAAAACAATGTTTCTTTAATATATATATATATATATTTACGATAAACCCAGAGATTTTAAATTTGAAATAAATTATATTATTTTATGGCATTCCTGTTTACAAAAGAATGTGTTCAGAAACATCATTTTAAATCAACTCATTCGCAGCAAACGATTAAATAGCAACGCTAATGATCGATATACTACCGATATTCGCTTTCTCCATGGATCTATTACACAAAGTTTTCCGAAGAGTTTTTTGAGTGGCATCATATGCGGTTTTTATGACATAACCGTGACTGACAGCTACTGAGTGACATGTCGATTTACTGGCTTTATGTCAGTGCCTTCAATACACATGAAGTTGCTGTGATTGATCCTCTTCATCGAAGGTTTGATTATGCAAGTGAACTATACTGTGTATTAAATTGTACTTTTTATACCAATGTTTGAAGCATTTGATATTGACGTACAGTATCTGTTTCAATGATTTTTATAAATGTTTTTTAACACTGGAAAACAAATATATGGCTAGTGGTGATATTGGATGTGTTCAGTTGAATAGATATAGGTTTTTCTTGCGGTCAATAATTTCTTCTAATACGGGCTAATCATGTGACTTCTTTGCTCTTTGTTTTTTGATACCTTTGTATTCTCTTCTATAGCAATCTATCGGCTACCGGGAGTGTCGTCGCGACAAAAAGCTTGCTTAACCGGGGAGTGTAAAACATTATAAAAACATCTTTTTAAGTTACACTGTTTTAGTAAAATGCACTAAAAAGTAAAAAGTAAATTGTTATGTTATTATTTCTATTGTTCCTTAACATTCTGTTAATGTCCAAAGACAATTCTGTTACGGGCGACCCACGGTTTTAATTTTAGTCGCAAATGGCCAAAACTGTTATGATAGCTAAAAATTATTTTTAACTTTTTAGTGCATTTTGCTAGAACAGTCTAACATAAAAGGATTTAGTGTAATAATTTATTTATATTTTTAAATATTGACAAAATTTTAGGTCTAGTCGAAAATTAAATTTATTTAATGATAGCAGTTGCATTATAGAAATTAAATATCTGATGCGAACAGCACATGACTTTCCTTGCATAATTCAATGAATTTACTATTTTTACATTCAAAAAATAAGGTATAAGATCCACGGTACTGTGTTTTTATCGTTGAATTGTACATTTAACGATTTTCCGGATGACATGTAAAATTATTTCAAAGACCCAATTAACATATATTTCGCGCAACTCTAAATAAACAATTATCAATATTGATAGCATCCTCAGTAAGCGATATAGTCCATATATTAAAATATTTTAATAATTAATTCATCAATTAGACATCATTTTAAGTAATGTAACGTTAGTTTGGCAATTTTGACGATATTTTTGTCAATGTGGGGCAAAATATCGCCAAGTTGGCGATACTTTGCTAGATTATTTGCCAAGTTCACCAAATGCATCACCAAGTGTTACAGACAAACGCAGAGATGAGAATTTCTTATATACTAGAAAGTATGCCCGTCATATGACAGAAATCAGAATTTGCGAAATATTACTTCCCATTTGGCGTGATTTTTATCAATTTCGCGACATTTTTGTCACTTTGGCAACATTTAAAATAGTCGCCAAGTTGCTGACATCCCGCTAAATTTATCACCAAACGTTACGGACGGAGAAATGGGTTATTCTTATTGTCTACTCTTATGTTCTTTCCAAGATATTGAACTATACTATCCTTACAATACTATCCCTTTTTAAAACACAAATTCATTTGGTGTCATCTTTATCCATTTGTCGACATTTTATCGATCTGGTGAAATTACCGTTAACTTGGCGACATTTTAAAAAATTGCCAAATTTCTTAAGTGGGATGGTTGGACTGATAGACAAACACTACCCAAACATCATTAGAATGCCATTCCCTTTCAAAACACAATTAATTTCATTGATTTGGCTTCAATCAAATTAGGGATATTTTTATCGATTTGGCGACATTTTTATCAATTTCGCAACATTTAAAAAAAGCCGCCAAAATTTTCGTTAAGCGATACAGAGATGAACAGACGGAGAAATGTGTATCTTATAGTGAGCATCTGAATTCTTAAAATCTGAATTCTTAAACAGTGCACATTCCAATAATCCGGCGAAGTGATACCCCTGCAAACTCCACATGTTATTATAGACACATATACTTACATTGCCGGTAAACAATAAAATTCGCATACGTTACATACGTAAATTAAGAATCATTATTACATACAGGATAGAGTCTGCCGATAAAACGTCATGATTGATAATTTTTAAATAGTACATCACTTAGATAAAGTTATATAGAACATATTTAAATATGCCCTTCACTTGTCCTTCTGCCGTGTATTGCAGAAGAATTTTGGAATAAAATAATATGTGCTGTAGTAGAGATCTTGAATTACAATTCTTATATATGATGCTGATGATTTTACATTAGGGCAAAAAATTTCCCAAGATTGAGTACTATCTAAAGCTTAAAAGTAGAGAAAAGTTTAGTAACTTTCTAAAAGTCTGTGTACAATTTCATCTTTGAAAATCAGAAATGTGAAATTTATTTTCACATTTAGGAAAAGTTTTTATCTTATTTAGACATAGTGAATACTGATTGATTTTTTGTTTTCTTTATTTCGGAAAATGCAACATTTAAAATAAGTGTAAAGTTTTTACTACATATGTAAAACAAATAAAATTCTAATATTTCAAAAGTTTATGCACACCCTCATTTACATAAGAAATGAATAAAATGAAATAATTAATTTCAAATATCCTCGTACAAAATCACAACAAAAAAGATCAATCATGCATAAAACATTGATTATGAAACACTTTCCAACTGCAATGCAATTTTATTTAAAGATCTCTGACATGCGATGCATTCAGCGGTAATATTTTTAAAATTATCACAATACTACATTAATTTATTATATTTGAAAACATAAAATTTCATCGAAAAAAATGAACTTTATTCAAATGCCGTTATTGAAATATAAGTCACCTGGTTTAAACATCTCTAAAATGCGATACATTCAGCGGGGATATTTTTTAAATTATCACAATAATACAATAATTTATTACATTTGAAAACTTCATCGTTGAAGAAATTCAGAAATTTTTATACAACTCATCCTACATCTTTATGTGTTTACATTCTCCATAAGTGAAAATGAGGCTTCGTTGTAGAAATAATCAAAGTTTCATGATCATTTAAACTCAAATATATTGTAATTGCGTTGTTTTAGAATGTAGATGCGCAGAAATTAAGTAAAAATAAAACGGTTTTAGGACGGATACAACACTAAATATAAAGTAAAAAGAACTTTAAAAATCACGATTTTGACACAATATGGATGCCATATTTTATTTTGAAGTGGGTGACATGATCTCTTCATATAATAAGGGTGTAATGAATATTTTAATTTTTATTTAAAAAACTACCGAATATATTTTGCTGAAATTTTTTTCATATTTTTTATGGGATAATTTGAATATTTCCTAAAACTTTCGAAGCAATTTGTGAATTTTAAATTCGCTTAAAAAATGTATGAAAAATCAGGTTCCATAGGGTTCAATGTATCATAATGAATATGATATTTTGTGCAATTTTAAGTAATGCACATTGTTTTTGAAAATCTTTTAAACCTTTTCTGATTAAATTTTAATTATGAATTTAATCTTTTACAAAAATTGTGTAGTACCAGTTTATCGTTTTTAAAGACTTCTTAAGGCATTCGCCATGGCCAAAGAGTCATTTTACTTTTACTTTCCCACATTGATTTAACATCTGCAGGATGCACAGTTGCAAATCTGCACAGTTGCAAATTCAAGAGAACAGTAACCAGTCAGCCCCCCTCCCCCTTCTTAAGAAACACGTGCAAGCTTTACATGCTTAACCCGTAACGGTCAAAATTCCTTCGCAGCCAAGACTTTGTTTCCCACAAAATTGCTATACTGGAATTCTGCCCCTTTCACGTTTTAACATGGACAGTCTGATGAAGAAGCCAATTATTGCTGTTAACTTCAGAAAATAATGTTCTAAAGTTACTCCCACCTTAAGGGACAGCTGGACAGAATTTGCAGATGGTGCCTCGATGCTTCAAGGGGGAAATCAACATCTTTCCCCCCCTTGATTTTGAATTATAACAGGCTATGTCCAATGAGAGCCACTTTAAGTCCAGGAGTAGCCAATTATGTGTTTACTGCGTACAGCGCCACTGCAAAAACTTACGGCATAGAGTAAAAAAAAAATAAATAAATAAAAAGAGAGGAGAGATTCTTCTGCGAGTGTAGTCCGGCTTGTGCCGGCCACTCTGGGCACTTTCTACAGAAATGATGGCTGCAAAAGTTTTACCTCTCTGTGCTGGTTAAGAATTCAGTGTACGAGATGTCGGACATGAGTCCGTACCCGAGCCGTACATTAGGCTTAATGAGCTGTTTAGGCGCTGTATCCATAGAGGCCCAATTTGCTTACGATGCAAGAATTCCTTGATGATGGCTACACAACTATTGGACGTGAAGGGAACCAGTCTATTAAGAACGTGTCTCGGAATGCTTATCATATTTTAACCTTAAATACAAAAACTGCATATCCCTAACATGCCTATAATCTGAAGCGGAGGCCAAATAATAATACCGAGTGCATCAAGGGTGCTACCTTGACAAAATAAAAGACTAATATCATGTCGCTGATGACAGCAGCAGGTCCCTCAACGTACAAGCCTCATCATCTCATTCTCGTAAGTCACAAAATTCCTAATATTGTGATTTATTTACCAACGACTCTAATCAAATAGAATAATATAAATAAGAATCCAAGATAGAAACTAAGGCAGTTTCATTTGTATCTATTTGACATAAATAATGAGTCGTAGCAATGCATTAAACAAGTTTAATTAATTGAATAATGGCATTTATTTACAATGCTCAGTCTATTATTGATTTTAAATAATTTTAAATGGTCCCACCCCCCACAGAGACCTAAGGGGAAGAATATAATAATTATGTGATTAAAAGGTAATATTGTAATTATGAAACTTGCATAACAGATATGAAGAAATGTAATATAATTTGTAATCTATTTAGATATTTGTTTATCAATTATGCATTAATTTATTGGTGTAAAAACTGTGCAGGAATTCTAATAGATGAATATTCACTTCTCATGCATATAAATAAGAATATATATATATATATATATATATATATATATATATATATATATATATATACTATATATATATATATATATATATATATATATATATATATATATATATATATATATATATATATATATATATATATATATATATATATATATATATATATATATATATATATATATATATATATATATATATATATATAATAAATTATAATTTTGGATCCACATCTGACTCCTGATTGCCTCTGAATTTTTGGAATTAATGAATTATGAATATGTTAATTTTTCAGATTCTTTGGGAGTATAAGTCTCCCGTTGAAAAAGCTAACCACTTGTGATCTTATAAATTAAATAATAGACCAACATTAATTATATCTTAACGAAGTATGCATTTTTTTAGTTATTTAATTACTGAGCAGTTTTACGTGGTCTATATACCTCCTTTTGTGTATCAGGAATGATTACGGCCTTTACATCCTGATACAATGAATTTCATTTTTTCAACACGGGTTCAGTCCAAAACTAATTGGGTGATATAATTCATTTAAATTCCCATAGGTCCTACAGAGCGTCTGAACAACATACTAAAATTTTGATAAAGTCATTTTTACGGCAATTATTTTGCTAATGGACAGAGAGACAGACAGAATGAATGAACAAAGTCATAAACATTTTTCAACTATATTGTAAAGTGTTAAAAACGAAATACCGTTGCTACCTCTAAAGAGTTTTTAAAAAATGAAAATTCAAAAATTTTTTAACATTTCTCAATGCCCTCTATACAAGATCACGAAAATCCAAACTGGCAACTGGAGGCGGATAATGGCAGAGGCGATATGATCCGCCTCTGCCTGTAAACTCTCAATTTAAAAATATAAAGATTGGAATGCTTTAAATTAATATTTGAATTCCTTACATTATTACCCTATTCTCGTAAGAACGTTTAAATGTATTTTATTTTTCATTGAGTTGAACAGTCAAAACAAGTTTCAGAAAAATTAGTTTTATTACATGAATAAAATGTTTAACTAGCCTCAAACTTTGATATTTAAATTATTTATAATACCTTTTTTTTTCTTTACTGTTTCTTGCCGATTGTTTTTTCCAGTTTTCCTAACAAAGGATTAAATACATTGAGTTTGAATGCTAACTGTTTTATTTGACAGGTGATTTTTCGTAATCGAAGACAGAAAAATAAGTTGACTAATCTGAGGTTGAAAGAACTTTTCATCTGCAGTATTGTATCCTTAAGATATATGTTTGCCACCTCGTTCTATTTTTATTTCGATATTATGAGCCATGTTTACTGTGTTTTCTAATGAAGAATATTGAGAAATGAGCCTTATTTTTGGAAACTGTAACCGGAATGCCAGTGCAACCGAACGATTACATGCATAGAGTTTCTCAAAGCAAGGTATCCCAATAGTCTGAATGCGTTAATTTTATTAACACTTTACAACAAAGTTGAAAAGTGTTTATGACTTTGTTCATTCTGTGTGTCTGTCTGTCTGTCTGTCTGTCTGTCCGTTAGCACGATAACTGCCGTAAAAATGACTTAATCAAAATGAAATTTTAGTATGTTGTTTAGACGATCTATAGGACCTATGGGAATATAAATTAATACTATCGCCCAATTAGTTTTGGATTGAAGCCGGGTTGAAAAAATGAAATACATTGAGCCCTATGAGACCTAATTTTTCAAACATTTTTTAAGCGGATTTAAAATTCACAAATTGCTTCGAAAATTTTAGGTAATATTCAAATTGTTCCATAAAATATATAAAAATATGTCAGCGAAATATATTCAGTAGTTTTTTAAATAAAAATTAAAATAATAATTACACCTCTTATATGAAGCTATCACGTGACCATGATATGAAAAGATCACATGACCTACTTCAAAATTATATATGGCATCCATCTTGTCTCAAAATCGTGATTTTTTAAGTTCTTTTTAATTCATATTGAGTGCTGTATCCGTCCGAAAATCAATTAATTTTTGCTTAAATACTGTGCATCTACATACTGAAACAACGCAATTACAATATATTTGAGTTCAAATGATCATCCAAATTTGATTACTTCTACAACGAAGCCTATTTTTCACTTATGTAAAGTTTAAACAGCAAAATATGTAGAATGAGTTGTATTAGAATTGCTGTATATCTTTAACACAAAATTATTTAGCCCATGGAGTCTGCATAGCTGATATGAATGAAATATTCATTGATTTTACAAAGAGAAGGACGATTTTTTTTCGATGAAGTTTTAAGCATTGAGTTTAATTACTTGTAGCTCCATGGTCTTAATTTTTAAATAAAATAAATTATTATAATATTGTGATGAATGGGAAAATGTTATGAATGAAATGCTGTTTTTATAGAGAGATCCAGGCGTGCTATTTTTTCTATGACGTCATTTGAATGAACTTCAGTCGTTTTCGAATATAATAAATTATCGTAGTATTATGATAGTTTTAAAAATATTACCGAGGAAGGTATCGCATTTTAGAGATGTTTAGACCAGGCAATTTATATTTCAATGCCGTCATTTGAATGAAGTTCATTTTTTTCGATGAAGGTTTAAGTTTTCAAATATAATAAATTAATGTAGTATTGTGATAAGTTTTTAAATATTACCGAAGAATGTATTGCATTTTAGACTTGTTTAAATAAAATTGTATTGAAGTTGGAAAGTGTTTCATAATCAATGCTTTAAGCATGATTGATCTTTCTTGTTTTATATGCAGAGGATTTAGAGCCTATTCCTTCCTTCGTTTCCAGAATTCTTTTCTGTCCGAAAGGCACATGTGTATACCAATTGGGCAACGCTTTACAACTTTGTAATTGATCCAAAAGTGATCAATATAGTCTCCCCCCCCCTCCTGAAGAAGGGGTCATCTTCCTCCCAAGTTATCTTGTCGTGTAGCGCCATAGAGATTTCCTATGCATCTGCATTAAAAGAATAAGGATAACTCTCTTCGTTCTCGAGAAATTTACCCTCATGAGGACTTCTCTAGACACCCTGTATAACTTTAGCAATTATGCCTTATTTTTGATTCCCTTTTGTTGATTCCGTCTAAAGGCGTGATTAGAGTTTCTTTGGGGTAATTCAACCTTATCACTGGTAGCTGCCCGTTCTCGCCTTGGGTGCATATCTCCGAAACGGATCTGTGGGAAGTAGCATCGGCCCGGACATCTCAGTCCGAGATAAGATATAATTCTTTCCTCTTGACAAAGTGATGGTGTGGCGATAGGACTAGCGGCACGATTTATGCAGCTTCCTGACAATTGTTTTGCGAATGTCATGATTGTACATCTTCCCCGATCCGGTGTACTTCGCAGAGGACCACAAAACAGCAGAGGCCGCAAAAAACTGCAATTTTAGTATTAGACGTAGATGAATTCAAAAACTTTTATCACTTCAGCGAATAAATGGGGGAGAGGAAGCCCGGATTCTTTTACCCCTTTATGAAAAAGATTTTTGAACTTCTACCCCGTATTGTCCAAGTTCAGAATTTCATATGCATTTTATATCAGTTTTACGCATTCAATTTCAGATAATACAATTTTATACATCTCCGTATAAATGTATCATATATTTATACGACGAATCCCGCTATACTGAACCCGAAATATAACAATCTCTTGGATATAACGAACTTTTATTCTGGTCTAACCAATCTTCTGTACAATTATTGCTACTTTAAACATTCATAACGAACTTCCAGCTACCCACGGTTTGGATATCGATCCTAAAATCCTCACTAATTAAAAAATTTCGTTTCGAATTCAAAGAATTTTAATCGCCCCAAGAAACAGAATTTCCTTACATTTTTTGTTCGTCTATTCCAGGTGATGAGAATGTATTGTCAACAATAATGGACAAAATGTTATGGAAAAGAGCCTGTAAAGGCAGCCATGCATATCGTCAACAAATGTTCATCTATCAAGTCTTTGGAATAGAAAGTAACTGACTTTTAACTGTTAAAAAACGAAGTATATAAAGTATATTTTCAGTCCCAATCATTAAAAAAACTCAGATTACTTTTGTGACTAGAGCGGTGATAGCAATAGTAATAATAAGTACGTAGCTCTGGTAGCTCATAGTAATAATAGCTCTGTGCTGTGCTGTTATTTGTTCCTTTTTAAACTATTCTATTCTAACTTATTTCTTTATTGTTTAATGTTCTTTTTCACCAACAATTCGCGTCTTTTTATCGCATTCTTACCTTCGCATCCTGGAAATATCATCTGATTGTGTGTTTTTAATTTACATTGAATACAGCAATCGTCAGTAGTTATAAAGAACCTTGCAATCGGACCCGCAAGGATTCACATATATCGGGGTTTGACGTTACGATATTGGAATGAATAAAACCTATGACGATTTAACAGTAAAGGACTAAATGAGCACCCCAAATAGATACGTCTGTTATCACATAGTAAAATTGAAAGTGAGTTTGATTTGCCATTTAGCAAAATATCGTTAATTTAATTCTAGTATGACGAAAAATTGAGGATTATTATGAAAAAGATACAAGGAGAGTCAATAAGCACAATGCTTTTTGTGCAAAGGATAAAAAAATTTGAGCAAAGTATAAAAGCACAAATAATAAAAAAAAATACAGCATACAGCGGTTTCGAGGATACGCTGGATCTCCTTCATCAGTGCAAGAGAATCAACAAACCCGAAGCCCAAAAGAGAAAAGCAGCACCCATTCCTTTATTGGGCTTCGGGTTTGTTGGTTCTCTTTCACTGACGAAGGAGATCCAGCGTATCCTCGAAACCTCTGTATGCGGCATTTTTGTATTATTTGTGCTTTTATACGCTGCTCAAGTTTTTCTTATACAGGGAGAGATTTTGAAAAATAGTTTAAAAGTTTGTTTAAAATTTTTGTGCATGCAGCTTATAACAAATGTAATGTTTTCACATATATCTATTTTTTAATTGAATTATCAATTTTTGGAAAAGAAAATTTTTCTTTAATATTTGATAGTATAGGAGATACCGATGTTTGCTGGCCACAAGAGCATATTGGAGCAGTATTAATAATTTTGTAGTTTCTAGATGATTATATTATGGCCACCACATGATTACTAATTGAATATTAACCAGTGTATACGAATTTTCATGGTTATTTTAATTTAAAAATTGTCACATTTTAGCATTGTCCCTTTTAATAATGTACTTTTCGTCGTTTTATAAATCGTACTATTCTATCTGATGGATTTCACTATTAATAACTTTATTTATACCAGTTTTTTACAGTATTTTGGAGCAACATTGCAGCAAATCCACTATTACTATGTAACGTGCAGAATACCGTAAACCTGGAAGTATACTAACCAACTCAGCTGAAACCCTCATTTCGGTTATAGTTGGTCGATGAGGTTTTATAAGTATTAAAACCTCCTTGTAGTGGGCGAATACTCCAACTCACATAGTGTCCCAGGGCAAATTTGGGACATTGCAAATAATGGAGGAGTGTAACCTACAAAGATGGTCCCTGTACTTCTCCTCTAATTCATATACACTTCCCTAAGAGAACACCTGCAAAAGGATGAGCAAGCCATGTTTCTGGGAAATATGGACAACGACCACCCAGTTACAAAGGGGGCGCACAGCGGGGCGCTCTTGGGGAGAGCTGACCCTTGTCCGGTTCGGCTGCACGTGCACGCAGGGTCGTGAGAACCCTCGGTCCACCTGCCAGATATTAATTCTGGGGTGACCGCCATCCTCCTGTCAGCACAGCACCCAATGGCTGGACATTTTTGGAAATATCCAATGATGATACCAGGGGCTTTGATTGGGGGGACCAGTAACAGACCTGGGGCTTAATTGTGTAGGAGGAGACATTTTTCCGATGATCGAGAGAGTTTGAGAATTTTGAGAACGAACGAAAAAGATTAGGTTTGAGACTTCAGAAAGGAAGGACGGAGAATTGGTTTGTGTGCTCGAGAGAGAAGAGTCTCTCAAAAATTACGTCTGCAGCGATGTCCGGCGATTCCTCCACCGAAGTGCCCCGTATCTAGCGGCGCATCCAACGATATTCGAAGGTATGAAATGCATGTATCACATACTTAGTCTGTTGACACAGTTTTAATTAATGTTTCACTCTCTCGACATCTTGTTAAATCCACACTTGAGTAAATAGTAGGGACGAATTTAATTGCAAACATAAAATGGAGATTTTAATTACATACATTCTTTAAATATTCATTTTTTGAAAATGTCAATGGAGAGTCATTGTAATTTGTTAAGAATGTTAATTGAACCAATCAAATATGTTTTTATTATTATTTTTTAATTTCATTTTTATCAATAAATACATTGTTATTGTTTTATATCATGTCCGTTGTCCTCATTTGCCACTAATTTAATTCTATGTATTTTTATTCGACACGGCCAATGTCGGAGATGAGAAACTATACTAATTTATGCGTTCTAACAGGACGTGTGGTTAAAACCCACATAACAAAAATGGTTCCGATGACCAGGATGCGAAATAAAAATAATTGTTAAAATAACTGAAAAAATTTTTTTGTGAATAAGTTAAAATTAATGTGCGCGATAGGAAAATTTAAAATAAAATTAACTTAAAATAAAATAAAATGAACGTAAAATAAAATAAAATTAACTTAAAATAAAACTTAAAATAAAATTAGCTTGAAATAAAATAAAATTATCTTGAAATAAATTTAAAATAAAAAACTTAAACTTTAAAAGTAAACTTAACGTAAGGAAATGAGGACATTTAAGAAAATAGATGTTGTCACAAGTGTTATGCCATATGTATATGAAATGTGTATTTAATAAATGTTGTGTATATTTAAGAAAAAGAATTATAGGATTTAAATATATTGAGTTAGGGGAGAAAAATTGGAGAAAATTAATAATGGATGGTAATATTCTTTTGGAAGCTAAATTTTTGGGAAATAAGAATTGCGTAGGAGTATGATTTTATGTTTAAGATTTTTGAGTATCAACAATTGTATTTTATGTTGTATGAAAAGTGTTGTATTTATGTAAACGCGCATTGTTCGTAGGGATAGAAACTTTGGATTAGAAAATTAAGGGAAAACTTAACAATTTTAAAAATGACAGAAAGGGGTGATATGACGGTAACGCCTACAAGTAGGATTCCGGGGATTATTTCCTTGTTAGGAGAACTGAGCGGAAGCGACGAAAATGAGACCTCCATATTTTTCGAACAGATGGAATCTTTAAGTGAACTAACAAATTGGAACGATTTAGAGAAGCTAGCAATTGTTAAATCCCGTCTGCGCGGAAACGCAAGAAAATTTTACATCAGCTCAAAGGATCTGCGTAGCGAAACATCTTTCGACATTTTCAAGCAAAAATTCCTAGATTTTTTCACATCCGAACCTAATGTCACTACAAATCAAATTCTTTTTTCAACTGCTAAACAAACTAAGGGAGAAAATATTAAAGAATTAGCACATAGAATTACAACATTAACTTTAAACTACGTGGGTGAAACACAACTTAATGAACACACACACGCAATTATGGACAAACTCAGCCTAAGTAAATTTTTGGAGGCAGTTGAGCCCGAATATCGAAAAGAAATTATGAAAAATGACCCAAAAAGCTTTAAGGATGCTGTAAAAATTGCCCAAAATTTAGAAGCGGCCAACCTTACAACAACAGTTGAATTAAATAACATATCTCAATACAGTGATATTCAAATGTTCAAAAAAGAACAACAAGAGTTTAATTCTAACTTACTTGATAAAATAACACAAGAAATAAATCACCTTAAAATTAGAGAAAACAAAAATGATTATCAGATAACGAACACATATTCATGCGATTTTTGTGGTAAATTTGGACATTGTATGCAGGATTGCTGGCATTATATTAGAGAGAGAAATAATCAAGCGCACATATCATTACAGACCAGGCATAATTCTTCGCGCAGACCAACACAACATTATGCACGGAGAATATCCCCCACCCGTCACCAACAAGATTATGCGGAGAGGTTTCCCAATACGACATACAATGTACCCCCAGATAGATTTTACCCCTCACGTACTCAAGACTATAGGGAGGAAAAGCGAACTTATGGAAACGAATATGTTAATGAAGGAAGAATGGGTAGCCAGAAATATACACATAGGAATGGCGAACGGAATTTTGAGGTTCCGCGTTACAAAAATGATTTTCAGAGACAAAACCAAGGTAAATTTAAATATATGGATAGCTCGGACAGATACGCCAATGACAGGAAGGATTTTAGACAGAAAACAAATTTTAACAGAACTGATTTTAGACGAAATACAAATTTTAACAGAAATTTAAACTAGAAGGGGAGATTGAGAATGATCGTCAACAAAGGCGTAGAATTAGGGTTCAGTCTCCTTTAAATAAGAATTATAAAATCCCTGTTACAAATACAGATTACACAGAGAATAATTCAGAAAAGGATCGATACATAGATACAAATTTCATAGAAAATAATTCAGGAGAGGTTCAGTGCATAGATAGAAAGAATTTCAGAGAAGATAAAAATTTAAGGAATGTTACACAAATAAATATTGAGAACGAGGGACAAAATGTTGGAAAATATAAAACTCAAATTGATAGAGAAAATTTTGGTAATAACAGAACCCAAAATAGTAGAGAAAGAGAGGGCATTAAGGACAGGAAGCACAAAATTGATCTTATGGCGTCAGTTGGAGATGAACTAAACACAGAATTACCCACGGTAGAAAATAAATTTCAAAACACGGAAACAAAAATTCGCTTAGACTCTGACACATCTTTTTCGGTTTGGCCTATTGATATTTTCAAAACAATTAAAGAAGAAACTCAGAAATTAAATGAAAACAAAATAACGGACGTTTTGGTTAGTGAGAGCGCTGATTTCAAAGGCACACAGAATACAAATACAAATTATGACAATGAAGATCTCCAAATTCCAAACGAAAATAAAACAACGGATGTTTTGATTTGCGAGAAGGTGGATTTCAAAAGTACACAAAACACAAGTACAAATTATAACAATGAAAATATTCAAATTCCAAATGAAAACAAAGTAATGGATGTTTTGATTTGCGAGAAGGCGGATTTCAAAAATACA
The DNA here is from genome assembly GCA_951213105.1 of Amaurobius ferox. Classification (NCBI taxonomy): domain Eukaryota; kingdom Metazoa; phylum Arthropoda; class Arachnida; order Araneae; family Amaurobiidae; genus Amaurobius; species Amaurobius ferox. The sequence goes on from OX578146.1 coordinate 335,977, forward strand.
CAAAACTCAAACTATGACAATGAAAATATTCAAATGCCAAATGAAAACAAAATAACGGACGTTTTAGTTGAAGAAAGGGTGGATTTTGAAAATATTCAAAATACAGATAAAAGTCACAGTAATGAAAGTATCAGGGAATCAGATGAAAGCAAAATAATGAAAGTTAATAGAAATCAAAATGTTATTTTCCAAGAGGACCAAAATGAGAATGGAAAGGTTAATTGTAAAAAAAGTCGAAAAGAAAATGCGAAATGCAAGCTTCAGGACATTCAAATTACGAATGAAAATCACGATGTACAAATAATCCCAATTTCAAATGAGAGTAAAATAATGGATGTTATGGACAATGATAATGAAAATGTTGACTTTCAGAATTTGCAAAATTCAAATGATACCAGTAAAAATACACAGAATGAAAATTGTAATACAGATAGAGAGAAAAATCAAAATGATAGTGAGGTTAATGATATTCAAAAACTTTCAAGAATAGATGAAAATCAAAACAAAAAGTGTGTTAGGCAAAATGTACAGGTAGCAAATGAAATACAAGTTTATAACACTAGTGAAATTGAGGAGATCCAAGAGCGGAATGAAAGGAAACTCGGTTCAGATTTTTTCATGAAACCAAAAATTTTTAAGAACGTAATATTGTCTGATGATTGGTATTTGAAAAATTTCAAGATGAGAAAGAGGTAAAATAATAATAAATAAATCAAAATGAATTCTTTGGAAATTGATCTGGCTATGAATAAATTATAAAATTGAAAAATGGATATGAGGTCAAAATGTTAATGAAAAACAATCTCTTCCCGCTTTTTTTATTTAGCGTGCTTGCGACAATTTGAAAGAAAACACGCGACATTCACGAAATGTTAGCACAACACAGCACAAGGGAACCCCCCCCCCCCCTCCTAAAACAGTCAGTGCAAAATATCAACACAAAAACTTTAGCAAAAAGACTTCTTTCTCCCTCTTAAACAGTCAGGAAAGCGTGCAACGGGGTGGAACTGGTTGAGAGCAGATTGCCAATCACGCAAAACACTTCGGTGGCGACAATTTCAGGGAGGCAGAATTCCCCTTGGCGACTCGCGGTCAGTGTGGAGATGGGTTCCACTCAAGGTCAATTTTCGACCAGAAACGAAGGGGAGATGAAATCTCAAAAAGGGGATGAATTTCGAGCTCAGTTGTGCACAGGGCGCACGATATACATAGGGGAAATGGATTCTCACAAAGAGGGTGAGTTGCAAGTTCAGTCTACAAAGAAGTAGGGTACGCACGATATTCACAGGGGAGAACTGGTTTCGAATACAAGTGAAAAACAAATGCGGAAGGATGATTTATCCTTGGTTAAAAGAGAATAAAAATTTAAAATAAATATAGGAATAGGTATACAAATTTTTTATAGTTTAAACTCGGTATTGAAATTGTAAATAAAGAAAAATAAGGTTAGGTAAGAATTTGAAGAGAAATATGGTTTAATCTTGGAAACACGACTACAACAAAATTTATATACAAATATATATATAAAAAAAAAAAAAAAAAAAAAAGGGCGAGAGAAAGTATACATCAAAAACTGCACGAAAAGCGCGTAAAACGGGGCGCAAACTTTAAATAAACATTGAATTAAAAATAGAGAAAATATTAAATAAATATTGCATTATAAATGGAAGTAATTTTAAATAAATAATACATTAATTAGGAAATTCTAAAAAAAACATTGAATTATTAATTAGGAAATTTTAAATAAATATTACATTAATTCGGAAATTTTAAATAAACATTGAATTAAAAATAGAGGAAATTTTAAATAAATATTACATTAATTAGGAAATTTTAAATAAACATTGAATTATTAATTAGGGAATTTTAAGTAAATGTTACATTAATTATTGGAACGTCTAAATTAACATGAAATTTTCAAATAATATTGGAGTGCAATTAAAGGGGACTTTAGTAATTTTAAATAACTAGTGCATTATAAACAGATGGAATCCTAAATAATTAGTACAAAAAAAATTAATTTAAGTAAGACTTTAACGGAAAACACTTTGCGACATTTTTAATATTATAAGCGAGTGATTTAGAAGAAAAACGGAATAAATAAATAAAATATGTAGGAATGGATATGGCGAAAATTACTTCTATGATAATAACAAGAATTCAAATATAAGAATAAAGGAAAATTACATTAAAATCAATAAGCGGATAGTAATAACACGGAATTGGGATAAAGTAAATAAACGTTTTAAAAATAAATAAATAAATAAATAAGGAATGAGAATAACATACAATTATTTTAACATAAGGGATAGCAATGAATAGGAATTGATGACAATGAGACATAGGTAAAAATTTAAAAATACTAACACAGTAATATAATAAATTTTGTTAAAGTTAAAAATTAAAACTTTAAGGAATATCTATGCATTTTTGAGTGAAACTAGAGGACTGATCTACCATCCTAGAAGTACTTATATTGCACAATAGCAAACCGCGGTAAGGTTCCACGTTAATATTTAGCCATGCGCGATAAAGTAATTTTTCTTTTTTAAGTTTTAAAAGATAATGGATAAATAAAAACACTTACCCCTTTCATCGGCATACAGTACACCTTGATATATCCAAAAGAACACTGCATATCACACTTAAAATTCCCTTTGCACATTATAAAAAGAAAATAATACACCTTCACATACACCCAGGTAAAAACACATCTTTTTCTTTGAGGTCGCCTTTTCTGCGGGTCCACAACTGTAAGAGCACGGGATCGTTTGAAAATCGGGATTTTTCCGAATATCTAGTCTTGCCATCCCGGGAAAACTGGTTTCATGAAAAGGGCTTGTTTACTGACGTTGACGGGAAAAGTTCATTCTGTGCATAGGTACTCACGGGTTTATGTGAATAAAAAAAAGAAAAAGAAAAGATAGCTGACGGATTACAAGAAAGAAATTAAAGTAAATACTTACTGCTTACGGAATGCTTCCTGTAAAGTAATTACGAATGTAGACCGTCAAAGAAATATAAGGGAGTTTTAAAATGTAAGATAATTACGGATTGATGGCAGATAATATTCAGAGAGAACTACGGACACGAATTGGTTTATTAAAGGGAAAAATTTACAAGGAGTTTATAATAATAAAAAAAAGGGATAAGAGAATTATGAATTTTATTTGTAAGTGGTTTATTAAAGTGAAAATTTGCAAGAAATTTATAACCAAAATGAATGTAAGAGAAGTATGAAAATTTTTAGGAAATGGTTTATTAAATGAAATTTCTAAACGCTAAGGCGAGATTCGGAATACACAATTTTGGATTATGTATATAAGGGATAGATAAAGGAGAGTTGATTGATAATTTGAAAAAAAAATATGTGTTTATTGTGTTTGTACAAATTATGAATTTATTAGGAAATGTAATATGGCATGACAATTCGTTATAATATTGACAAAAATTTATTTGTTTGTTTTTCTTTGTATTTTCAATGTGATAGTATAAGGTATTTGTAAATATTAGTAAATGGTGAGATGTTTAATCAGTGAGAAAATTTTGTAGGCAACTTAAACGTTGAAAGGAATGTGAGAAAGAGAAATAATAATAAAAAAAAAAAAAATTTAATAAAAATAACGATGGGAAAAATGTTCACTTTGCAAGACCAGAGAATAGATAAATGATAATATCGATAGGAGAAAGTACTGTATTTTGAAAATTGAATAATGGCGAATTAAGTAGGGAATTAGTTTTTGTAAAAAAAAAAAAGTCAGGGACTTAATGTTTAATGGGTATTGTAAATTCCAGAGAGAGAATTTGTGTCATCAGACTGTATGTATATGTATGCATTGGTGTATCGATAAAGTGTGTGCCTCAACTAAGATTCGTCCATACATGAAAATTCAGTGATATGATGCAGACAGTGATGTGTTGTTCTCACAAGAAAACTTTCATTTTCCCACATGTTTACTCCACAGCGAGAAGTGATGCAGTAACGTCATCCACATACAGAGTTCCAGACTTACAATTTTCTTTGCACTTCCATTACAGTGATACGATTATGCAGTGTCGTGCCTTTCACATAAAATTTTCAAAGTCTACAGTTTTCACACCTCCATGACAGTGAGATAGACGATGCAGTGACGTGCTTTATACGTAAACTTTCATTTTAGCTATGTTTATTTCACAGCGAAACTACACAGTGATGTGCTCCATCTGCAGATCTCCAAGTTCGCGATTTTCTTTGCACTTTCCAGGACACTGAACTAGGAAACAGTGGCGTGATATAGAGACGCAGACCCTCTGCTACAATTCTTTGTAAAATAACTTTTTCACACTCTTTACAAACTTTTGAACTTTACGTTTACCATTGCTATTATGGATATGGCTTCAACTTTTGGACAGCCAATTTATTGGACTTAGAATCTCTATAGAACTCAAACATGTCAGACAGAAAAATATCTTATACTTTATCTTTCCAAGAGTTTGATGACAGTGATCGGAATTATGTTACTGTTTTGTTGTATATATATATGTGTGTGTGTAAATGCAATTACGGGGCCTTTTTTTTAGGTGATTACTAGCCTGTGGCACGGTTCTACTACGGAGAAGGGGGTGAATGTCCCAGGGCAAATTTGGGACATTGCAAATAATGGAGGAGTGTAACCTACAAAGATGGTCCCTGTACTTCTCCTCTAATTCATATACACTTCCCTAAGAGAACACCTGCAAAAGGATGAGCAAGCCATGTTTCTGGGAAATATGGACAACGACAACCCAGTTACAAAGGGGGCGCACAGCGGGGCGCTCTTGGGGAGAGCTGACCCTTGTCCGGTTCGGCTGCACGTGCACGCAGGGTCGTGAGAACCCTCGGTCCACCTGCCAGATATTAATTCTGGGGTGACCGCCATCCTCCTGTCAGCACAGCACCCAATGGCTGGACATTTTTGGAAATATCCAATGATGATACCAGGGGCTTTGATTGGGGGGACCAGTAACAGACCTGGGGCTTAATTGTGTAGGAGGAGACATTTTTCCGATGATCGAGAGAGTTTGAGAATTTTGAGAACGAACGAAAAAGATTGGGTTTGAGACTTCAGAAAGGAAGGACGGAGAATTGGTTTGTGTGCTCGAGAGAGAAGAGTCTCTCAAAAATTACGTCTGCAGCGATGTCCGGCGATTCCTCCACCGAAGTGCCCCGTATCTAGCGGCGCATCCAACGATATTCGAAGGTATGAAATGCATGTATCACATACTTAGTCTGTTGACACAGTTTTAATTAATGTTTCACTCTCTCGACATCTTGTTAAATCCACACTTGAGTGAATAGTAGGGACGAATTTAATTGCAAACATAAAATGGAGATTTTAATTACATACATTCTTTAAATATTCATTTTTTGAAAATGTCAATGGAGAGTCATTGTAATTTGTTAAGAATGTTAATTGAACCAATCAAATATGTTTTTATTATTATTTTTTAATTTCATTTTTATCAATAAATACATTGTTATTGTTTTATATCATGTCCGTTGTCCTCATTTGCCACTAATTTAATTCTATGTATTTTTATTCGACACGGCCAATGTCGGAGATGAGAAACTATACTAATTTATGCGTTCTAACAGGACGTGTGGTTAAAACCCACATAACACATAGTAAAGCAGCCATATATTGAAATTATAGAGCGATTAGTTGCTGTAAACCTAAAAATTAAGAAATTTATTTTCCCACTTCTTAATTTATCAAATTTTCTGTAAGCATTTAGAAATTCAAATTTACTTTAAATCAGCATAATATTTATCTTAACTGTTCGTATGATCCATAATTTAAAGATGAAATACTGTCTATCAGTTTCTTCTTCTCTATCAATTTTGATGAGATAGTATGCCTTTCTATAAATATTGATTCAAATACAACAATTTAATATAAATTATCTTTCAATATGAATTTCACAGCTAAAAATTAATATAATCTAGCAATATAAATTAACATATAGCATTTATATGTTGAAGCAGGTATTATTGAAGCAGGTATAAAAAGTTGAAGCACGTATAAAGAACATTGATGAACAATTATTATACATCATTTAAAAAAACATTGAACATGATTAAAAAAACACCAGGTGTAGTTATTAAACAAACGTTTCAATGAAACGAAATGAAGTATTTTATGGACCTATGCTATAAAAAAAATATGTATATAAAGTTTTAGCAATCCACCTTAACGTATAGACTGCAAGAATATTCGACAGGTGAGCATAAAGAGTATTTCTAGGAAAGTAAAGTTTATAGTATTTGAAAAATTAGATGTGGTTGAATTGCCATCGATTAAAACTGTATATTTTAGTTTTTCTCTGTATATTACTTATTTTGTGCTACAGAAGGAGTTAATTTCATCCTATACTTTATTTTCATTTATATTGATGCTCAGTTTTCACAATTGATATGACTTTTGTAGGTAAATAATAGTAATAAGACTGAAAAAAAATTAAAATTGTAACATGCTTTTAAAATTCCAACGGAATTACGAGGAAATAAATATTTTTGCCTTTTAAAATCTAAAAGTTCTTGTACCAACCTGCTCCTAGGCGTACATTAACTAACTCCGTGAGCAGGGTTGGTTGGCGAATGAAAAAAACCGACTGTAAATCTTTCTACTACATTTTTACCAAAATTTACCTTAACATAAAAATATCACACCAATTACAAAACATCATTCTATGACTATATGACATTGTCTGTTTTTAACCATGTGTCTGAAAAGCATAAAAAATATATTCTGAAAATGGAGCCAATTAGCTCCGGTCGCCCTTACACTTTATATTTTATCAAACTTTATTTACTAGAAAGTTTGGGAAAAAAGTCATATCATTTTTAGTATTTGGAGGACTGCAAAAAAATGTATTTAGAAAATCTTATTTAAATTGCAAAAACAGACTTTAAATTCATTACAGCCTTTGAAAAACATGTTAAAAGCAGCTGATCGTATTATTCCACGCAATTTTACTAACATGTATTCCATAATATGTATTCCACATAACGTAGATCCTGGATTTACCAGGAAACCGATTAATAATTTTTAGTCGATAGCCAATAATATATTCATATAAGTCCCAACTTTTAAAAATATAAAATTTGGTAAATGTTTATTAAAGCTAAGTAATTCAAATTTGAAGAAATAGGAAAACATTTTTTTTGTGTGCGAATCAGCATTTTTGATAATGAACATTATAAAATCGCCGACGCAGCGGTCGAGTGGTCAAGGCGAGCGTTTCCACAGCAATTTCTCGACCGCCGCATTGTGGGTTCGAGTCCCACGTAAGGCATGGATGTTTGTGTTGTGGGCGTAGTGCCCACAACACAACGCGTACCGCCCCCTCTGGTACGCCTGGGGCAACGTCTTAGGACGGCTAAATGGTTCACGTTCTGGTCGCTGACGAAAGGCGAATGACGAAAGTCAAGTGCCTGGCCATTAAAAAAAAAACATAAAATCTACATATAGAATTGCTTTAACAGATGAACGTTTGAAATTATGTTGAAGTTGATCCGAGTAATTACGAAGTCAAGAATTAAGGTTGTCAGAAATTATGTTAATCCGAGTAATTACATAAATATTCTAGACACGTTGCAATGTAGCGCCCCAGAGAGAAGGTCACTAGGTCCCAATACATGAACGCTTGCAAAGCACAGACTGATAGAAACGGACATACCTTTTATGTCCGTCGCTTTCACGATCCATAGCAAAATCAAAATAAGTAACTTCAACTAAATTATATTTTAATTATCAATACATTGAGTGCACCACCGTAGCACTCAATACACATAGGCATACTCATAGTACATATAGGCGCTTAACCTGCTGCGCTGCAATACATACACGTCCACCATGCGGGCTGGTCACGATTAACGATAGACATACAATTGAAGATCGCCAGTTCCTGGATGATCCTCGCCTGCCTGGCTCCTCCGCCTGCTCCTCCGGCCACTAGGGATATTGCGCCCTAATACAAAATTTAATTATAAACTGCAAATTCATTTATTTTACTTTATGAAATACTCTTACGTAGCCAAAAGTTAAGAAATATTTTCGAAAACATATTTCCATTCATCAGTTTTCATAGTGTGAAAAAATTCTGTTCTCTTAAAAGTATTCTATCTCAGTGAATTTTTAGCAGAAATCTATAATTTTGGAACAGTAGATTTTATGAAATAAACTTTAAATTTCAAACCTAAACTTAAATATTGTGACATTTATAATTTTCTCATTAATCTGCTAGTTAATTTATTCAACAGCTGTTCAGTATCTGCTTTGGAAATTCCCGAGTTAGACTCATGAACTGCTATTTTGTCGAAAAAAATTCTGTCCCATTAAAAAAATTCTCTCAGTGAATTTTTAGCAGAATCCTATAATTTTGGGACAGTAGATTTTATGAAATAAACTTTAAATTTCAAACCTTAACTTAAATATTGAGACATTTATAATTTTCTCATTATTCTGCTAGTTAATTTATTCAACAGCTGTCCAGTCTCTGCTTTGGAAATTCCCGAGTTAGACTCATAAACTGCCATTTTTTCGATTGTGCCTCATACATTCATTTAGCCAAAAAAATCATATTTTGAAAAAAATAGTGCAAGTCTGGAGAAATACTACTGGTTAAATGCAAATATTCAAAATTTGTATGCACAGCTCAAGATCTGTACCTGCCATTTAGGATAAACCTCGAATTTGAGTTTTAAATCCTGAATTTGAGTTTTAAAGAATTGCATATAAAGGTTAAACGCGTGTTAATAGTGAACATAATTTTAATGATTCTGTTTTCAAATAGCATCGGTCATGTATGTCTCCTTAAGCGTGTCTATTATCACCTTTTTACTTGTATAATATAAACCTGTTTCGAAAATTTTGGATATTTCCTGAGAATTTTCCTACATAAGCAGAAACATACACCTCCCCAAAAATACTCACTAGGTCGATTTTAAGGAAAGTGTAGTGCCTGATAACGATATAAATTTTTTCACAAGACAATGCCAAAGTAGAAAACGGATCCTTATCACAATGACTGCTAAAACAGTGTCTAGTAATTGAGACAAGAGGCCAGTGTACACCAATTCTTTTTATACATCCAGGAGAAAGTTCTTTTCAGTGGAAGGTTAATGTGTTCCTTTTTACATGCAATGCATAATGAGAACTCATTGACTTTCTCCTGAAATAACTCTCAGTTAGTGAAGATAAAAATGATTGCATACAATGAAGATATCAAATATTGAGTTAATTGCGTGCAAACAGCATCTTATCTATTATTAGAGTCTGTGCTGCAAATTTGATAAGTTGTTGAGGATAAGGTAACCTAATAAGGTAAGTTATTGGGGAAAAGACACCCACGGTTGAAGTAAAGACATTCTGCGGTTAAAGGCCCTTTTACACGATGTAAAGAATTGGCTCAACGAAAATTGTTCTAGTTTTGATATGTTTTTAGTTTACAGAAAGCAATATACTGAAAGAACTATTTTCACCAATATTTCGGCTTTGGTTTGCAGTTCAATTTATTATACACACAATGTCACTCTTTCACAGAAGAGTCACCGTAGTCTTCGGTGATATGGTATCCGAGGAAACAAATGGAAATAATTTTGTTGAGCAATCACACATGCTATAGAGGAATCTAAATATGTAAACACATTCTCAGCAGAAGCAATCCTTCTTTCATATCCATGATTTAAAGCTAAAAAGTACACTAACATTTGGAGCTTTTCTGATTGACAGCATGTAAAGCTATTTTGAAGTACCAAATTAATCTATTTTGACAACTGGAAATATTGTCAGCATCTGCTAAGTAATATAGCTCATCATTTAAGGTTGTAACTTATATTCATCAATTTGGCATCAGTTTTGTAACTTAAACGTAATTTTTTTATGACATTTTAGTCAATTCGGCACCATTTAAATAAAATCGCAGTTGGCGATATTTTGCAAAATTAATCACAAGGTTACCAAATTTATTGCCAAGTGTTGCATATTTGACGATACTTACTACTTTTAACTTTATGTAATCTTTTAAATAAATGTATTTGCAAAACGTACAATATCTCGAAAATGATTCGAAGTAGCATTTTAAAATTTGTGTCATTCGTTTTCAAGTAAAAAAAGTTGCGTACAAAATGATTTATTTAATATTACTTTATGTCCTGATTTTTTATTTTTCAAAAATTAATTCGAAAATTTGGGGGTCTTTCAAACGAACTCATTATCGCTTTTGAATTCAGTAGGGTTCCAGTATTCACTGATGGTAATAATCATACCAGGCGTTTTTGCAAAACGCTCTATTCATTAGTGAAGTATCACTTTCAGAGACTCAAGGACACACACACACACACGCACGCACACTAACATACATACACACACTAAAATACACGCACACACTAACATACATACACATAGATTTAACCACAGAAATACGTAATTCGCGATTAGCATAGAAGGAGCCAGGCCCGAGAAACATGGAAGATGTACCTGGAAAGTACTTTTGCTGTGACAGCGTATTCCTTGAATAAGGGATTAAACAAGAAATTGTGTCTTAAATGTTTAACTTCAACACTGGCGACAATGAAATCCATTTTATTTGCGTTTTCTAAATCGCTAACAGCTTTTGGCATAGTTTGTAACTAGACAACTCTAAAATCATCCTTGAAATCGCAATTTGTTCATTCCGTAGAATTTAGTACCAGTCAAAATAAGAAAGATCAATTATGCATAAAACATTGATTATGAAACACTTTCCAACTGAAATGTAATTTCATTTAAACATCTCTAAAATGCGATACATTCAGCTGTGATGTTTTAAAAATTATCACAGTACTACTATAATTTATTATATTTAAAAACTTAAAATTTCATCGAAAAAATGAACTTTATTCAAATGACGTCATCGAAATATAAATCATCTGTCTCTCTATGTAAAAGCAGTGACTATTTCATTCATACACTTTTATTCCAGGCTCCAGACTTAAATAATATGGTGTGAAGACAATTCAGCAATTCCTATTCAACTCATCTTACAATCACTTGTTTACCTACCACATTCATTAAAATTAGGCTTCGTTGTAGAGATAATTAAAGTTTGATGATCATTTAAACTCAAAAATATTGTAATTGCATTGGCGCATAATATGCACAGATGTACAGAAAATAGGCAAAAATAAAGCGGTTTTAGGACGGATGCAATACTAATATAAAAATTTAAAAGAACTTTAGAAATTACGATTACATTAGGAAAAAAGATGGATGCCATATTTTATTTTGAAGTGGGTCACGTGTAATTATTATTTTAATTTTGATTTAAAATACTACTTAACATATTTTGTTGAAATTTTTTTATATATTTTATGAAACAATTTAAATATTTCCTAAAATTTTCGAAGCAATTTGTTAATGTTAACTTTGCTAAAAAAATTTTTGAAAACTTAGGTTCCATAGGGTTTAATGTATTTCACTTTTTCAACCCGGGTCTAATCCAAAACTAATTAGATGATATTATTCATTTACATTCCCATAGGTTCCACAGACCATCTCAACAACATACTAAAATTTCATTTTGATAAAGTCATTCTTACGGCAGTTATGTGAACGGCCAGACAGACAGACAGAATGAACAAAGTCATAAACACTTTTCAATAATGTTGTAAAGTGTTAAAAAGTGTATCTACATTTCCACGTTTAGCGGTTTCTTTATATTTGATATCATAATCAAATACGCTTAAAAATATTCCATAATAAAGTAGTCTGGTTGCATTTAGTACTAGTAAATCCTTTGTCGGGCCAAATATTTGCAGTAAGAGTATGTGATCGGAGATTAATGTCAATCGATGTACAAATATGTACTGATGAAAATGTTTAATTCCACAAAAAATTGCTAGTACTTCCGAGTCAGTTTGGCTGTACATTTTCTCAGTTTGTGTCAAAGTTCGTGACGCTAATGCAATGAGTTTATCTGTACCATTTGTTAAACTATGCGAAAGAACTGATCCAAGTTCATTGGATGAATGACTAACAGCAATAACAAGTAGTAATTATTTGCAATCAAAACTTTATTTGATGCTCTTTCAAGTTGAACTTCGTTAAAAGCTTTAGCACATGCTTTATTCCACTGAAACTTCACATTTCTCTTCAATAATTTAGTGGTTGAAGAACAGTGGCCACGTCTGATAAAAATTTTCTATAATAATTTACTAAATTCAAAAATGCTTTTAACCACAATGTATTACTTAGTTTCGATGCACGTAAAATCCAGTCATATTCGTTTTGGCTAGACGCAATCACCCTTTATCCATTACATAATCACAATACTCAACTTCATTTACCAGAAATTAACATTTTACTTTTTTTTAACATGTAAATCATAATCGCGTAACAATTCACGTAATCTTTCATTATGAATTGCAATTGTAGGACCCGAAATCAAATTACCATTTAAATAAATGGGTCATTTTCTGTAAACGGTAGTTTTACATGTCCCAGTTGTTTTAATAAAAGTTTGCATGACTTGGGTCTGATTTTGGACACTGATCAGTTCTACTATATTGTAGTTCACATTTGTCACCCATTAGCTAAAGAAACAATTCATACGTTTAATATTTAAAAATTTAGTTTCTTTATTAAATGTCATTCCCCTGTGTGTCCTAATAGTCAAATAATAAAATCACAACTTCATTTACAAGCCTTCATTTTCTACTTTTCTTTTAATTTAATGTTTTATATTGAATTAGACAATTTAAAATACAAACAGCAATAATATATCCACTATGCGTCAGAGCAATATTTAAAAATAACTTTTTACAACTGCCCCTAGCTTTTTGTCATTCACCTGTCTTTAAATTTTAACACCTCTTTCCGTACATAGATGAGAGAATATAATTAAAATATTATTCTTTTTACTAAAGTCCATATTCACCATCTCAAGAGTTCAACAAAGTTCTAGCTATCATTCTATGCAGAGAAATATTATGAAACTGAACAATTTTGTGTAAGAATTTTTATTCCTTGTCATTTACCTGTCTTTAATTATTCTCAAAATAAAAAAGTAAAGAATCTTTTGTATATGTGTGCCTAGTTTATTTAGTAGCACACTGAATATCAATTTAGGCAAAAATGCAAATAAAACTCATATACTCAGAAAGTAAAATAACATGATTTAGCATTCCCCTGTCTTCTTGGTAGACAAGGGAATGACACTAGAACATGTGAATTACATTTAAACTAGATTTTCTTTTTAGAAATTAAAATAAATAAGAAGTTAGTTCTAAATATAATATTGCAATTAAAAGAAAACAATTTTTTTATTTTTCTAATGATATATATACGAGTATACGTACAAAACAGTTGCCTATATTAAATGCCATTCTCCTGCCATGCTGTATATACTTGTCCTGAAAATAAAAATTTGCATTTTCTATTTAATTTCCCCAAAATGATCGCTGCAACTGTGTTTTTTTTTTTAGTTTAAACCATCCATGTTAAAATATAATGCAGAAAACAGGTTTAAAAATAGAAAAAAAAATATTGTAACAAGAAAGATGTAAAAGCCCGTTTAGAGAAAATGACCCAAATATATACTCCAGGAATTCCTCAAAACATGTGTTCCGTAGTTCTTTGCCAAATACTTCGGGCAGTTTTAATTCCGAAACATAATATTTACATTTAAATAACCCTTTATTTGTATTTCATGTTACACATCCTGAATCGCGCTCATCTATTTCCATATGCAAGAAACCTGATTTGGATATAGCACATGACTTTCCCTATATAATGTAATTAACTTACTTCATATATAATATCCACGGCATGACGTTTTTAGCTTCAAATTGTACATTTAGTGCTTTCCGAATGGCAACCTGTAAAGCGATTTCGAAATATCCAATTAACTTATGTTTCTCGCAACTCTAAATTGGCAATTAACAATATTGATAGCATTCGAAAAAAGCAATGTAGTCCATATATTAAAATATTTTAATAATGAATTCATCGATTTGGCCTCGTTCCCGCTAATTTAACGTCATTCCCGTTAATTTAGCGTCATTTTTAAATTTTTGACCATATTTTCGTCAAGCTGAGGCGACATATCGCCAAACTGTCGATATTACACTAGATGAGTCGCCAAGTCTGCCAAATTTATTGTCAAGTGTTTCACGCAGACGAAAAGAAGAGCTTTTCTTATATATACACGACTGTTGGTGAATGGTTGGTCATAAAGCTACAAACCTATTACACAACTATCTTCTCTCGTGAATGGAAAGAACTAGATCCACAAGAATGGTGTTAACAAATTTTTGCATAATCTTGCACGAAAAGGGAATATATTTTACGATAGTTAATACTTTTTTATTTTATATAATATTTTTTGTTAATTTATTAGAAATACGCGCAATATCTTAACGGTTCATGCTAGCCTTCTAAAGTTTGTGTCATTCATTTTCTAATAAAAAATTGTATAAGAAATGGTAATTTATGCAACAGTATTAAACGTTTTGATGTTTTAATGATATTTCAAAGTTTCATTCAAAAAATTAAGGGGCGAGGGGTTCTTCCGAACATTCAATTCTTTTAAAATCAATAGCCTTCTACAGTATTCACCAATTGTAATATTTGTACCACATTCGTATAAAACACTCCATTCGTTCTTGAAATATTGCTTCCACAGACTCACTGACACACATATACACACACACTAACACACACGCATACTTACACGCACACATGTACGCACACACACACATAAACCCACACATATAAACTCACACATATAAACACACATACACACACACATGCAAATACACATGCAAATACACATACACACACATACAAATACACATGCACACTCCACCTAAAAACGCTCCATTCAAGTTCAGGGATTTTTGAAAAATGCTCTTCCGCCAGAATACTTTCCTTATACATTAGACTGTGTATATATAGGTAAAGTCATTAGCTAGTGCTAAATATATATTTTACTGAAAATTGTGAAAATACACTCTAAGACAAAGAAATCGACGCACCCAGCAAAAGAATCCCATAGTAATGAGACTTTACATGCAAACTCATTTTGACCGAATACGCAAATGATCAAAAATTCACAGCCAATGAATGAATAGTCAGAACATTGAAACTGATCACCATGATGGTATATATAAGGAGCGAACCTCGCTTTCAGGAACAAAACGTGCAGCGCATTTCTATTGCGTTTACGTACCTTGATTATAACAATGTCTCTCCGCTGAATTCGCGGCCACTACGAGCATATGAAGGCGTTTGAAAGAGAGCGTGCGGTCGGACTGCATGAGGTTGGATGGGCACACCGAGATGAATCGCTCGACATTTGGGTATGAGTGATGTAGCAATTAGACGATGTTGGCAGAAATGGATCCGGAATGGCAGATTTTAGCGGCAAGCGGGCAGCGGATGGCCTAGAGTGACGACAGAACGGGAAGATAGAGAGATTGTTAGAGCAGCTGTGACAGAACGAGATTCGTCATTATCAACCACCCAACGTGTGACAACACGGAAGTAACCAGCCGGACCGTTAATAGAAGACTACGGAAGTGGAATCTATACTCGCTCATTACGCCGCCTACCACTGACCAGTATGCACCGTCAACAGCGATTTCAATGGTGCCGGGTCCGATCAACGTGGAATTGTTTGGATTGTGAACGAATTGTCTTCAGTGATGAGTCCCGTTTCGAACTGAGTCCCGACGACCATCGCAGACGTGTCTGAAGACATCCCGGACATTGTCAGGATCCTTCTCTTACTGTCACACGCCACACGGTCCGACAACAGAGAGTTATGGTCTAGGATGCCATTTCGTTCGATAGCCGGACCCCTTTGATAGTCCTCCGTGACACCATCACAGCACAGCGGTATGTTGCCAACATTCTACGACCCGCTGTATTGTTATTTCTTTCGAGACACCCTGGGCTGCCTTTTCAGCAAGACAATGCCAGGCCACACACAGCACGCCTCTCTAATGATTATCTGCGTTCTTACGATACACTTCCTTGGCCAGCCAGATCACCACATGTCTTGCCTATTGAGCACATTTGGGCTGAGATAAGGCGTCGCCTGCGAACATCCCAGAATAAAGACGAATTAACTTGTCGATTGAAGGCCATTTAGCACGACATCCCTCAGAACACCATCCGGCAACTTTATTCATCAATGCCACGTCGGGTAACAGCTTGTATCAAGGCCAGAGATGGACCAACGCCATATTGACGTGATCACTTTGTATAGACCTTCCAGTACAATAAATCATCCAATTGTTTTGAAATTCTAATCATTTCTTTTTCTGTGCATCCACATTACACGTACCAAGTTTTGTCACATTTGGATAATTATTTCTTGGTGCGTCGATTTTTTTTTTGTCTTAGAGTGTATATTTTCTATCCGCGGGTAATCATTATCAGCTAGAACGCGATTTATTACAACTTTTAAATATCCCTATATCTGTACAGATCCATAGGATATTACGATTAGCACTATATAAGAGTAGTCCAGTGACTAGTCAGCATCGGTTCCTTATTTTGTGACATTTCTAGTTCACTTTCCAAACGTGAAGTTAAGAACAAACAGGTAGGTCTAGGTTTAAAGAACTTTATCGGGTCATTTGCCTTTAAGTAAAGGAGCGCTAAGAAACATTTAATTTTACCAACACCTTCTTCAAATATTTTAGAATATTCTGTCAGAAGATTTAGAATTTCAGCATTACCTATCTTTGCTTGAAAATCTTTAGTTTTTTAAGACTTTTTATTCCTTTCCAATTTAATTGAAGATCTCTAAACCAAATAAAGTTCCAACTTCTTTCTGCCATACATACAAAGTTTTGACTTTTTCTGACCGTTAAGGTTTACTACAACAGGAACTTCACCAGCTGGAGTAATTAATTTCTTTCCCACCAAATGCTCTCAATATTACTATTTTGAACTTTGTTTCGTGGATCTATTTTTCGGAATTGCAGTATAGCATCAGAGACACGCAAACCAGTATCCATTTGCAAACTTGCTGGTTTACCATCCATTTTTGCATTTAACATGATTCTATTTCTTTCCTTATATGCATAATGTATAAGGAAAGTATTGTGACGGGGGTTGAAAATTCGAATTCGAGTTTTCAACGGAAGAGCACGTTTCAAGCATCTCTGATCACGAATCAAACATTTTTGAGGTGATGTTTGTGTGTATGAGTGAAAGTATGTGAGTGTGTGTGTGTGTGTCAGTGAGACTGTGGAGATGATATCTCACGAACGAATGGAGCGATCTAAATGAAATTTGGTACAAAAATCACAATCCGTGAATACTGGAAGCCTATTGTTTTTAAACGTAATCGAATGCTCGGAACTCCCCTAAAGTTTCGAGTGAAATTTTGAAAAAATCATCAAAAAATCAAAACCTTTAATAAAGTTGTGCGAATAGACATTTCGTATGTAATTTTTCTTTAGAAAACGATTAACATAAATTTTAGAACGCTAGCATGAACCGTTTTCGAGATATTGTACAGTTTTCAAATAAATTTATCAAAAAATCCCATAAATTGAAAAAGAATATTAACTGTTGAGAAACATGTTCACTTTTCATATGTAATATCATGCCATAAATTTGGTGACATCATTCTCGTGTATCTAGCTCGTTCCATCCATGAGAAAAAATACTTTGAGTAATACTTTTGTATTTGAACGCCAATAGTCATTTATCTGCTATAAGAATAACTTATTAATATTATCATTATCATAACGCTTGGCGAGATTTTGGCGACAAGTTTGGCGGAATGTCGCCAACTTGGCGGCTTTTTGAAGTGTTGCCAAATTAACGAAAATCTCGCCAAATGGATCAAAATGACGCTCAATCGATGAAAATGACGACTAATTGTCCTAAATTCAATATCTTGGAGAGAATATAAGTATCTACTATAAGAAAAATCTATTTTTTTACTGTAAAAGTTGTATATTCATTGCATTATATAAGGAAAGTCATGTGTTGCCCACATCAGATTTTTTTTGTCATAGTTTTAACTTTGTATACATGATTGGAATCTGTGATCCTGTTGGTAATGTTCGATAATAAGTCTCTAAATGGCCTTTCACAATTTATACTTCCTGCATGCTTTTTCCTTGTCGGAACATTTATTAGCAAAATGTGAACTAGAATTACAACGGAAACACCTACCTTATGCTGAACTCCTAAGTAGCGTTTATACCGATGCTTTCTCTTTCTGTGCATGTTCCGGTTCGCCATATAGTTTATTATACCGAGATGGTTCTGTAGCTCAGCGGCATCTTTCCCTGCAATCTCCATAGCAGTCGCTATGTCCTTCACTTCCTTGAAGGTGAGCGTATATTCCTATGACAAAGTTTTTCTGAATCGTTTCACTCTTTAATCCACAGATAAATCAAATCCTCGGACTATTCTCTAAGCTGACTCCAAAGTCACAGCAGGCAAACAATTTCTTTAAATCAGCCACGAATATCTAGTTACTTTCACTTTCTTGTTGACAACCATTATGAAAATGATACCTTTCTGCGATCAATAAGAAAGTGGGATCCAGTTACATTTCCAATACTTCCACCAGTTCACAAAATGCTTTATATTTTGGCTTATACGAAACTGGCAAACTCTTCAAGAAACTGTATACTTTTGAAGGTATTCAATTTTTTACATTTTTCTTATAAACAGAAATCAATTTTTCTCTTTACCATTAGCGACTTTCATCTTTGGGTTTAGTATAGCAAATTTGGGAATATTTACCTAAAGGACAAATAATTAATTGAAATGCTTAAAGACAAAAAAATATGTGACAAATGGCCCTGGCTGTTGGTCAGTTGTCACAATTATTTCAGTAAGTTGCCACAATTATTTCAGTAAGTTGTGACGTGTATTTCTTATAGGTTTTTTTTCACGTTATTATTTGCTTTGTAAAAACTGTCAACTTAAGTTTCATTTGCTTCGTGTATAAATTTTTAAAATTTTTGTAGAAGGCATTTAAACGATATTTATTTCATAAGTAAATTTTAATTAAATGCTATATATATATATATATATATATATATATATATATATATATATATATATATATATAATGTTTCAATTATCCATATAACAATGGGCTTAGATAAAGAAATGTTCCGGCTTCTGGGACTGTGACCATGGCGTAAAGTATGCTCAACCGAGGTGAGGGGATCACAATCCCCCTCGGCCATCTTTTGGTACTTTACTTTTTCTTGTGTTTCTTTTAAGTTTTAACAGGTTTGAAACTTACCATTTGGATATATATATATGTGTGTGTGTGTGTGTGTACAACAGGAATATAAAACTTGCATTTGAGAAACGAAAAAGTGTAATTACATTGGTGCTTTAAAAATTGCGTCTTAACTACAACAGTTAAATTAACTAGGAAACAGTAGTGCGGACCCGACCTACCTCTCGGTTTACGGGGTCAGTTACATTAACTAGCCATCATCATCACAGTTGTGACGCACATAGAGCTAGCTTATACCTGGGGAGCAATCGTCATGAACCCAACCTTTACACTCTTAACACGTGCTCAATACTTCTTTAGAACAGTAGAGATGATCCTCGTCTTCTTCATTATTTTATTTTATCTACTTTTCTTCTTTCTTTGCTTCGGTGCATTCTTAGATTTAGTGGAAGTAAGTTTTCTTGCATTTTTCTTTTTTTTTAATTTTTTTCTTTCCTTCTCGTATGGCTTATAGAGTAAATATAGTGAAATTCAAAATATTTACTTACGGTGTCGAAATTTGACTCTGTCAAAGTCGAAAATGAAATGACAGCCGCGCTTTAACAGAGGTCCAACAAATAGCAATGTTGGCGCCCTTCAACACAGGAAGTATAACAGTATACGCCCTCTTGAGGTCGGGAACTTTGTGGCAATTAGTCCATGTAGAAATGTTGTGACAACTAACCCATGTGACAACTAGCTCCGCTCTGCCCTACATGGATCAACGATTTAAAACCAGGAGAACATTTCATTTGCGGTCAGAGAATCGTAATTCGCAAATAAAATGCATGAAAAGGACATAACCAAGACGTACGTAAATGATGTAACGTAATGCAGTAAACATTTTATAGATGAAAATATTCAGCAAGATGAAACCGTGTGCTGAATTTCACACGTGATCTGAGAGTCGAGAACAAAAAGGGTATGACATACGTAAATAACGTAACGTAAAGCTCTGAAAATTTTATAGATGAAAATAGTCAGCGATATGAAACTGCTGGCCTAGTTTCAGCTCTCTACGTACACTGGTAACCTAGAATGAGCCCATCAAATACTATGTTGAAAAAAGAGACAAAGTCCATGTGAAGTTGATAAGAATACTGTACGAGAAAACACCTAACATGAATTCATGATGCTCTACCACTAAAGAGGAGACAGCGAATTTTCCAAGCCATAGTTCTATGTGACTCTGAGTGAATTGTCACCACGACCGAATTGAAAGTTAAAATGATCTAAAATTTTGCAGTTTCAGAATGAAAAGCAGAAAAATCGACAAAATCTCCATTTAAACTCGCAAAACTTGAGAAATATGATAAGAAGAGAGCATAAAAATCTCATATAAAAGAGAAAGCAACAGAAGATTCCTGTATGCCCCTTATTGAAAACTATGAATTCAAAAAAAAAAGGAAAGCAAAGTTTTTATGAAGTTTTACTCGTTCAAAACAGTTGACCGTTAAAATGCAATTGAACTTATAGATACTGCTGTGTCTATAATAAAATGCATAATCTATATTATTAAAACGTGATAACACAGCTGCATTCTGCCTAACTCTGTTCCGCAGCTAACGGGAATGCTTGTTAACCGATTTTCGTAGTCCCCACTCAGCCTAGAAATGCTCGATTTTCTTCAAAACGTAGATACCGAACCTTAGAGGCGGAGTAAGACCGGAATATTAAAAAACAAAAATGATAGATTTTCAAAGCTTTTCAAATTTTTCTGCATATTGGTCTTTTTAGAACTGTCACGATCAAAATACTTTTTAAGGTACGGTCTTCTAAATTTCTCATCCTTTAGCTCTCGAAAAAAGCAATTGTTATTGCTATCACTATATTTGTTAAATCTTTTAGAATTATATTAACGAGTCAATAACTTTTTCTATAAACTCTAGATTAGCAATGAACAGAACGTTCCTTCAGCACGAGGAGATTAGGGTTATGTCGATTTTCAAATAGGGGTGGTCATTACAAACATTACAAACGAGATGGTTCATTACAAACGAGAGAAGGGTGGAACATGGAGTAGTATATTCTATTACGGATATTTGCTTTTACCAATTCTTTTGAGGCCGATCGCTTACTGAAGGGCGACGTTTGCTCGTCCAAATTTGGACCCAATATTGCTGCTTTACGACTTTTGGCGACTTGCGACTCGCAGCGGGCGCAGAACACTTTAAAAACTGATACTACAAAAACTAGCTACTATATATTTAGTGACCTCTAGCTGACATGGCCCACTAGTTTTACATAAAATTCAAATGTTTGATTCATATCGTTCCATTACTGTCTATGATTATTTTCTTATAAAACATACCAAATTCTAAATCTTTAATTTTTTCCTAAATTTTAAATCTCTAAATATTAATATTCAATAAAATCGAAAGTATGTCGGAAATCAATCATACATTTAAATGAGGACAAAATGTTAACAGTATTTGAGTCATTATTGATAAAACTTATTCGTTTGAATGAAAAATTAGAAGTGTACGTTACACGCATTCATTTAAAGAATTATTGATTGTTTGGAATTAATCAATCACATTTCTAATAATCTAGTTCACTTTCTGTATGACAGTTCACATTCAACTTATCATGATTGCTGATTTGAGATCCGGTTTTACAAGCAATAAAGTAAATGACATCATTTATTTTCATTCAATTTAAAGCATTCTTCTGGGTTAGGTTGGACTTTAAAGAAATAGTTATCAAAAGCAATTGCTTAAAGCTTATACAAAAATAATGACCGCGTGTGGCAGTTGTCTGCATAAAATTAGCTTTCATGTTTCATTAAAGATGCCATTCAATGCATGTGCAAATACGGAGGTGCATCTACCGATTCCATCTCAAATAAATTTTTAAAGGATGAACAGAGTTTCAAGTGTCTCTTTTTTCTTTTGGAAACATACCTATTTTCCCACTGTTTTATTAAGGTTGATTACTCTGTTTCCGTCAAATCTTGAAATCAATTTTTGACCCACTTTTACCTAGCTGATTTTCTGAAATTTTACACACATGCGTATTTCTTACACTTTTCTGGTAGGTCGGATGGTCTGTGTCTCAACAACAACACATGCGTATTTGCGATGACAATACAACATTTCATTAAATGTGAGTTGATCGTCACCCCTGATTCTCACCCATTCCCAGAATCATGCGCAGAATGGCCCATAAAAATCCCACTGTCATAAGATACTTTTAATATATATATATATATAAACATATTTAACATATACACATATATATATATATAATATATATATAAAAAAAATATATATATATATATATATATATATATATATATATATATATATATATATATATTATATAGCTAAGCAAAAGCTACGAGACAATATATAGCTGCATCGCGCTTTTATGTCTAGTTACTTTTTTGGTACACTTAGTACACTTGTATATTTTTGTTTTATGACATACACATATATATTATATATATATATAATATATATATATATATATATATATATATATTGTGTTTATACACTGGCCAAGAAAAAAATCGTGCAAGTCACTGTTTCGTTGGACCATTTTCAGCATAAATTACGGCATGAATTCGTCGTAGTATTGCGTCTATGAGTTCATGTAATGTCTGAATGCTTATTTGCCAAGTTCCTTGGTTGATGAAGGAAGAGTGAAATTACTCCTTAGTTTCTTCTCCAGTTTTCCAGTATATCGTACATGTCTTCAATGGGGAGCAGATCAGGTCTTTTTCTGGTGGTCAATTCAAGTGTGCAAAAGAGGCCTCGTGCTCTTCGAACCAATCTTTCACAATTCTAGCGCAATGAATCTTGGCGTTGTGATCCTGGAATATGCCATTGTCCTCAGGGAAGAAAAATGTCATTGATGTAATAAGATGGTCATTCAGTATGCTTAGATATTCAGCTGATTTCATTCTATTGCTGCATAAAGTTGCTGCACTTAGACCAGACGAGCAGAAGCAACCCCAGATCATAACTGAAGCCTGTACAGTGGGTACAGTACAGGAAGGGTCCACCGCTTCACGCGGTTCCCTTCTAATCTTGATGCGTCCATCATGTTGGAAGAGAGTACATCTGAACTCAACGGACCACATAATTCCCCCATTCATCAGTAGTCTATTCGTTTTGTTCCTTGGCGAATTGGAGTCTTTTTTCCGATTACTCCCAGTAACCATTCTTTTTGGAACAGAGTTGTTTAATCCCAGTCCTTCGAGTTTTCGTGCGAAAGGAAAATGGTCTTGTTTCCACTATTGAACATGATTATAAGTTCTAGATTTTTTAAGATTCGATTTCACTGAGCGTTTTAATGATCCTTTGTCACGATGGTTTAGGACTGTTTTTCGACCACACATTTTCAGCAAAGTTGATGGTCCACCACCATCTTTCCAAGATTTAATAATGCCCTGGACAGTTCGTAATCCAGTGCCAGTGGTTTCAGCAATCTCCTTGCACGCCGTCGGGAATTGACACAGGTCAAGAATTTGGCCCTTTTTTACTCTGTGACATATTTTCCCACGACCGTGTGTAACGTATTCAGTCATGATCGTTGTGAACTAACTGATCAGCTAGCTGCACGCTGATCACGGTACATTTAAAGCTTGTATTAGCCGCAGAATTATGCAAAATTTGTTTCAACTCACAGCGCGACTTATTTTGGCCAGGCAGTGTATATATATATATATATATATATATATATATATATATATATATATATATATATATATTGAATTATTTTTTAATTAACTATCTTACAACAATGGGATGGGATTATATATCGTTACAAGCATGAATAAAATATTAATTCTCTATTAATTCTCTAAAATATTATAAAAAATTACTTGGTATGATTTTCTTCCCACAAATATTTTACGAAAATGCTACAACTATAGTAGTAAAGTATAAACGTATGGAAGAGCTTAGGAAAAATTTTCATTTGAACAATTTATATTTGAAAAATTTCCTCGTATAAAACAGCTTTTGTTTTGGATTACTTCACAGTTACAAACGGTGAAGGTTTCCTAATTTTAAAACTACGGAGAAGTTGTCCAAACTGCTCTGCAGAGATCAAAGTAAGTGTGCACCTTTCAGGAACTGCACACTATATTGACACTTGCAGTCCAAATGTTTGCTCAAGTCCTCGGACGAGTTTAAACCCTCTTCATATTCGGTACAGAAAACTCGACTCGGAGATGCCGAATATTCTGATTAGGGCACATATTCTACAGGTGATTATATTATGGGTAAAATTGAAACAAAATTTGGAGCAATAAATTGAAAGTGAGATACATGTGAAAACATACCTTTTGCGTGTGAGGAAGCAGAGTTCTAGCTTTGAAATATTTGATGATTTTAGGTACAGGCAATTCAAGAAATATTTTCCGCGGATTTCATATTTTGTTCATGGTCACCTTCAAAAACTTTCTTCTAATACAACAGATGATGCTTAAATGTTCTGGATCTTTCATGGGTAGAGAAAGGTACGTATGCATTTGGTTGGGTAGATGTTAGTGGAGTGCTAAGACTTGAGAAATTTTTAAAGTCACTACCAACAGAATTAATACGTACATGTGCTTGCAAATCCTATGCTACACAGAGATGTCCCTGTCGGTGTGCCATTCTCAAAATTTGATGACTACTATTGTTTCAAGAACATTATGAATCCTCTTTATCAGGTCCAGTCTTTATAGCTTATTAAATACAATTGCAGGCAGTTGTATTTGATCCTTCAATTAATGCACACTGTTTCTGCTCTGACGAAGAGGGTTCATAGCGTTCTTGAAACTCTTATAGTCATATAGCTTTCATGTATCTGCTTCTATCAAGGAAGTACTAGATTTGCATTCAGAGAGGTGAAAGCCAATTGAGCTGAACTAGCTATGGGAAAACTAAAACTTACGAATTACACCTGATTTTTCGTGATTTTGTAACTTTGTGCCAAAAGTTAAATATAGTAGGAAATAAAAAGATGATCAGAATCGTTGAAACCGTTTTTGAGAAAAATTCTTTTCATAGATTTTCGTACTTTTCATACTATTTTCGATGTTTATAAACTATTTTCGATTTCTATAGCTGAAAGCCTAGCCAGTTCCAGCCATTCTTGAAAAGAGTGGTGACAAAGGTGACATTTGATTTATTAATTCGGTGTTTCTTTGTCGTACGAGCCTTCAAGAAACAAACTGGTTTTCTTGCATTGAAGTGCAGAATGGAATTAACTATTGACTTGTCATACGGTTATGCACGCGAGAAGAACATAATCTCATCATAATAGTCATTTTTATCAAATTATTTTTTGAATAAGAGATAAAGAAAACTCTAGTGATAATATGATTTTATATTTTATATTAATGATATTGGGTTTTACTCAATTCCATCTGCTTCCTTTCAATATTCTTTTAAACAACTTGAGTATAAATGAAGCATAATTGACGGCAATGTATGTGACAATTAAATTGTTTTGACCTTAATATTTGAAAGATTAGGAACTCAACAAGTAACTATACAGTATACAGCGTGTCGAGGAAAATCGAGGACCAGACCAATAACTCTAGAATTATTAGGGTTATTGTATATTTTTATGCAGATGTATAGGAAACCCCAATGACCAGCCCCCCCCTCCCCCACATCCAATTTCGGGCCTGGGTACCAAGTCGAGCCGCGGGTCCTAGACAAAAAGTAAGGGGGAGGGATACTCCCCCCCCCCTTTATGTTTCTTTTCTGTATTATTTAGGGGTACAGTTGAATTTCATAAAATATATCAAATACAAGGTTTAACACAATAGAACATAGAAGAATAACAAATTTATGAAAAGTCTTTCATATGATAGCAAGAGGTGTGTTCATTTCATTTTAGACGAAATATTTTTATACTCCTTTGCACGTGCATTTCGCATAATCATACAAATTTCTGGAACAATCGGAAGTGGCATCTACAAAACCAGAAGTGGAAATCATGAGTGACCCCAACTCCAAATTTCGATGCTGAATCCATATCAGTCATTATATAAACTATTCCTATAGTCAATCCTGAAAAATGGGTATTGTAAAAAAAATTGCAATTGTTTTTACTTGGAAGTGACATCAGTAAAACCAAAAGTGGAAATCTTTAATTTTCCCAATCCCTAAAAAATTTTATACTGAATTCATAGCAGTCATCATCTAAGCTTTATCCATAGCCGATTCTGAGAATTAAATGTTTGAAGGAAAATGAATTTTTTTTTATTCAGAATTGTGAAAAGAACTGGAAGTAGAATTCCTTAGTGAATCCCTGGCTCCACACACACCCTGAAATTTGATACTAAATTAATGTTAGTTATCACTAAAGATCACTTATCCATAACTCACTTATCCATAATCCATAGTTATCACTAATCCATAGTCAATCGGAATATACGTTTCAAAGAAATGTTAGAATCATAAGATAAAAAATTGCAAGTAGAAATCCTTAGAACACCAAATTCCAGAGGGGGTAGGAGAGGAGGTCCTCTGGAATTTGATACTGAATCCATATCAGTCATCATCTAAGCTCATCCAAAAAAATATATATTGCAAGGAAAATGAAAACTTTTTAAATGCAAGCGACATCTCCATTATCGGAAATTTAAATCCTTAGTGATTTCCTCTAACCCCTTCAAAAATTCATACTGCATCATTTATTGTCTAAGCTTTATCCATAACCAATCCCAAGAAATAGATGCTGCAAGGGAAATTTTTTGAACCGGAAGTGGGAAAAAATCCGAATTAAAATTTTTTCCTGAATCCCTCTACTTTCCATCACCAAAGCTCTATTTATTGCCAATCTTAGAAATGGATGTTTCAAGGAAAAGGGAGAATTTTAAACTAGAAATATAAAAAAAAACGGATATAGAAATCTTTAGTGCATCTCACTACCTCCTAAATGATTTGGTGCTGGATCCTTATCTAAGCTTTATCTATAATTGATCCTGATGAGTTAATGCTTCAAAAAATTGTTTTGGTAAAAACAATAATGTAACATTTTTACCACCAACAACCATTCAGAAGAAAGTTATTAGTGTTACAGCTAAATTACCTCCAATCAGTGTGCAAATGCAGCATATAAATAAAATATGTCCAAAATATCTCGGAATTTTATCAGACGATCCACTTTCATTTGTTTCGTAACTTTTTAAATGGAAATTACACATGCACAGATACACGTCCAAACAGTTACCTTACACCTTTCTGGTAGGTCGGACGGTCTGGGTTTCAACATACACGCCGTTTGTATTCCTCAATCGTTTTGACTCACTGAAAATTCCCAAGACGCAAAGCTTTAAAAAAAAACGTTTTATTAGCAGTTAGAGGGAAAAAAAGTTAGTATACTCCAAATTCTCTACTAAAATTACCCTAACAGGATTTAATCTACATATTTTTGAAAACTTTACGGATGGAAATCATTTTTGATTTAATGCATTATATCAGACTATAACAAAAAAATCTGATGTGGGCAACACATGACTTTCCTTATATAATGTAATGAATTTACAGCTAAAATTACTTTTACAGCTAAAAAAAAATAGGTTTTTCTTATAGTAGATACTAATATTCTTTTCAAGGTATTGAATTTTCGACAATTGGTCGTCATTTTCATTGATTTAGCGTCATTTTTATCAACTTGGCGAGATATTTGTTAATTTGGCAACAATTAAAAATGTCGCCAAGTTGGCGACATTCCGCCAAATTCGTCGCCAAAATCTCGCCAAGCCTTATGGACGGAGAAATAATTTATTCTTACAGCAGATAAATGACTATTGGCGTTCAAATACAAAAGTATTACTCAAAGTATCTTTTTTCATGAATGGAACGAACTAGATCCACGAGAAGGATGTCACCCAATTTATCGTATGGTATTGCATATGAAAAGTGAACATGTTTCTCAATAGGAAATATATTTTTTTATGTAACTTTTTGATAATTTTTGTTTTAAAAATGTGCAATTTCTCAAGAACGGTTCATATTAGTGTTCTAAAATTTATGTCAATCGTTTTCTAATAAAAAATTACATAAGAAATGTCTATTTGCGTAACTTTACTAGCGGTTTTGATTTTTTGACGATTTTTTCAAAATTTCACTCGAATATTTAGCAAGGTTCTGAACATTCGATTGCGTATAAAAACAATAGGCTTCCAGTGTTTACCGATTACAATTTTTGTACCAAATTTCGTTCGAATCAGTCCATTCGTTCGTCTGTTATCGTCTCTACAGACTCACTGACACACACACACACACACATATTTTCACACACACACACACATACTTTCACACACACACACACACACACACATCACTTCAAAAATGTTTGATTCGTGATCAGGGATGCTTGAAACGTGCTCTCCCGTCGAAAATTCGAATTCGAATTTTCGACCCAGTCACAATACTTTCCTTATACATTATGTATATAATGAAAGTAATTATATCTCCTAATTACATTGATTTTGCAGTTTTTCATTGAATTTTATCTTTTATATGATAAATTAGGCAAATCTTGGTAAATCTCTCTATTTGAATGTCAATTCGGGTAAAAAAAATGATGGTGTTGAGAACAGTTCATACCAGCATAGCGGGATCAGTAACATACTACCGGCTAGGATTATAAAAATGTCTATTTTATCAGTGCAATTCTAAAAAATTGCTGCGTGTTTTCCATGTAGTAATCGGTTCTTTTTATTGCCTTGTTGACATCACCTGGACAGATTCTGCCGCTAAACGCAATGACACTATGAAGCTATCTCTACCCAGGGGACTTGTATTGGAGACCTTCTTTGAGGTTTTTTTACTACTTTGGAAATCAGATAATCTTCAAGTAAAGTAGGGGTAAAAAAGGAAATATAAATTCATGCTCAGATGTTCTGTAATAAATATTTTATCCTCAGCAATCCCTATCGCGGGCCCCTAACGGTCGTCGAGCCCCAGTACCATGGTACCAACTGACCCCCTGTACCATGGTACCAACTGACCCCCTACCAATGACACTACACGATGAAACAACATTAGGGCTCATCTCCTTTCATAAGATGAACGGGAAGCTATCTCGCTTCCTGTTAGAAATAGGGGAAAAGTCAATTACAAAGTTATAGAGCTGCTTAAAATTATGCTTAAAAATTGATACTAAAAATATTGAAAAAATTGGTACTAAGAATTTTTGTCCCCCCAAAAATAGCCCTCGAAATAACGATTTTAAAAGATATATTTTTTTGATTTGCATGTAACAGTGTGAACGTAGAGACATTGGAAATCAGAAAGAAATATCTTATTATATACGTGGAGACATGTACATGTGGATGAGTGCATCGTTGCTGAAGGCGAACATTTTGTATTTTGATTTTATGCATAATAAAATTAATTTTATTCCGACACGTTGTCTAAATGTTCTAATTTTATGGAAGGGGAGGATTAAATTTTATACATTCATTTTTACGGTTCATTTCCATCTTTTGTGGGGGGACTGAAATGTTTAGTACTAATTTTGCAACACTTTACAACATTGTAATTGATTTTCTCCCTATCTCTAATATAAAGCTAGATAACCTCCTATACCCTGCTAAAAGAGGGGGTCAGTATCCTCCCCTGAGATGACTCATCGTGTAACGCTCTTGGGGTTTCCTGTACGCCTGCATAAGAAAAGAGGCGATAACCCTAATACATTTCGAGTTATTAATCTGGTCCCTCACTTTCCTTGACACCCTTTATACGTTATTATTTAATACTAACTACTATTACAACTAGAATCCGGTTTTATCCGCCCCTACCACTGTCCTCTCAACTTAAACAAAGTCGTCTGGATTAACGATTGGAGTCATGTTGCCTTTAGCGACGAATCCCGCTTCTCTCTCAGTGCTGATGACCACCGCATACATGAAGGAGCTGGCAATCGTTCCGATCCCGCATTTGTTAACGAACGGCACAGGGTCATCATACGTGTTGTGACAATCAAAGGGAGCCATCTCGTGGGGCAGCTGATCTCATCTAGTTGTGCTGCAAGTCAACCTGACGGCATTCATCGACGATATTCTGCAACCTTTGCTGTCAAGCCTCCCAGATTTTCAACAAGACAACGCTTGACTGCATACTGTACGACTTTCTCAACAATGTGTTCGATGCTTTTATACCCACCCATGGCCATCTAGTTCCCCATACATATCACCAATAGAACACGTCTGGAATATGTTGAGACGCCAAATGCAGCCTTCGCGGAATACCACTGAATTAGCTGACAAGTTGCAACATTTGCGATAGAGTCTTCCGCAGAGGGACATAAGCAACTTAATTGACTCTATGCCGCCCCAAAAATCGGCTTGTATAGCTGTCAGGGAGGATTTACAGCTTACTAAAATGCCATGTTCTTGTTGTCATATCTTAATAAAAATGTTTTTGGGTCCCAAATTCTCAAATCCTAATCATTTGCACATCATTTCAAACGATACATACATTTTGAGCTTCGTGGCTGTAGCTCAATATCTTGTGGGTGCACATATATATATATATATATATATATATATATATATATATATATATATATATATGAACTGATGTTCAGAACTGTAAGGGGTTATAGAACTCACCAAAACAAACAACTTTCACAATACAATGTGGGATCGGAAAGCAACCAACGAGCCACATCCTTGTGATGCGACGTAAACATGTGTAAGAATGCGACGTAAACATGTGTAAGAATGTGACGTAAACACAAGGATGTGACGTACAGTATTGATTAGATTGATACCTATATTTCAGTATTATTAATATTATTGTATTAATATTGATAAAAGTTATTGTCCCCTATAAACGCCCATGGCATGTGTAGAAGACCCTGACCATACGACCAAGCCCATGGCATGTGTGCAATGTTTCGGCCTTTTATGTCACGGAGACTTGTGGAGTGTCTTGAAATGCCTATTTACCACCTCGGGGGAAATCGAAATTTCGGCACCTTTAAGTTCTGTCCCGAGGTACAGCAGAGAGTCCTTGCAATAGGCACCCATAGGAGAAACTTATACGCTCTCCTGGACATTCAAGATCGCCAATGCAGGTATAAAGGTAGTCGATATTGTAAGCATCATCCTTGAGATTGCCCTCTCGGAAAATGTTACATGGGCGCCCAGAGTGAGTGGAGGGCAAGAAGTACACATGCCCTCCCATAGACGTTCAAGATTAAACATGTTAGCTAATCGATACTGAATGCCTCAATCTCCAGTTTATCTACCATGAAAAAATTTCTATGGGCGCCCATAGGAGAGGGCAGGGGGTGCACTTGCTCTCCCCTTGGACATTCAAGATCATAAATGTAGATTTCAAGTTAATCGATATTGTAGGTATCATCATATAGTTTGCACCCCTAGAAAAATTATTTCCATTTACGCTTTACCATGGGCGCCCATGGGGGAGCCAACAACATAATAAAGTTCATTTGTGACGTTAACAATAAGAGCAGGAGTAACGCCTAACACTAGTAATTTGATAGCCTTGAAAGGACTATAAATAGAAAGAAAATTAGAAAATAAATAATATAATAGAAAAAAGTAATAAAAAATATTAATAATAAAATAAAATTTAAATAGTATATATATATATATATATATACACACACACACACACATTTGTGTCTGTGTTTTGTTTTCAATATCAAAATCGAACGAATTGATGAATTGAACTGTAAATTTCCACATGCAGAAAGCAAAGAACTTTTATTATTCATCTGCGGTCACACATCTACGTGATATCACACAAAAAGACAAAGAGAAGAAAAGTGAAACTAAATCTATCGCAAGGACTGAGTCTGCTGAAATTCGCGCCTGACGTGGTTATTACGTGGAATTTGGGCGAGAGTTCGTTGCGGAGAATAGGCGCTCGTGGCCGGTGTGATGCTTGGTAATATGGGCTGGCAAGTGGCGTTCCCCTGGAAGCCGTCCACGGCTGTCATTCCTCCATAAGCAGAAGCGGGATTCATCCGTAAACAATACCCGATTCCATTCATTGGTTCCAATTGCGATGTCGACGATACCACCCAAAACGTGCATCCCTGTGCCCAGCGCTTAATGACACTCCAGTTGCTGGCCTCCGTGCGCGCAGCTGTACTTCATGCAACATGTTGGGAATAGTTGGTTTGCATGCAGGTGTAACCACTGATGGTAGCAGTCTGTTTCGAATGTCATTTGCCGTTGCGAACGCGTTTCGACGAGCCGTTCGGCGAATCTGTGCGCTTTGTCGTGCTCCTGTTCTATCCACTAATTCTTCGATGTGTTCTCTTATGTTTCTGCGTCCATCGTGTCACACTTCCCTGGATGGTACTCACGTCGTGCCCAACACGTGTGGCAATTGCACGCATCGACAAACATACGTCATGCAGTTCCAGTATACTGTCTCGTTCCTCATCCATTAACTACTGGTATAGAGCTCGCTAACTTCTTCAAAGCATTGCTTCTTCACTTTCTCGAAAATTTGGCTGCTGCAAATCTTCGCTGATAGCATTTACGGGACGAACCGTCTTCTGGTCTTTATGACCCGAAACAGAGTGTCGCGTAATCCGATACGTACGAAGACTTAATCATTTGCATATTATTCTGTCTTCTACAGGTTCTGTGATTTGCATATAGCTAACATTCATTCTTTCATGGTTCATGGTGTTGCAACTTTACTTTTGATAAGTATATATATATATATATATATATATATATATATATACATATATATATATATAAATACATATATATATATATATATATATATATACATATATATATATATATATATATATGTATATATTTATATATATATATATAAATACATATATATATATATATAATGTATATATTTATATATATATATATATATAAATACATATATATATATATATATATATATATATATATAAATACATATATATATATATATATATATATATATATAGATATATATATATATATATATATATATATATATATATATATATATATATATATATATATATATATATATATATATATATTGCGACAGAGTGCATTTTGGAAAAATAAGATACGGCCTGGTGGTTTTAGAAACTAAAGTTGCACACTTTCTTCCTTTCGAATTGTCTATCCATACACCAAATTTGAAGTCTCTATCTCATTGCGAAATATGCTTTCCTATCATTTCACCTTTTGAACGGTTTGGTGTGGCACTCCTCTTCTTCTGAACATTTTAGAAAATTTCGATTTTTTTTTCCAAGGATTCTTATCGAACGATTGGCACTTGCACCATATTGCAAATATCTGTCGTTTAGTAAAGCCTAAGTTTTGCCTAAAAAAAGAGTGACGGACAGACGGATGCTTGGCAATTTGTATATATAGATAGATGTTGTGCTAAATATGTTTTCCTGCATGATTTTATGAATTTATATTTGTTTTGTACTTATTATATTTGTTTTGTACAATATAATATGAAATATATTTTTGCCGATTAACCGTTGATATTATGCAAATTTAACTTGTAAATTGACTGTATTTAAAAGCTCTAGTGTATTTTGTACTTGCCATATACGTCTGATAAAGGGCGTCTACAAGCCCAAAATTTATGCAATTGTTATGCCCTATGTGCTGCAAATAAACTTTTATTTAACAGTTTTTATTAGTAGTAATTTTTTACATTCGAACATGTCGCCCATTTTAATTATTTGACATTAACACATTTTTTTTTTTATGATTGGCTAAATTTGTCTTAAACTCGTTCACTGAAAGATAAAACTTACAATACTTACTAATAGATACAAAGAAGCTCAATATTATTTAATTTAATGGGACTTATTATAATACATGAAACGTTACAACATTGATTGTTTAATGGCGACATACAAGTGGAAAAGTTCACCTTTCATTCGCCACGCTTATGATGGAGGCCGTTGGCAAAAAAAAATGAAAAATAAAATGCAGGGGATGAAACAGAGGAAGTTAAGGTCACGTCTATTGTTTCACGATCTCTGGACATGCAGACATGGCTCATTAAATGAAAAAGAAGGGTAATTGTTAAGAATATGCAAAGAGTGTGGCTGGGATGCCTTTCTATGGTAATCGGAATTAGAAAAGGCTATCAAATCGTTCAGATCGTCATTGTTATTCTTCTTTTTTAGTTTTCAATGCGAAATGTAAGGTGTGGGATAGCCCAGTGGGGATTGCGCTCGGACGACCAGAGTTTGGTTTTCGGCTCTGCCCAAACTGTCTCCGTATTCACACGGAATACAGGGTGCGTTAAATATGTGGGCCCGTAAGTTCTTTCGAAAGGTTAGTGGTACGGGATGGAGGGGGAGCTTATACATTATTTTTTTACTGCAAAATGAGTAAATTTATGGAGTTATATAAGGAAAGTCATATGTTGCCCACATCAAACTTTTTATGTTTTTTCTGCGTTCACACTTATATAATACTAGCAGAATACCCGTTCTTCGTACGGTGTATATAATGTAAGGAAGCTTTTAATTCGCAATCATGTGCAAATTATGTTAAAATATTAAATTTATTGCTCCTAAAGAGAAGTTTAAGAATATCTGTTCTCACTATGCAAAATTATCTTCACGGGCAGATCTGAAGAATAAAACATTCTGGCCCCTTTTGTAAGTAAATTTATAAAAAAAAAACAGGAATTGAGTCATTATATGCAACCCCGTACTACTTATAGTGTCGCAGATTAGAAAATATGACACTATGTTAGTAGAAGATTACCAGTATTACAATATGAGTCTCAAAAATCTTTGTCAAAATAAAAGAGATGACGTAATAAATTGAAAATATCAATAATACCCGTGATCTTTATACCAGAAGGTCGTAATTGATTCCAATATATGCCAATAAATATCAAAACATATGCAGATATACCTGTACTACTTACATTCTCGTAGATTAAAGATATACCCGTGTATTTGTAGAAGATTACTCGTACAACGTACAATATATGAGTTTAAACAATTTTTGTCATAATAAAACAATCGCATAATAACTTGAACATATCAATAATCCCTGAATCAATAATCCCCGAAAATATCAATAATAATAACGTTTAAACCTGAAGACCGTAATTGATATTATCCAGTCAAAAATGCTATAAGAAAAATCAAATTGTTCTTTTCTAAAATATACTTTTATATCCATTTATTTATTTTTCAAATTGAAAAAAAATAATAATTAAAATTAACAGACAGATTTAATTTAATTGCTTTTCTGAGCAGCATGATATAAGATAGAATCTACCTCATAAACTGCGAAATTAAATAACCATTTTGATTTCTTTATACTTTTCATTGTTCAGTAAAAGCTTGTGAAAAATAAACCACGGAGATAGATTTCCCAATTAAATCATGTTTCAAACAATTCATGTTTTCAGAAAGTGACTAGTTAGCGCAAAAAATCTCCCATCAGACTCAGAGATGAAGTTTTAATTCACTTTCAAACGATTTCAAGCTTTTCGTTTGGATAAACCATGGAGTTAGAGAGTAGAACTCCTAGGGGAAAAGTTTCGTTTTTCATTAATATCTCGACAATCCCTGATCTTAGAAGCACGAAACTTAGACTAAATTTATGGGGGCTATTTCAAGGTTATCCACAAAATTTCATCAAATTCGGTTCAGCCGTTCTCCCGTGATGATGAGACAAACATAAGTTTTGTTTTTTACTACTATCTCGAGAACCACTGGTCATAAAAACTCCAATCACAGACTAAATTTTAAGTGGAGCTATCTCCATGCTACTCACAAAATTTCATCAAATTCGGTTCAGCCGTTCTCCCGTGATGATGGGACAAACAGACAGACAGACAGACAGACAGATTTTCAATTTTATTTATATAGATGTGAAACTTGCCACAAAAGGTGAAAGTTGCCACCCAAATTATATACAAATCGCTCTTGTGGATTTTGATATTACGAAGGGGTCAACAATGTGATACACACACTCAACTCACAGATCAACAAAAGTCATATCTGGAGACAAAAGTCATATCCGATGTATTTACGGTGAAAACTCGAATTAATCACGACACCGTACTTTTCTTAGACTATATCGGTTAAAGTAAAATATTTACTTAACCTACTGCTAAAATCATATCTATCAAGAAAAGGGACAAAAGTCGCAATCATTATTATCATCATGCTTTCCTTTAGCGCGAGGAAAGTAAAAATATGATGAATATAGTATGTAAGTTTCCTTACAGATTAGAAAATTTCGATATTGTGGGAACGTAATTAAAGAAGTTAAAGCTTCCTTGTGCCTCGTTGAAAATCACTAGGCTTTTTGCTGTTATCTATTAAAACAAGAAAATCAATCATGCTTAAAGCATTGATTATGAAACACTTTCAAACTTCAATGCAATATTATTTAAACATCTCTAAAATGCAATACATTCCTCGGTAATATTTTAAAACTTATCACAATACTGCATTAATTTATTATATTTGAAAACTTAAATCTTCATCGAAAAAAATAAACTTCATTCAAATGACGGAATTCAAATATAAATTGCCTGGTTTAAACAACTCTAAAATGCGATACATTCCCCGGTAATATTTTTAAAATTATCATAATATTACAATAATTTATTATATTTGAAAACTTCGAAAACAACTGAAATTCATTCAAATGACGTCATAGAAAAAATAACACGCCTGACTCTCTCTATAAAAGCAGCATTTCATTCATAACATTTTCCCATTCATTTCATTCATCACAGTACTAAAATAAGTTATTTTATTTATAAACTTAAGACCATGGAGCTACAAGTAATTAAACTATATGCTTAAAACTTCATCGAAGTCCTTCTCTTTGTAAACTCAATGAATATTTCATTCATATCAGCTATGCAGACTCCATGGGCTAAATAATTTTGTGTTAAAGAAATACAGCAATTCTAATACAACTCATTCTACATATTTTGCTGTTTACATTTTACATATGTGAAAAATAGGCTTCGTTGTAGAAATAATCAAATTTGGATGATCATTTAAACTCAAATACATTGTAATTGCGTTGTTTCAGTATGTAGATGCACAGAATTTAAGCAAAAATGAAGTGGTTTTAGGACAGACACAACACTCAATATGAATTAAAAAGAACTTTATTAATCACGATTTTGAGACAAGATGGATGTCATATTTCATTTTGAAGTGGGTCACGTGATCTTTTCATATCGTTGTCACGTGATCGCTTCATATAAGGGGTGTAATTATTATTTTAATTTTTATTTAAAAAACTACTGAATATATTTTGCTGAAATTTTTTTTATATATTTTATGGGATAATTTGAATTTTTCATAAAACTTTCGAAGGAATTTGTGAATTTTAAATTTGCTTAAAAAATGTTTGAAAAATTAGGTCCCATAGGGTTCAATGTATTTCATTTTTTCAACCCGTGTTCAATCCAAAACTAATTGGGTGATATTATTCATTTATATTTCCATAGGTCCTACAGACCGTCTGAACAACATACTAAAGTTTCATTTTTATTAAGTCATTTTTACGGCAGTTATCGTGCTAACGGACCGACAGACAGACAGAATGAATGAACAAAGTTATAAACACTGTTCAACTTTGTTGTAAAGTGTTAATAAACACACCAAATTTTATGAAAACCGCTTGATGCATTCCCTACTTGAAAATTACAAATTCTACTATCTCGACATGGCCTGGGATAACTCTTTAACAATGGTGTTCATTTATTTCGCTTTACAATTGCATACATGAAAGTATTTTTGATGGGGTTAAAATGACACTAAACTATTTATGTGCCCGTACAACATAACATGACAGCGAAATATGACAGTGAAAATTCCCTTGTGACAGAGCGTTGCATATTACAGGTGACGAGCAACAAAAACTGTGAAACCATGATCCAGGGGTGGCTAAGAGATGATAAGACGAGCACTTGTGTCTGCTAATATAATAAGTTCTACTACGGATCAACGCCTTTATAGCACACTGTTCACTGAAAAATAAAGACATCAACTTTTGTATATGACATGACCTATTTCGCTAAATAATTTTATATATCTTTACAGAAATCTTTGCTGTAGATTTACATATTGTTAATATATTATAAAGAAATTTTACTTTATTGAATAAAATATTGTTTTACTAAAAACTTTTGAATTCAATACTTTTACATATAATGATCGCTCGTGTGTGTGTGAAAAAGAGGTGAGAACACGATAAGTCAAGAACCAATGCACCAACCATTACCAAATTTCATATGTAGATACATTATGTGGAAACCAGCACTAAATAGAATTATAGTAACTTTATAATTGAAACTCGCATTATTCGAAATCCAAGATTTTCATAGCATTATTTGCTATGGAGAAACTCGATAATCCCCGGCATAATGATGATAATAGAATTACAGCTGGAAAATGATAGGTTAGATTGCACTATGAATGCAAATGGATGTAAAAGATCGTATGGATGTAGAATAGCAAATATTAGGCACATGATCGGCTTAATGAACCTATTTCAAACTCTAAAAAATATTTTTTATGAACTTTATACTATTAAGTACAACTGTAAGAGGAGGAAAATTAATAAAAATATGGAATATGAATGCTTGAGGACGTCAAGTGAAAACTCTCCCTTCAAATATTTTCATTTGTACTTTCACAGCAGATTTTTAAAAGACGAACTATTCTTTATACGATAATAAAATTTGACTAGTTTACCATGGCTCACTTTCGGGAAAACGTCATGTTTTGTTTTTCACGGAAGGGAAGGGGCAAATCTCTGCCAGATTTGTTCTAGTCCTTCTTTGGTCAACATGACTTGGGCGCTAATTAGCTTAATTAACAGTTAATTCCTTAATTAAAAATAATTGAAATAATTTACCAAATAATTTGAACAAGGTTGGAAATCTTTATATCTCAAAATAACGTAGGAATTTCGATCCAGAGACAGATTCATATCTGTATTGATTTTTTGTGCAATCCTGATTACTTTGTGGCTTTTACATAATATATAAAAGGCAAATTTTCATTTTGAACTTTCAGAGAAACCCCTAATATTCTTCCACTTTTAAAAGGACCAGAAACTTGAAATTGGATATACAGTTCGAATGGTGCATAACTAATCAGAAAATTAAAAAAAAAAATCGAACTGTAGTATATATTTGACTTTTTGGAGTACTTGTCGGCTCAATCAGACAAAATGATAATTTTAGTGCAATACGTTTCCTTAATTTTACTGCTGAATTAAATCGATTAAAAAATCAACAAAAACTCTTTACTTATTACACCTTTTCACTTTTCCTACATTGCATAGTAATGTATACCTATAGTATACATTTTTTAATTAAAATGGAGACACAATGCCAGAAAACGTGCTAGCTTATGATCAGACTCTAGAATTAAAAAAAACCTTATGAATATGTTCCAGATCTATAAATTATTTAATTAAAATTCAAATATTCTTTAGCAATTTTTCAAAAAAAAAAAAATATTGGTAAATTATCTTATTTATATTTTCATTTATTCAGTTGTTTGTTATTGATATATTGTAGTATGAATAAAACAATTGTCTTCTTCATAATATGTTGTTGCATCTTGCCATTAATCAGAATAAAACAAAATATATGCCATGCAACAATTTTAATAATCCTTATCTTGAGATAGGAGAGTACAGGTTTGAAACTGTTAACAGTTTCAAATATTTAGGCTCTAAAATGAACACATTAAATAATATAACTCCTGAGGTCCGTAACAGGGTTACTACTGCTAATATTTTTTTTAACTACAAAAATATTTGAAATCTAATTTTATCAGCAGAAAAACCAAAGTGCTCATTTATAAAAGTTTGATTAGACCCGTTCTCACTTATGCTGCTGAAACATGGACAATAACCGTGAAGAACAAAGAAACTCTTGCTATATTTGAAAAAACATCTTGAGAAGCATATTTGGAGGAATAAAGTGTGATAATTATTGTAGAAGAAGAACCAACTTTGAGGTTTACAAATTATTTAGGGAGCCAGACATTATTAAATTTATAGCAATACAGAGGATTAAATGGGCAGGACACTTAATAAGATTGAACGACAGTAGAGCCACAAAAAAGATCTTCTTGGCTAGACCAATTGGTACCCGAAAAAGAGGGAGACCAAATCTTAGGTGGCGTGACTGCCTGGAAAAGGGTCTGAAAATTATTAAGGTGATTAATTGGAACACTTTGGCCAAGAACAGGACGACATAGAATGGAATTCTAAGGAAGGTCAGGGCCCTCCCGGGGCTGTCGCGCCAGTGAAGAAGAAGAAGAAGATAATATGTTGTAGATAATTATATACATATACGTATACAGGGTGTCCGAAAAAGATTGAAACGCGATTTAATTCTTTACCTGTTGGAGGTAAGTGGGCGCAATGTGAATTGCAGAAATGTTGAAAGTAAGGTAGGCAGTAAGACTACGTTAATGAAATAGTCCTCCCATTCAATTTCAAAAAGTTACACTTTTTAAATTTTTATACGACCCCCTTAGACAGATTGGGTCAATCAGAAAATTTTTACTTATAATGCAACAAAATCATTCAAAAACCCGCATATCTCTATCTTTAAAATCAAATGAATTATGATAAATGAAAAAATCTGACTTATGCCACATTTCCGTACCATGTGAAAGGCTGTTTCATCAGTGAAAATAAAGATCATAAACAAATTGACGATGGAAACTGTTTAGATCAAAAATACGTTAATATGTGTCAAAATTTTTTATCACAAATGCATCTAAACAAAGCACAGACAGAGATCAAGTAGTTGCTCAAGTCCTCAGGATGAGTCGGACGGTCTGGGTCTTCAACAGACAGAGATCAATCATATAAAGCAATGGTACTCACTACGTGGTTGGGGCACATAATTTAAATATGCATACATTGATCTTTTTTGTGATATGCCACAAATTTACATTTCTAATTTGATATAGGGTCCCCATTCACAATGTTCAATTTTTAATTAAATATAACTCGCTCAATTTTAAATATACAGATATGCGGCTTTTTATAATGATCTTGTTGCATTAAAAATAAAAATTTTCTAATTCACCCAATTTGTCTAAGGGGGTCGTATAAAAATTTAGAAAGTGTAACTTTTTAAAAATGAACGGGAGGAC
This sequence comes from Amaurobius ferox, assembly GCA_951213105.1. NCBI lineage: Eukaryota > Metazoa > Arthropoda > Arachnida > Araneae > Amaurobiidae > Amaurobius > Amaurobius ferox. The sequence continues at coordinate 377,347 of OX578146.1, forward strand.
TATTGCATTAACGTAGTCTTATTTCCTACCTCACTTTCAACAATTTTGCAATTTACATTGCCCACTTATCTCCAACAGGTAAAGAATTAAAGTACGTTTCTATCTTTTTGGGACACCCTGTACATCGGAATGGGGTTGAAAATTGACATGGGTTTAAAATAAATTTTGAGCACTTTAAAATACGAATCAATTATGTTTAGCATAACGTTTGTGCACGTATCTATCATGTGTATGTGCTATGTACACATTCACTCTAGCTCAAAACCGTATTTATTCAAAGTTTGTGAAATTTGCTAATGAAGTTACTTATGCTAATGAAGTTACATTGCCCACTTATCTCCAACAGGTAAAGAATTAGTACGTTTCTATCTTTTTGGGACACCCTGTACATCGGAATGGGGTTGAAAATTGACATGGGTTTAAAATAAATTTTGAGCACTTTAAAATACGAATCAATTATGTTTAGCATAACGTTTGTGCACGTATCTATCATGTGTATGTGCTATGTACACATTCACTCTAGCTCAAAACCGTATTTATTCAAAGTTTGTGAAATTTGCTAATGAAGTTACTTATGCTAATGAAGTTACATTGCCCACTTATCTCCAACAGGTAAAGAATTAAAGTACGTTTCTATCTTTTTGGGACACCCTGTACATCGGAATGGGGTTGAAAATTGACATGGGTTTAAAATAAATTTTGAGCACTTTAAAATACGAATCAATTATGTTTAGCATAACGTTTGTGCACGTATCTATCATGTGTATGTGCTATGTACACATTCACTCTAGCTCAAAACCGTATTTATTCAAAGTTTGTGAAATTTGCTAATGAAGTTACTTATGCTAATGAAGTTACATTGCCCACTTATCTCCAACAGGTAAAGAATTAAAGTACGTTTCTATCTTTTTGGGACACCCTGTACATCGGAATGGGGTTGAAAATTGACATGGGTTTAAAATAAATTTTGAGCACTTTAAAATACGAATCAATTATGTTTAGCATAACGTTTGTGCACGTATCTATCATGTGTATGTGCTATGTACACATTCACTCTAGCTCAAAACCGTATTTATTCAAAGTTTGTGAAATTTGCTAATGAAGTTACTTATGCTAATGAAGTTACATTGCCCACTTATCTCCAACAGGTAAAGAATTAAAGTACGTTTCTATCTTTTTGGGACACCCTGTACATCGGAATGGGGTTGAAAATTGACATGGGTTTAAAATAAATTTTGAGCACTTTAAAATACGAATCAATTATGTTTAGCATAACGTTTGTGCACGTATCTATCATGTGTATGTGCTATGTACACATTCACTCTAGCTCAAAACCGTATTTATTCAAAGTTTGTGAAATTTGCTAATGAAGTTACTTATGCTAATGAAGTTACATTGCCCACTTATCTCCAACAGGTAAAGAATTAAAGTACGTTTCTATCTTTTTGGGACACCCTGTACATCGGAATGGGGTTGAAAATTGACATGGGTTTAAAATAAATTTTGAGCACTTTAAAATACGAATCAATTATGTTTAGCATAACGTTTGTGCACGTATCTATCATGTGTATGTGCTATGTACACATTCACTCTAGCTCAAAACCGTATTTATTCAAAGTTTGTGAAATTTGCTAATGAAGTTACTTATGCTAATGAAGTTACATTGCCCACTTATCTCCAACAGGTAAAGAATTAAAGTACGTTTCTATCTTTTTGGGACACCCTGTACATCGGAATGGGGTTGAAAATTGACATGGGTTTAAAATAAATTTTGAGCACTTTAAAATACGAATCAATTATGTTTAGCATAACGTTTGTGCACGTATCTATCATGTGTATGTGCTATGTACACATTCACTCTAGCTCAAAACCGTATTTATTCAAAGTTTGTGAAATTTGCTAATGAAGTTACTTATGCTAATGAAGTTACATTGCCCACTTATCTCCAACAGGTAAAGAATTAAAGTACGTTTCTATCTTTTTGGGACACCCTGTACATCGGAATGGGGTTGAAAATTGACATGGGTTTAAAATAAATTTTGAGCACTTTAAAATACGAATCAATTATGTTTAGCATAACGTTTGTGCACGTATCTATCATGTGTATGTGCTATGTACACATTCACTCTAGCTCAAAACCGTATTTATTCAAAGTTTGTGAAATTTGCTAATGAAGTTACTTATGCTAATGAAGTTACATTGCCCACTTATCTCCAACAGGTAAAGAATTAAAGTACGTTTCTATCTTTTTGGGACACCCTGTACATCGGAATGGGGTTGAAAATTGACATGGGTTTAAAATAAATTTTGAGCACTTTAAAATACGAATCAATTATGTTTAGCATAACGTTTGTGCACGTATCTATCATGTGTATGTGCTATGTACACATTCACTCTAGCTCAAAACCGTATTTATTCAAAGTTTGTGAAATTTGCTAATGAAGTTACTTATGCTAATGAAGTTACATTGCCCACTTATCTCCAACAGGTAAAGAATTAAAGTACGTTTCTATCTTTTTGGGACACCCTGTACATCGGAATGGGGTTGAAAATTGACATGGGTTTAAAATAAATTTTGAGCACTTTAAAATACGAATCAATTATGTTTAGCATAACGTTTGTGCACGTATCTATCATGTGTATGTGCTATGTACACATTCACTCTAGCTCAAAACCGTATTTATTCAAAGTTTGTGAAATTTGCTAATGAAGTTACTTATGCTAATGAAGTTACATTGCCCACTTATCTCCAACAGGTAAAGAATTAAAGTACGTTTCTATCTTTTTGGGACACCCTGTACATCGGAATGGGGTTGAAAATTGACATGGGTTTAAAATAAATTTTGAGCACTTTAAAATACGAATCAATTATGTTTAGCATAACGTTTGTGCACGTATCTATCATGTGTATGTGCTATGTACACATTCACTCTAGCTCAAAACCGTATTTATTCAAAGTTTGTGAAATTTGCTAATGAAGTTACTTATGCTAATGAAGTTACATTGCCCACTTATCTCCAACAGGTAAAGAATTAAAGTACGTTTCTATCTTTTTGGGACACCCTGTACATCGGAATGGGGTTGAAAATTGACATGGGTTTAAAATAAATTTTGAGCACTTTAAAATACGAATCAATTATGTTTAGCATAACGTTTGTGCACGTATCTATCATGTGTATGTGCTATGTACACATTCACTCTAGCTCAAAACCGTATTTATTCAAAGTTTGTGAAATTTGCTAATGAAGTTACTTATGCTAATGAAGTTACATTGCCCACTTATCTCCAACAGGTAAAGAATTAAAGTACGTTTCTATCTTTTTGGGACACCCTGTACATCGGAATGGGGTTGAAAATTGACATGGGTTTAAAATAAATTTTGAGCACTTTAAAATACGAATCAATTATGTTTAGCATAACGTTTGTGCACGTATCTATCATGTGTATGTGCTATGTACACATTCACTCTAGCTCAAAACCGTATTTATTCAAAGTTTGTGAAATTTGCTAATGAAGTTACTTATGCTAATGAAGTTACATTGCCCACTTATCTCCAACAGGTAAAGAATTAGTACGTTTCTATCTTTTTGGGACACCCTGTACATCGGAATGGGGTTGAAAATTGACATGGGTTTAAAATAAATTTTGAGCACTTTAAAATACGAATCAATTATGTTTAGCATAACGTTTGTGCACGTATCTATCATGTGTATGTGCTATGTACACATTCACTCTAGCTCAAAACCGTATTTATTCAAAGTTTGTGAAATTTGCTAATGAAGTTACTTATGCTTCCTGCTGATTACGCTTTGGTACAATTGGGAAAATAAAACTGGCTTTTTTTTTTCAGAAGTTCCAGAAAAATTTGACAAAAAAATAAATAAAAGAATAAATGCGCCTAAATATATTAATTAAATTATTGTTCTGTGCATACATTTAAGACAAAACTAATCAATTCCCTTACATCACACTCTGATAAACCCTTTTCGAGACGCTTCATTTTTATTCTGGCTAGTCGTCATTTTAAAATGCACCAAATTGCCAAATGAAAAATCAAGTTATATTAAAAATTCAAATGTAATGTACTTTCAAATACACGTATATATCACGTGTTATTTTATGAGATAAAGTTCAAAATAATGTATCTAAAAGAAGAAATGAATTTGAGTATGTAGTGAAAGGCATGGACTGCCCACATCAGAAATATTTTTATTCGACATGTTCAAGTTCAAACAGTATTGCGCTTAGGCGACGAGAACAAATTATTACTCGTGTAATTAGCAATGTCGCTAAGGATGTGAAAAACCCAGACCACACGTCAGACCCGAAATCTTACTGTAGTTATATGTGTAGCCGGGAGCAGGAGTTAGCCGAAGCCGACGCCCACGGTCAACGTCCGTCGTCCGAGAGCGTTTATTGACGAAACAATAAGGTTACAATAAGGATTACATGTTCACATGACTGACAGATTGTCATGGGTAAAATGATGAAATATACAATATTTTTTAGATGTAAAGAAACTGAGATGAAGTGGGACAAAATATCATAAATTGGGTTAAAAGGTGCTGTCAGAAGTTGTAATTTTAGCAATGTTCTGGATTTAGGAGTGGAATACTGAGTGAATAAAAGTACGCAAACGTTTACATTTACAGTACAATTACATATAACACACGAAAAACAACGAAGACACAAAATATTGCAATGCGGAATTCAAAGCGGAAAAAGTGAAACAATATTTCAAATTAAAATCGACAGTTTCAATACTACGAAAAACGGTAGATAAAGTCAATATGTACAAAAAAGGAAGGAAGAATATGAACAAAAAAAAGGGGGGGGGGGGGAGTGCTTGATTCACAGAACAGGAGAGAGTGAAGAGGGCCCCTTGAACTGATTAACCTGTCAAGTGATTTTATTAGAAGTATCTCTTGCTGCGAGAACACAGTTCTTAATTTTAAGAATGGAAGATTCATTATTGCAAACTTTGGAGAACCAGGCCGCAGAATTTGCAATAGAGGGTTTAGCAAGGTGGAAAGATTTAGTGAGAGGGCAGGAAAAGATGAAGTGGTCGGCATCACCGTAAGAGTTACAGATGCAGTTTGAGGTAGATTTATGCTTAAAAAAATGAAGGTAATCTAAGAACGGTCCGTGGCCAGTGAGAAAGTAAGTAAGGAAATTATTGGTAATTTGTAGGTTTATATTAACAATTGGAAGAAATTTAGAGACTCTGGCGGGATCGTGGGTCCTGGGGGAGATATATTCATTTAAGTAGGATTGTCATTTATTAATTAGAAGGTTGAAACAAAATTTCTTAAGTAAAGGATAGGGAAAAGGGATGCGAAAAGGGGTACCAGAAGTAGTAGCAAGTTTAGCGTGGTGGTCTGCGACCTCGTTGCCAACGATATTTGCATGGGCTTTAACCCAAGATAAGTTAATTAAAGTTTTAAAGACATTTGCTTTAATTTTTATATTATTTAAGAAATTAGATTTGTTCTTTACCGATTTAAGTGCCAGAATTGGAGTTTTCAGTGGCCCAAGAAATAGCAAAATCAATGGCCGCGATTTCTGCCTGGAAAACTGTGTTCTCGCTGTCAAGTTTGAACGTATAAACCCGGTTCGGGACATCATGTTTATAAATGCAAACTGCAAAACCAGTATTGCCGTTAATGGAGGAGCCATCAGTAAAAATATTAAAAGGGGGGAAAAGTAAGGGGATCATGAGAGCCGAAGAGAGCGATAAGTTTTGAGGGGGTGAAATTTAGAAAAGGGGGAGTTGAAGTCAAAAAGGAAGGGCTCAGGGATATTAGTATTAGGAAATGAATTTACACGGTGTTTCCAGAAGGTATACTTAGAATATATTGTACATTTATAACGAAATGGATGGGGGAATACCCGTAATGGAGAAAAGAGAGATGTTAGAAGAGGTTCTAAAACCTGAAGAAATTTTTAGAAGGAAGATTCTTTGAAAAGATAGTAAGTTTTTTATTTGAGCCCCGGTTAACTTCTTTCTCCAGATATCCGCCCCATAAATAAGAACTTTTTCGATTACCGGCAAATACCAAATTTTTAAAAAAGATTTTTAACACCCCAGTTGCTGCCTGCGAGTTTACCAAAGGTTGATGCTATCTTATAACATCTCTCCTTCAAATAGAAAATATGTGCGCTCCATTTGATATTGTCGTCGAGGATGATGCCCAGAAATTTAAGTTGCCTTGAGATTTTGATTTTCTTGCCATAAATTTTAAAAGTGGGGTTTTTTCTTATTTTGGATCTAGTTTTATTAAAGATGAAGGCATTGCATTTTTCGTGAGAAATTTCTATATTTAATTTCGCAAAAGAGTCCGAAACAGTGTTTAAAAGAAGATTCATATTAACGTCAAGGGAACGAAGAGTTGTTCCGTAGGTCAACACCGCAAGATCGTCTGCGAAGGCCTGCAAATAATATTGATCGTTATTGAGAAGAAGTATATTATTGAAGTAAATGCTCTACATGGTGGGAGAAATTACTGAGCCCTCAGGAACGCCTCTGGAAATTATTTTGGAAAATACGGAGGGGCCGTCAGCAAAGGAGATATGTCTATTATACAGGTAATAGAAGATAAAATTTTTGAAAAGTAGGGGGGAGATTAATTTGATTTAGGGTGCTGGGAAGGACATTCCAGTTTAGGTTGTCGAACGCTCCGCAGATCTCTACGGTGGTGAGAGAAACGTAATGTTCTGACCTCAGCTTATTTATGGAGTCAATCAGCACATGAGTGGCGTCATCGGATATCACCCACAAGCCTTCGGCAGGGAGAGCGAGAGACGTGAAGAAAGAGAACTCTGAATCGTCCTTAAAACTATAGTCCAGTAAACGGTTAACTTTCTCTTGATGACTGAGGGGAATTGAAGTTCAATGTTATTAATTTTACGTTGCTTCTGAAATGAAAATTTAAAGTGGGTATTAAGAAGGAACTGCAGCTTGAGCAGAAAGTTTTCCAAGATTCTAGTTTTGTTTTGTTTATAAGTTTTTGCATTTGGCCTTAATTAAATTGTATTTAATTTTTGCTGTAGAAATTAAGTCAGAGGGGGGCAGAGATTCTCTCCAATGATTTAATTCTTTTGTAGAGGGCTGAGACAAAGTTTCGAAATTTTGAAAGTTCTTTGTTCCACCAGGAAAAGCTCTTAGGTTTAGAGGCTCTCTTTTTTCTTATATGATTAAAAGCACAATTTTGGACAAGTTGAATAAATGTTTTAAAAAATTCGTCTAAAGAGTGGGTGTTGGAAATATTATCAATCATTGAATTAAGAGAGTCTATGTGAGATTTAAATTTGTAGATGAATTTTCCGAGGCTGTAGTGAGTTTTGAAATAAAAGTCAATTAAGGGGAGGATCTAAATTTAGGGTAACCTGTACGAAACGGTGGTCGCTAAGGGTAACATCAGAGAGAGTCTCCCAGCATTGGTTACAGTCAAAAAGAGCAAAGTTAACAAGGGTAAGGTCAGGGAAACCTGTCCCAGAATGAGACACAAAAGTGGGACCAAGGACTGGGTGTCGCTAAGGATGTGAAACAGTTTAAACAGCTTCTATTTACACTAAACAAATTTACAAGTTTTGATAAGAATAACATCGTGGTTGACGTAGTGGAAAAATGTAAACGTTTTGGACGCTTATACCCCCGAGCCTAATAGATAAAAATGTAAATAATTGTTCTTGTATTGCAGAGGATATTTTAAAATATAGAACATATAATAATAATTAGAGAATGTTTAAAATACATTGTCTAGAGAATATGTAAAATAAATTATCTAGAGAATATATAAAATAAATTGTCTAGAAAATATATAAAAATAATTTCAATATTTAATATATTGAATTTTTTTAATACTTTAAAAAGTATCTTGCGAACGAGTGTTTATTTCATTTTTCTAACTTTCACTCGAAATTGTAGTAATCTATAAAAGATACATATAAGTAATAAACAACACAAATAGGTACTAGAAGCTTTAGCATTAAAATGTATATTTATTATGAAAAGAAGCTCTTGTAGTTTTCGAGTAATCGTCTTGTCAAGTTGAAGAAAAATTAAAAATTTTCCGTTTTCGAAGAAACTTATATCTGTCCGAATCTGTAACGAATATCTGTCCGAACGATATTTATTTTTAATTTATTATACTTTATAAAGGACCTTGCTGCTCCAACCGGGAATCGAACCCTGAATCTCAGAACTGGCTGACGCTCTACCTTTGAGCTACTGGGTCGAAATTGTAAGCTGGTATAGTCGAAGTGTACTCTGCGTTACCTATCGTCTGATGTCATATTGGCGGGCAACTAACAATCAGACTGACTACCTCCTGCTATTTTTATCTCAAGTTAGCCTCCTGCTACTACTATTTTTACCCAGGTTAGTATCCTGCTATCCACTCAATTTGAAATCGGCGCTCAATCTTCCAGAGTCCACTGAATCCGCGCTAGTCGTACTAGGGTCACGTTCAGACCTCTGACATCTTTGCACTAACCTATAGGGTAGATCTGTTCTGGCACCATTGTAAAGAACCTTGCCCTGTTGGCTACTGTATTATACGGCTGAGTGTACTTATATTGCGGGATTACGTATGCATACTTATTTGTGTCAATAAAGTGACATAACTCTAAAGTACTTGATATTTAGAACATTTCAGACCAGGACAATAACACAGGACTGCACTGATTTAAATCAAACTATTTTTATTCTGTACTTCACAGACAGTACAGCAGCTGGCTGCTTAAAGTAACGGACGACATATACAATAGCTGTTATTGCACATGCCCAGGATGAATTACAATTATACAAGATACTATCCTTGACGGGTCTGCTGATAATGGTTACTCCGTAGACTGTTTAAAAAGGTTTTAGACTTACCAATGGCATTATTTTTACCTTAACCCGTATTTCAGCCAAACCCAGGATATTAGACTCTCCCAGTCATAATTATATCTAAGTGGGTTTCCTTTCACTAGACTGCCGGCAAACTTCCACACTCATCCAAATATATCCTTCTTCTTCACTCCAACTCACTCACGTGAAAATCTTACTAGAATCATCGAATCTCCCACGGTCCGAAACTTATCATATTTCACTTCAGGAACGCAAAAACGCATGGTCTCGGCGATTGGTCTAACAACCAAACGAATTAGAATGGTTAGTTAAAATAAACACAAATTATAATGCAAACTGGAGGAAATAATAAACGAAAGGTTATTTAAACCTCAGAACTTTCACGCCAAATATTTTCGAGACTGTAAAAGATAGATAGAAGTAATAAGCGACAAAAATGTGTATATGAAAACTTAGTTTCTAAATCTATATTTATCTTAGTTTCTAAATCTATAAAACACTCCTACACGTTTCAAGTAATCATCTTATCAAGTTGAAGAACTATGAAATTTTTATGTTTTTCAAGCTTGTAGAAAACCTAAAAGTGGTTAACTAAAGTGCTTAACTAAAAGTGTTATCTTAAAAGCTAAAAGTGATGGCTATACACAATAAGCAAGAATTTGTGTCTCTGTGAAAACCCTACAAGTGTATGTAACCAGATTTTGGATCGATTTCTTTTTATTTCGATATTACAGAAGTTGAGTTTTGCTTTACACAATGTAATTGACGCAAAGCCCTTTCGGCTCAGTCGGACTGGGGCCTCCGCCGGTTTTTCCGTCAGCTCGAACATTAAATGCGAAATATATGAACTATTAATTTACATTTATACAATCAGAATCCAAAATAAAAATCTGATGTGGGCAACACATGACTTTCTTTATATAATGCATATATAATGCAGTGAATTTACTCCTTTTCCAATAAAAAATTGATATATAAGATCCATGGTAATGTGTTTTTAACGTTGAATTGCACATTTGGCGATTTTCCGGATGACAGCATGTAATGTTATTTCAAAGTACCCAATTAACTTATATTTCACACAACTCTAAATAAACAATTATCAGTATTAATAGCATCCTCAATAAGCGATATAGTCCGTATATTTAAATATTTTAATAATTAATTCATCAATTAGGCGTCATTTTCATTAATTCAGCGTCATTTTTGCAATTTTCACGACGTTTTCGCCATTCTGGGGCTGATTATCGCCAAGTTGGCGATCGTCAAGTTTGCCAAATACATCATCAAGTGTTACAGACGAGCATTTCTTATATACTAGAATTTATGCTAGTAATATGACGGAAATCATAATTTGCGAAACATTGCTTCTCATGTGGCGTCATTTTTATCAATTTGGCGACATTTTTGTCACTTTGGCAACATTTAAAAGAGTTGTCAAGTTGGCGAAGTCCCCGCTAAATTCTCGCCAAGCGTTACGGACAGACGGAGAAATGAGTTATTCTTATAATTTATTCTTATGTTTTTTTTCAAGATATTGAACTTTCATCAATTAATTAGTCGTCATTTTATTGATTCAGCGCCAGTTTCATCAATTTGGCGAATTTTTATCAATTGGGAGACATTTTCATCAATTTGGCAACATTTAAAAAGTCACCATGTTGGAGATATTCCGAAACATTCGCCACCAAAATTTTATCCAAACGTTACAGACGGAAAAATAGGTCATTTAAGCCCCGTTCACATGCACAATTTAAAGCCGGTATCATAGCCGCATTTCGACTGTGTCACCGTTCACATGTCCAAGCGGGGAAAATACCGGTTCGAAAGAGGGTTGAAAGGAGGTATGATTTCCTTCCTTCTTATTTGAGGGAACGAAGGGGGTAGATTGGGGATTTTTACCCACAATTCCATTCGCGCAACTGCGATTTCTTGAAAAACATGGCGGATACTGAGATACCGCGTGGACCTTGTTTACAAATTCTATCTGAAGATTGTACAATAATGATGAATTTATAGCTTGTTATATAGATTATTTTGCATTCATTACACGGACTTATTTACGAATTAAACGGATTGATCCTTATTATACATCAGAATTTAATGAACGGAGAATCCTACTGAAAAAGACTGATGCGGGTATGTACATTTTGTTTTGAGCTAACTGTTATTCATGAATTAGAAATATTTGTACCTCGATTTCAGGATAATTTTTATAGAAATGTTTGTTTCTTAATTACAAAACAATAAGGACAAAGATTACTCGTCGTTAGAGTACTCGTAGATACTTATATTCTTTCCAAGATATTGAATGTTCGTCAACTTGTCGTTATTTTCATCGATTTAGCGTCATTTTTGTCCATTTGGCGGCATTTTCGTAATTTGGCAGTATTTAAAAAAGTCGCCAAGTTGGCGACATTCCTCCAAATTCGTCGCCAAAATCTCGTTAAGCGTTCTGGACGGAGAAATAAGATATTCTTCTAGAAGATAAATGGTTATTGGCGTCCAAATACAAAAGTATTACCCAAAGCATCTTTTCTCATGAATAGAACGAGCTAGATCGACGAGAATGATATCACTAAATTTATCACATGATATTACATATGACAAGTGAACATATTTCACAACAGTTAATATTTTTTTTATTTTGTGATTTTTTATAAATATATTTGAAAAATGCACAATATCTCAAGAACGGTTCATGCTAGAGTTCTAAAGTTTATGTCAATAATTTTCTAATGAAAAATTAAATAAGAAATGATAATTTTCATAAATTTATTACAGGTTTTGATTCTTTGATGAAATTTTCAAAATTTCACTCGAAAATTTAGTGGGGGTTCTGAACATTCGATTGCGTTTAAAAACAATAGGTTCCAGCATTCACAGATTGGAATTTTTGTACCAAATTTCGTTCGAATCGCTCCATTCGTTCGTCAGATGTGAAACGTGCTCTCCCGTAGAACACTCGAATTCGAATTTTCGAGCTCGTCACAATACTTTCCATATACATTATACTATGTATATTAAGAAAGTAATAATAATTATAATAGTCTGATTTATAATATATGTTTCTCAGAGCTCACAGAAAGTTGTTCCTCATCTCAAACGTTTAAAACTCCGTATTTGCACCTTAAATTCCAGCACTTAATTATACACTTACAACTACACATTTTTAAAGCTAAAACTTATAATAAATGAGGTTTGGTTATTCTGGTACTTTTCCCTCGTTCCCCAGCTTAGTCTGAAATAAAATAATTACATTTGCTTCCTGTTAAAATGCAGATTTTTTTTTATTTTTCAAAAGTTGGCCTAGTGAGCATTCTTTAAACTAATGCATTTCATGAATGAAATTAGGTTATCTTTAAAGACAGATCTTTTATATTAAAAAATTATTAATAATTATTTAAATTATTATTAACTTTTATATTAAATTACAAAGGTATCGTGCAGCTTACACGATACCTTTGTACGCTGCAATGTCGTCATATCACTTTCGATCAAAATTACCATGTTCATACTATACAATATATAAAACATTTTCCCCGAAATTATTCAAATACGCCATTTTCGTCAAATTGCAACTTGAAGAAAATGCATGTTTTAAGACATTCGAAACAGGATATGGCTTTTAGACCTGATGAAAAAATGTTCCTTAAGGCCTTTTTACTGAAGAGGAAAACAAAACACATAACGTTTTTCGTACTCAGAAACCTCTAAACATGACATTTTCTAGAGTCACAAATACAGACATTCTGCGGATAAGGGTCTTTCAACGACAACCAGCCATTCATAATTCCGATTCATATTGCCGATTAGAGAACCATGTGTAATCGTGCATATTCATGGATCGTAATGGGTACTAGTAGATTCACTTTAACAGTATTGCCTGATAACACTAACAATATTTAATACTTTTAATATGTACACCCCCCCATAACAAAAAAAATCTGATGTGCGCAGCACATGAGTTTCCCTGCAGACTTATATCCACGCTCTCCTTATTTTAATTAAATTTAATTCACTTTTAATTCAATTTTTGCTCTCATTTGGTAACTGGGCTTATTTTTAAAGGTGACATACAGAAAATACGAAAAAACTAAAATATCATGAGAAAGGCTAGACTTTATTATTCCTAGTGTAATGGGGTTGGTCTTATTCTTTTCTGCGTTAAAAATTAAGTATAAAACAATCATTTAATGGATATATTTGAATGGAAGAATGGAATAGATTTGAACTTGGCAATTTTTGCGAGCCATTTTGGAAAAAAAAGCAGGTTATTTTTTTCGAATCGTACCAAAATCTAATCAGCACCAGGGTGATCCACAAGCGACTTATCTACGGAATTTTGTGAAATTTAGTGCATTAGTTTTTCAACTAGAGTGGATACAGGCTTTTCGCAAAAAAAGGCGGCTTCCTTTATCCCGAATCGTACCCAAAACTAATCTGCACCAGATTCGCCTACAAGTGACTTACCTACCAAATTTTATGAAATTCGATCAATTAGTTTTTTAGTTAGAGTGGATACAAAATCTGCACAGACAGACAGACAGACACCCAGACACACACACAGGCGTCACGCTAAAAATGAATTTTCGTATTCTAGAGGTCTCGAAACGCGTAGATTCGTCAAAAACTCGAGTTGTGATTTTCGGTATAATTCCAATACTTTTCCTATACATTTCCATGTATTGCAGGGACAGTGAAAATCCTAACATTGTGCGTTATTGCGGCTCTTTGGGCCATACATTCAAACCAAAAATGTCATTAGGCTCGAAATAATGTCTACTATAAATAAATGCGCGTCTAATATATATAAAGATTTGTCTTTATTTCCAAAAATTTAAATCGCCACATCCAGTTTTTCCCATGTCAGCATTATGCTAAATATAAATTTGTGTGCGATTCAGACCATAATTACAGAAGATACACGTAAAAAAACAATCAGGGTCCATGGTAGTAAAATCGAGGTCAAGCATGCTCTGAAACTATAACTTTTCTGTTTCGTTGATATGGTCCATTGTTTACAAAAATATATAATATAAAGACTTGTGTTGTCCAGAGCTCGTGAATTTTAGGGGAAGCGTAAAGGAGATTTTAACCATCACTATGTTAATAATTAATGAGGTTTTAACTTTCTTCACGAAGCTGGGTGAAAATCAATGGCATTTTATTCAAATCACACAAAATTTTGTTTTTAATTTCCACTTAGAGCTTCAATTTCTACTAATTGGAAATGCTTTCATGTTTCTTGACTTTTATTTTTCTAGCACACAATTAATATGCCGTTTAATATTTTAATACATATCGCATTAAAATATTAAACGGCATTAATACATTTTATTTTATTTTGTATTTTTTCCCGTGCTTGGCACAATTTGTTTTAAAGTCATTTATTTAAAAATAAAATATAAAACAATAATAGATACAGAGAAGCTCAATACTATTTAATTGGATGCAATTTACTATAATCGCTAATATGAACATAAAACATTACAGCTCAATGAAACGTAAAATGATTGTACTTACCAATTTTTTATTGGAGCATATTTTACAGCATAAAATCAATGTGGCATGCAATCTAAGCTGCAGACAAAGTCGGTATCCTGCTAAAATAGTTCCCCCGCACAATAAGTGGATCTCCAAAGCTATCTGTTTCTAACATTTTATAGAGAAGTTCAACTTCAAACATAGCTACAGAACAGAAAACTTGCATAAAAAAAATTGTTCTTCAAAAAATTCAAATTAAGAGCAACGATTCGAAGGAATAATTTTAAAAAAAAAACTTTAAACCTCTTTAATTATTTATCGAGCACTTCCACTTTAAACTAGAATCTTGGTTCTGGTCTTATTCAATCCATCTCAGCTTCCAGATAAACGGAAAAATCTAATATTTCAAATTTTTGAATGAGGGAAGGCGGCGTAAAGTGATTTCCAAAAAACTTACACCACCTTGCCTCTCGGAAATAATTAAAACTGAATTTGACCTATTCGCTGCCAACAATTAAAACTGGAAAAAAAATTATAAATATAACGCGATATAATTTTTCTAAACGTCATAATAAATTATCTGGTCCTAATCTGCCCGGAACAACATTTAACAATTGAACATGATTACAAGGTTCTAAAATGTGCGCCATTTATATGCTTAAATCTGAAAGGGTTTTTTATATACAGAAAAGTTAAGAACAGTTATCAAGTGTATATATATCACATTTAATGACCACTCATTATTTCGAATGCGCGAAATGGAGAGTTTTATATAAAAGCTTATATAATATTAAGCGTAAAATTATATAAAGAGAAATCGATCTAGCGGGCATGGATCTAAGTTGAATCTACTTTCAAATTTGTCACTGCACTTTAAATTATGAAATTTTCCTGAAAAAGAAAAATGCTATTACAATGTCTGGTCACTCGTTTCACAAATGCCAAGCGTCCAAATTTTGCATGGCACTGCCATTTAAAACAAATTCCAAGTATTTTCCATCGGAAATTGATGGATGGTTCCCAAAAAGCATTAAAATGATACATTTTTAATATAAATCTGTATTTCAAAAAGTACTGAAAGGAATGAACTAAAATTTTGCACACTACTGTTTCCAACAATGCTGAATCGATTGGATTCAAAATTATTAACGTTTCTATTAATGTCTTTTTTATTTCAAATATGAATTTCACAATTAATAATTAATATTAAAAATGTGAAGAGGGAAAAGGGTATACACCTTTAGGGAGTTTTTAGTATCACACTATAAAATAGTAGTAAATTTGATAAGCTAATTATTTTGGAAAATATGAAAACAAAGCAGCACCCATTTAACATTAGGAACTCGAAATTTCGAGCAGTCACAATTCCCCAGCGGCTAGAGTAAAATATATAAATTTTATATGCATTCGGGGTACTTTGATCTAAAGAATCCGAATCTGTTATAAAAGTGGATGTTGACCTGAGAAAAGATCGAGTTGGAGCAAAATTTAATATGAAGACTATCTTTATGCAAATTAGTTTCCCATTTAAATATAGAAGATATTATGAGTCTAATGATACATTTGGTTTTACTGTGCGATTCAAGGAACCGGAATAAAAATCGGTGTTCAGATATTTTACAGCAGTCGCTACACTCTAATTTATAAGTGTTTATGAACCCTATCGTTTTAACATGATAAACAACATTTTTATAAGTTAGTCAATACCAACGTATTTTCTTTATATATTATAAACGAGAAATTTCTGAAACGAAATTAGAACACCTAGAGCATCCCCGCTTATGTACATGTGTATGACCATTATTTCAAGCATTTAATTAACTGCAGCGTAGCTCAACTTGACTTTTCCATACCAGAATCCATTTTTAAGAAGCCTGTAATATTTTTTCACATTTTACCATCCATTTCTTTGGCAGTTGTACACAAGAAATCAACCACAAACAGGTAGGCATATAGACAAACGGACATCACTCTAAAAATAGTCAAAACGTATTCAGGAAGGCCTGAAACCTATATCGGCATGCATCAAAGTCTTGAAACCGAAATTTTTCGCGAAAATAATAGTATGAGAAAGCAAAAATTATAAATCTGTGGTTCTCCATCTGTTTGTTCTGTATAAAAGATCAGTTTCTGACGATTTTTTTTTGTTTTAATTTGGTTTGATTATTCACTACGTATGACCCCGTCTATGGTTTATGTTTTTAAACCCAGGGGTTGTCGAGACATCAATAAAAAAATCTGATATTTACCCTTCCCAAAGAAACATAGATGATATTTTCTGAAACTTTATTTGAAGAAAATTATACAGTGTTGCTTAACAAAAGAAGTAAATTACTTTTATTCTGCCAAGAAAGGTTTGTTAGTGAAATGTGTTGATATCGCAAGCAATTTTAATTTTTTTTTTTATTGGATCTAAATAATAACGAAATAAGTAGAATTAACTGGAATGTGGATCAACTCAACTTTCTCATACTAGTATCCCTTTTTCAGTTGTTCGTGATTTTTTTTTTAAGAAAAAATTTGAAAAATCTGTATCCTTGGTCAAAATGATTACATTTATAACATGTTATCCTTCATTTTACAAGGGTTGAAAAAAATCTTTCGATTGATATCAAGTTTGACAATATACCCCCTCGGGGTGGTAACTTGCTACCCCCCTTCTTTCCGAGGTGCGAACTAATGACGTCACGATAACAAAAATTGCTTCGTGGCTATGTTTCACTGCAATGATTGAAACTGTTAAGTTTTGTGGTCATTGCGCCGTAAATAACCTCTTCTATGGGTAATTATGTTTTGTCTTGTTTAAGTTTGTCCTATGAAACCTTGTTTGAAAATATAACATTTCGAATAGACTTTGAAGTTTTCGCTCGAATTTCAAAAAATTCTATAACAGTATTTTTCGATAGCAAATGCAAATATAAAGTTTCGTAAAAATCCATTAATATTTGTGATAGATATCGTATACACAAAAAATCGACCACAGACAGAGACATTACTCTAAACATAGTCAAAACGTGTTCAGGAGGACCTAAAACATAAAAATCTCGAAATCGAAAACTTTAGTGAAAACAATGCTTCTTTATATTATATTCTATAGTGTGACCTGGGGGTAATTCACGGTCACTTAGTTTCTAAGGTAATTCCTGGTCACATTCCTTTTACTTTCCCTGTAATACATGATAATGTATAGGGAAAGTAGTGGAATCATGCCGAAAATGGCAACTCGAGTTTTCGACAGATCTACGCGTTTCGAGACCTCTAGAATACGAAAAAACCATTTTTAGCGTGACGTCTGTGTGTGTGTCTGTGCAGATTTTGTATCCACTCTAACTAAAAAACTAATGGGCCGAATTTCATAAAATTTGGTAGGTAACTCACTTGTGCGCGAATCTGGTGCTGGTTTGTTTTGGGTATGATTTAAGATTAAAGAACTCGCCTTTTTTTTTCGAAATGGCCAGCAAAAGCCTATATCGACTCTAATTCAAAAACTAATGGACCGAATTTTATGAAATTTAGTATGTAAGTCACTTGGGTTTGATCGTGGTGCTGATTTGATTTTGGTACGATTCGGATAAAATAACCTGCCTTTTTGTGCCAAATGGCCCTCAAAGCTCGTCAAAAACTAAAATAAAAAACTACGTTTGCTCAAATATACCCATTAAATGCTTGTTTTATACGTAATTTTCTACGAAGAAAAGAATACGATCAACCCCATTACACCGGGACTACCCGTTCTCGAAATATTTTAGTTTTTTCTTATTTTCTCTACGCCACCTTTGAAAATAAGTCCAGTTACCAAATGAGAACGAAAATTGATATAAAAGTGAATTAAATTTAATTAAAATAAAGAGAACGTGGATATAAGTCTGCAGAGAAAGTCATGTGCTGCCCACATCAGATTTTTTAATATTAAAATAGCGCTTCATTAAACTGTAAAAAATCATAAAGACACATCGAACCCTTTACTTTGCAATGCATGATTTCATTATTTATTAAGTTGGAATATATTATGAAAAAAAAATCTTTTTTTCAGACCTACTAGTTAAATTTCTGCAAAACAACATTGGCTTTAATTGTTACACATTTTGCAAAGATCATCGTCATTCATAAAGTTACAATTATTTTTCTTTCTTTTATTTTTGTTTCAGCTATGAACACCACAGCTACTAGAAGTGAGTATAAGATTTTTTTCTACTACATTGAAACACTTTACTCAGGAGTATACCAAACTCTGCTCCATATGTATGGGACAAGTATATGTATTTTATATGTATTATTACCCCAAGTATACGTATTATTACCCCATATGTATTTTTAAGCGATTTCAAAATTCACAAATTGCTTCGAAAGTTTTAGGAAATATTCAAATTATCCCATAAAATATATAAAAAAAATTTCAGAAAAATATATTCAGTAGTTTTTTAAATAAAAATTAAAATAATAATTGCACCCATTATATGAAGAGATCACATGACCATTATATGAAGAAATCACGTGACCCACTTCAAATTAAAATATGGCATCCATCTTGTGTCAAAATTGTGATATTTAAAGTTCCTTTTAATTTATATTCGGTGTTGTATCCGTCCTAAAACCGCTTTATTTTTGCTTAATTGCTGTGCATCAATGTTCTGAAACGACGTAATTACAATATATTTGAGTTTAAATCATCATCAAACTTTGATTATTTCTACAACGAAGCCTAATTTTCACTTATGGAGATTGTAAACACACCAAGTTGTAAGATCAGTTGTATAAGAATTCCTGAATTTCTTTAACGCAAAATTATTTAGCGCTGGAGTCTGCAATATACTTGATATGAATTAAACAGTCATTGATTTTACATAGAGAACAGTCAATTTTATAGCTGACTTTTTCGGTGAAGTTTTAAGCACAGAGTTAAATTACATTTGCTTCCATGGTTTCAAGTTTTTAAGTAAAATGAATTATTGTAGTATTGTGATGAATGAAAGAATCTATATATATAAAATTGAAAATCTGTCTGTTTGTCTGTTTGTCCCGTTATCACGGGAGAAGAACCGAATTTGATGAAATTTTGTGGGTAGCCTGGAAATAGTCCCACTTAAAATTTAGTTCATGTTTGGAGCTTCTACAAATAGGGGTTCTCGAGATATTAGTAAAAACTGAAATTTTCGTTTGTCTCATCATCACGGGAGAACGGCTGAACCGAATTTGGTGAAATTTTGTGGATAGCCTTGAAATAGCCCCCCATAAATTTGGCCCCAGTTTTGAGTATCTAAGACCTTGGATTGTCGAGATATTAATGAAAAACGAAACTTTTTCCTAGGAGTTTTACTCCCTAACTCCGTGGTTTATCCAAACGAAAAGCTAGAAAATCGTTTGAAAGTGAATTAAAATTTAACCTCTGAGTTTGATGGGAGATTTTTTGCTCCAGTTAGTCACTTTCTGAAAACATGAATTGTTTGAAACATGATTTCAATGGGAAATCTATTTCCATGGCTTATTTTAAACAAGCTTTTACTGAACAATGAAAAGTATAAAGAAATCAAAATGGTTATTTAATTTCGCTGTTTATGAGGAAGATTCTATCTTATATCATGCTGCTCAGAAACGCAATTAAACTAAATCTGTCTGTTAATTTTAATTATTATTTTTTTCAATTTGAATAATAAATAAATGGATATAAAAGTATATTTTAGAAAAGAACGATTTGATTTTTCTTATAGCATTTTCGACTGGATAATGTCAATTATGGTCTTCAGGTTTAAACGCTATTATTATTGATATTTTGATTCAGGGATTATTGATATTTTCGGGGATTATTGATTCAGGGATTATTGACATTTTCAAGTTATTATGCAATTGTTCTATTATGACAAAAATTGTTTAAACTCATACGTTGTACGTTGTACGAGTAATCTTCTACAAATACACCGGTACATCTTTTAATCTACGAGAATATAAGTAGTACAGGTATATTGGCATATGTTTTGATATATATTGGCATATATTAGAATCAATTACGACCTTCTAGTATAAAGAGTACGGGAATTATTGATATTTTCAATTTACTACGTCATCTCTTTTATTTTGACAAATATTTTTGAGATTTATATTGTAATACGGGTAATCTTTTACTAACACACTGGCATTTTTTCTAATCAGCGGCAATAGAAGTAGTACGGGGTTGCATATATTGATTCAATTCATTTTTTTTTTTTTTGTAAATTTGCTTACAAAAGGGGCCAGATGTTTTATTCTTCAGATCTGCCGTGAAGATAATTTTGCATAGCGAGAACAGATATTCTTAAACTTCTCTTTAGGGGCAATAAATTTAATATTTTAACAGAATTTGCACATGAATGCGAATTATAAGTTTCTTTATATTATATACTCCGTACGAAGAATGGATATGCTGCTAGTATATAATAAATGTTTATGAATGAAATTTTTACTGCTTTTTCATAGAGAGCCAGGCAATTTATATTTCAACGACGTCATTTGAATAATTTTTTTCCATGAAGTTTTCAAATATAATAAATTATTGTAGTATTGTGATAATTTTAAAAATATTACAGCTGAATGTATCGCATTTTAAAGATGTTTAAATAAAATTGCATTGTAGTGGGAAAGTGTTTCATAATCAATGCTTTATGGATGATAGATCTTTCTTGTTTTACTTAACTATAATTCTAATTTTTTGTTTTTGTTTTGCTTAGATGTTCACAATGCCTAAATTGAGTGAGGTCATTTCTGTTTTCTTTTCATAAATTTAGCCTACTGTTTTAGCCCACAGTTATTATGCTGTGTACTACTATGATAAAGATCCGTTTTATATTAGGAAAAACACAAAAGTACATGGCAGTAAAGATTGAATAAAATTTCTTAAAAAAGGAGCTTGAAATTTCCATTGGCCTAAGCGAGATAAAATGCAAAACATAAACATTCAGTACATTTTTAAGGCCCCAGTAAATTTGCAAGGTGTCGATCCATTCACAGTGGATGATTAAACAATAAATATTGCTTATAAATATTACAAAAAATTCTTTTAGTAGTTAGTTTTGTAGAGTATAAGAGTAAATATTTTGCATATCAAATAAATTTTTATTTACACCCAAAATATAGTCTGTATGCCCCAAATATAAAACAAAAAAACCTTTCTTAATTTAGTCTAATTGCTTTCAACTCTTTTCCATAAATAATAAATAAATATTTAAAATATTTGCATCAAAAAGGATGCTGACCGATAATTACCCCCCCCCCCGTAAGTGATCAGTAATTACTCTAATCATGGAGCAATTCCTGGTCACTTAAAAATTATACTTATTCATATTACAAGTACATATATATTGAAGTAAACGATTTATTATATGGACATTAAAAGGCGCTTAATCCCTGCCAAAATTGGAAACATTAGTTTTGATAGTTGTTATAATAATTGGATGTTGCTTATTTCTGACCGAGAATTACCCCGGATGACACTAGTATGAAAAAGTAGAAAAAAAAATAATAAATGCATTGATTGTGTTATATAGGTCATTTTTACGGGATAAAATAACATTACGGAAATTACTAACATTTTCAATTTTTTAAGTACTTTTTCACAAATATATTAATTTTATATATTTCCCACTATATTTAGCTGATTATTTACCAAGGGATACAAATGGCATGTGACTATATATTACTACTATTTCAGCTTCTTTATTTTGACATACGTTGACCAAACTCCATATTTCTGCAAATTAGTTTACAGACAAACCTAGGGTATTTCATTTATTATATTTGCCAGCGAAAACAATTTTGTGATTCACGAATGAGATTTCTATACTTTATTTTTGCAGGGTAGTTAAACTATATATTTTTAAAGATTTTTTAACATAATTTGGCTATTAGAACGTGCGCACATTTAAACTTTGAGCACTAACGGGTGTATCTGCTACTATTTTTCTTATAAAAACTAATTGAGAAATTTAATGCTATAGAATAGTAAATAAATAAAAAGATGCGGAATATATTAGATGTGTTAATTGTATTTCGAATTTCAGCAGAAAAATTACAAATGACTGAAAAAAGATTCAATGTCACTTACCAAAACGAGGCAGACGATTATAACGCATGAATTCCTCATGTTCAGTCAATTAATTCAGCGACGATTCGCGTGCGTGCAGCATCCAGCCCGTGGCTGTTTTATGAAATCCGAATGGAATCGTTCTGAAAATCATCGATGTAGGGAAAGCAGTCTTTATAACCGGAAGCCTTGATTGGGGCAGAATGGGGACAGCCGGGATACGTTTTGCAACCCTTTCTTTGCGCTCTTCAACTCTCTCCTCAACGTGCTCCTATTATTTGGCGCCCATCGGGAGAAGATGAGAGTATTTGCATGGATGTGGACGGCGTTTAGATAGATGTTCACTCAGCCTTGGACGGTAAAACTGCGCTTCTCTTTCCCTCAGTAATGTTAAAAAAATAATGCCGAACAGCTACAAAACACAGTACCGAAACGCTCGTCGATTCCCTACATATAATTACCTACGCTTTTTTAATTTGTAAAAATAAATAAGTCAAAGCATAGAATATTTTTCCTACATCAGTAGTAAAATTTCAAAAAAAAAAAACCAGACAAAAAATTACAAAAATCAGAGAAGAAGAAACAAAAACTTCAGAATTTAATGTAAAAAATACTTTGTGGAAGAATCATAGAAATTCTTATATGCATCGCTTTCTTGTGTGACTGCGCTTCCAGGTTCTGGGTCAACAACAAATCAATGAAACTTCAACCAAGTTCATAAAAATTTAGAATGGATCGTATGATTTAATAAACAACGAATTTATCACGTGTTCAACAAGAATACGGGCATTTTTCTCAGTTAATATTAACTTCATACTGCTGGGGTTACGCTCGCATTCGTGACAGAATAGCAAGCTATAATTTTGGAATACATTATTAAATGTTCCAAAGATATGAACACACTACGACCATCATTTTCTAAATAATTTTACATTTTTAACATTTAAACATTTTTTGAAAGATAAATTAATACTTTTACAGAAGGATTCTATTTCATTTTCTCCAAATCCAAAATCAATTTCAAATGTCCATTCGTTTATTTTAAAATTTCGCCATTCTTTTATGACGTCTGATGTTAAAATTATTTCAGTAATACATCTATTAATTTTAGAGATTTCTATTAATATATATTTTAGTAGCAATGTGTAAAATATATAATTCTTCCTCCCCTTTAATTATGTTATTGTTTCATTATATTAGATGTATAAATTTAAGGATTTTCTATTCTAACATTTTGAAAAAGGTTCCAAAATGCGTTCTCTCCATATGAAAAAACGTCTTGCTCCTGTCCTATGGAGCCGAAATGATTTTGCGGGATAATTTGTAAAATAAAACTGCAGTAAAGTTCAATGCGTTTATCCGATTTTTACTTTCCCTGCAATACAAGGTAATGTATAGGGAATGTATTGGAATCATGTCGAAAATCGCAACTCGAGTTTTCGACGGATCTACACGTTTCGAGATCTCTAGAATACGAAAAAACTATTTTTAACGTGACGTCTGTGTGTGTGTCTGTCTGTCTCTGTGTGTCTGTGTGTCTGTGGATCTGTCTGCCTGTCTGTCTGTGCAATGTATTTATCCACTCTAACTCAAAAACTAATGGACCGAATTTCATAAAATTTGGTAGGTAAGTCACTTGGATGAGACCCTGGTGCTGATTAGCTTTGGGTACGATTCGTAAAAACAGAACCCGCCTTTTTCTGTGAAATGACCGTAAAAATGTCATTTCTCCGCTCTAGTTAAAATATTAATTGACCAGATTTCACAAAATTTGGTAGATAAGTTACTTGTTGGATACTCTGGTGCTGATTAGAATTTGGTACGATTCGGAAAAGAAGAACCCGCCTTTTTTATGAAATGGTCCGCAAAAATTTCATATATCCACTCTAGCTTAAATACTAATTAACCAAATTTCACAAAATTTGGTAGATAAGTTACTTGAGGGATATTTTGGTGCTGATTAGATTTTGGTACGATTCGTAAAAGAACAACCTGCCTTTCTTTACGAAATGGCCCGCAAAAATCGCCAAAATCTGAAAAACAAAAGACTACGTATGCTGAAATGTATCAATTAAATTCTTGTTTTATACGCAATTTTTGACGAGGAAAAGAATATAACACCCATTATACTTTAGGACTAACCGTTTTCAAGATATTTTAGATTTCTTGCATTTTTGTTACGCCGCTATCGTAAAAATGTCCGATTACTAAATAAAAACAAAAATTGAATTAAAAATGCAAATTTCATGTTAGTTGGTGCAATTAAACTCAATCTAATGACTTATTAAAGAAATAAAGAAAATATGAATTTGAGTCTGCAGGGAAAGTCACGTGCTGCCCACATCAGATTTTTCAGATTCATTTGTGCCGTTTACAGACTTTCAAGCGCTACAAATTACTAACTCACTGTTTACAGCAATTTTAGTTTTCGCCCCGATTTCTTCTGGATCATCCGATAATGCATAAACTCCGTCAAAATATCAAATTATTTTACTAACTTGCTTGGCGGTATATAAATTAAACTCATACAATATGTCTGACGAGATTTTAGATTCGAGTTAATCTATAAACTTGCTTGGCGGCACATAAAGACGTATATTTCCCTTTATTCAGTCTAATCCTCATCCATCATTAAACATCTTTAGAATCTCCAAGTTCATTTAACCTACTAATTTTTTAAACAAAATAAAATACCTCGTACTTATGCACCAATATTTCACGAAGAGTACGATAACAGACTGAGCTGCAACAATTGTGATATTTTAAGTATTATACAGCGTTTAAATATTATATTGGCCACCCATTGGAAAGCTTAGGTTAAAATACTAAAGTATCGAAATTATAAGCACTCTACTTCGAAAACTAAGAGATCGATTGCCGATCATTGTCTAAATAGCTGAAACTGACATCAGGAACGACTGGATGGACATTATATATATATATATATATATATATAGGGAAGGCAGGTCATACTTAATACGATTCACGAGTAGTATTATAAAAAACCGAAAATTTGAAACACTTGGAAGACTTTTGTTCTTCCGGAAACATTGGAAAGACTTTAGAAAGTTTGGCTTTCTTCACTACTTACATTTGGTTCTTGGGGGATATCTTTAAAATGTTAATTATGGATGTCAAAAATGTACTCTAGGCTGTGCAAATTTTATTAAAAATTGTCAAATATAGTATAATTAGAATGAATTACCCGATGTTACTCGTGACTTAAATAAGCTCCAGCTATACAAAAGCGCTCTTTTGATACGCCTTAAATAAGATATTTTGATACGCTCTAAATAAGCTCGTTTGTAACACACTAAATAAGCTCTTTTAATATGCTCCAAATAAGTGCACTATAATTCACCACGGATGCGTACAAACAACTGGGTTCGCCGATCGTTGGCAGGACACAAAAATATTTTCTGTGTTTATGCTATATCTTTTCATTCTATATCCTTTCAAAAGTTAGACTTTTGAATTTCTTAAAATAAGCACTAATAAATGAAAACACTTAAAGTAGCAAAAAATAAAAAATAACACTTAACCCAAAAATAAAATTCTCAAAGTTAATTGTTATCGCAAAGAATTTTCATCCGATTTAAGTCAATTTTTCAGAGCACACTTATACTGAAATAATTATATTTTCCAGGCATTGAATTATTGCAGTCCATGAAAAAGTTGAATTATTGTAGTCCATGAAAAAGTTGAATTATTGCAGTCCATGTCTAAATAGAAAGTCTGAGATATCATCCGCGGACCACCTACGTGTGGAATGCGAGCACGGAAAAGATCGTCTGCAGTAGTTTCAATGGATAAATAGATACGGAGGAAAATAGACGTTTTTGACTTTAAAAGTTCATAAACTTTTAACTAATTTGAATTTTAAAAAACTCGACAGAGTTTGTCGTATCGAGGGGAGTTCAAGTAACTCTGTACTGAATTTCGCGGCTGTAGATTTTTTGCTACAGGATAGTCCAAAAAGATTTTACTTACCTCATCAAGAAAAAGGGACCATTGCATGCGGTAAAAATGGGAAAATTGTAAAAAAGGGACCATTGCATGTGGTAGAACTTCCGGATGTCACCGGATATCCGTGAGTCTGGCAGTCCCTTCAGGTGGTCTTTCGTCCTGGACGTAAATTTGAAATAGTCTAAAGTTGATATCCACTTACCCCATAGGTATGAACTTAGTGTCGAATGATAATATTTTACATCCCATTAACAGATTTATGAGATTGACTAATGAAATTTTATAAATAAATGTTTTAGTGAAATATATCTGAAAACCTCATGGGACAAATTAACATTGAAAAGTCCAAACTTTTGTTACCAACTGTTAGAAAAGTTTCAATCACATTAAAAAAGAAACTTTTTGTATGTGTTATTTAATACAACATATCAATTGGTGTACAAAAATATAATTTTCACTTAGTTTTTTTCTTCTTTAGCAGCTTACTCCATCAACCCACCGAGAACCTGGATGACACTTGTGTCATTCGTTAGCATTTTTTACAAAGGAAATGCGGGGCACGGTAGCCCAGTGGTTAGCGTGCGGGTATTGCACTCGGTAGGCCCGGGTTCGATTCCTGCCACTGCCAAAACTCCCGCCGTGTTCACGCGGAGTACGATCACGTTAAATATGTGGATCCGTAAGTCCTTCCGAGAGGTTGGTGGTAGGGGAAGAAGGGTACGGTCCCTGTGGATGCCTCCCCCACTGGGTTCCAGTCTAAATTGAGTGGCTCTTACCGACCGTCCAAACAGTTACCTTACACCTTTCTGGTAGGTCGGACGGTCTGGGTCTCAACAACAACAACAACAAAGGAAATGTGAATTTATTAGTTTTGTATATTTGATACCAGACGACAAAAAGACCGATTTTTTCAATGCGCGCCGGAAATCGAAACTTTTGCTTCGGCAAATAGAAAACATTAAATTGACCAACAGAACAGTGGGGTTTTTGAAATAATAATAAATATAAAAATTACCAGTGATGCCTGCGATTATTCTGTTAGGTAATTAAAAAAACGATTTATTCATGGGATATTTTACTATAATAAAAGACAACACTCAATTACTATCTGCATGTCCCCAACACGAAATGGGGTGTTATAATATCCATTGTTGTAAATAAATTATAAATGAGTCCAATGTCCAGCTTCGTTTTCCGTATCTGATATCATACACTGCGTAAATCTCCAGAATTCTTCAGTGTTGTTAATAAGTTAAAGATGAGTTCAATATCCAGCTTCATTTTCAGTAATGTCATAAACAACGTAGAGTTCTTTATATATAGAAGTTAAATGTTTTCTATTATGTTACTTAAGAGTTAAATAATCACATTCATGTTTGAAATACACAACATATATGAATGATTTTGAGTATGAATTTATGTTACAAGAAACTAAATACACTTTATTAGTTTTAGATTTTATTTGACAAAATATGCTATGTTTCATAAATTTGCAATTAAAATTTTAAAATTTATGCAACAATTTTGATTTATTTTGAATAAAATATTACAGCTATCTGAAAATTAAAATACTTTGCCAATATTATTAACTCAATAAAAACATAAGATAGTTGATTAAATATATCAATCGATTTCGAAGGGGCAAAACGCTTTATGCCTTTCTTTACGTACGGTTTAAGTTTAACAATTATTACAATTTGCTTTTCCCTTTAAACCAAAGGAGCCGAAATTAGGCTTCTAAGAAATTTTTGCTACTGGGTCCTATACTTATAAGAGGACTTAGAATAATACTGAGATTTTCAATTCTACATGAATGATTTATGCATAGAAACTTCTGCCATCGAAGGCTCTAACATGGTTTTAGGCTGCCAGAATCTAAACTTTTCAGTTCCTTTAGGAATTACTTGCTGTTTGTTTTAGGCTTTTATTTCGAATTGAGTCGATTTATCAACATTATGATAGCCATGGATGATGATATATAATTGACAAATGTTTCAGTGTTTCTTGTATTCACTGACATAAACACTGATATTGACTGATATAAAACTAGTTTCCAAAGATGAAATACAGATTGAGATGAAATATTTTTCTCTAATATTTTGAAGGGGATCATTTTCCCCGATAGAATACGGTATGCAATCACAATTCAGCAGCAGGACCTTGCATATTGATCACTCCAAGTTTTGAGCTAATTTAGAGCAATTCATTGATTTTAGAATGTTTAAGATACAGATTCCAATTCCATTGAATTTTATTTTGGAATTTGGACAAATTTTATGATAAAATTATTAAAATATCATGATTCGAGTAGTACATAAAATAGGCGCAGTTCAAATCTCCAAATGAGATATTTCTGATTGGAGAACTGAAATTGCTTGTTCTATCAAATGCCCCACACCCACATACTTTGTATTTGTACCACATACTCAGCTGGGATAAGATGAGTGCTCAAATGTATAGCTGAAGTGCGGACCGAAACCTGACTGCAAAGGCGGCTTTTCTTTTTATATCAACCTCTAATTTAAAACGTGAGGCAAAATGTGTCGTATAAATGAATGGGGAAACTGAATTAAGAATATACTTATGCAGATAATTAAATAATAGAAAGGAAGTAATGAAATTTTACGTTATCTGAGTAGTACGGTGAATATCTTTCCTACCAGTGGCAAATAAATATGTAGCATAACTACCATTACAACAATAAACGGTTAAAAATTAAAAACTAAAGCGATTGAAAAAAAAATTGATTTTCAAACAGACTAAATAGTACCAAGGACGTTTACATTTACTATTATTTCTTCTAATCAAAACATATGTTAATTAATCAATTAAAAGTAAAAGCAAAAACAGTTATTTTTTAAGAAACACTCTTTTATTATTTGCATATCACTTAAATGTCTGAAAAATGTATTTATTAAAATGCATGTAATTTAAATGTATGCATGACAAGGCACCAAATTTGAAGTTTCTAGCTTCTCCGGTTCTTGAGTTATTCTACAAAAACGGGGACATTCCTATAGCGGGTCCAGGACGGGCTATGAAATTATGAATACCGGCAACAGTAATTGAGACATTACCATCCATATTTATGTAAATAATAGGCTTAAACTCATTTCCCATTTATAAAAAAATCTCTTCATTTCTCTCCACTATAATTCATGGGTTTTTGTCATATAGTTCATTGGGGTGTAAAAAAATCTGATGTGAGCAGTACCTGACTTTCCTTATATAATGCAATGAATTTACTACTTTTACAGTAAAAAAAATAGATTAATTTTATAGTAGATATTTATATTCTTTCAAGACATTGAATTTTCGTCACTAAGTCGTTATTTTCATTGATTTAGCTTCATTTTTATCCATTTGGCGAGTTTTTCGTTAATTTAGCAACATTTAAAAAAGTCGCCAAGTTGGCGATATTCCCCCAAATTCGTCGCCAAAATCTCGTCAAGCTTTATGCACGAAGAAATAAGTTATTCTTACAGCAGATAAATGACTATTGGCGTTCAAATACAAAAGTACTACTCAAAGTATCTTTTTTCATGAATGGAACGAGCTAGATCTACGAGAATTATGTCACCCAATTTATCGCATGGTATTACATATGAAAAGTGAACATGTTTCTCAATAGGAATTTTTGTTTTATTTTATATGACTTTTTGATAATTTTTTTGAAAAATGTGCACTATCTCGAGAACGGTTCATGTTAGCGTTCCAAAATTTATGTCAATCGTTGTCATGTGTTGAAATTTTTATATGCATTTGGAAAATGCTATAATGCTATTTTTCTCCGTGATTTGCGCAATGACTTAAAAAGAAATTATAATTTAAAATATATCGTAAATATTTTAATGGTTTCTTTATTAGAAAAGAAAACGTTCCATTTTGATCAAATTTGCTTCCAGGAAACACTTTTAAAGCCAATAAATTTCAAAGATATTTGATATAGATCCGCAAGCCCAATAGTTCTTCTCATTGTTAAGACTTGATTGGGAACGTGCAGCTCTAGATCTCACGCTTTAAAAGACTCTTCAAATTCACTAAATAAAATTATTTTGTACAATAAATCACATATTTTATTTTCCCTTTACTGACTTCTTTGTTCTGAAGCACCCTAAAAATCAGGCGCTATCCAACTGTGCGTACTTATCTTTTTTCTATACTGTGCTTACTTATCTTTTTTCTATACTGTACTTACTTGTCTTTTTTCTATACTGTGCTTACTTGTCTTTTCCTATACTGTACTTGTCTTTTTTCTATACTGTGCTTACTTGTCCTTTTTTTATACTGTGCTCACTTGTCTTTTTTCTATACTGTGCTTACTTGTCTTTTTTCTATACTGTGCTCTTTTTTCTATACTGTATTTACTTGTCTTTTTTATATACTCTGCTTACTTGCCTTTTTCTATACTGTGCTTAATTGTCTTTTTTCTATACTGTGCTTACTTGTTTTTTTTTCTATACTGTGCTTACTTGTCTTTTTCTATACTGTGCTTACTTGTCTTTTTTCTATACTGTATTTACTTGTCTGTTTTTGCGACCTCCGCAGCCCATCTGTTAGTGCTTTGGCCTTAAGAATAATGCAGGAATTTCGAGTATGCATGTATGTTTATAGTGATTTGAAAGTATATACCAATAATTGTAAACTGTAGGTCCATGTAAAATCAGCCTCCGTGTTCATAAAACAACAGTCGAGAGCCAAAATAACTGGATGTATCAACAAGCATATGCAATATTTCTTTGATAAGAATACTTTTTATATCCTGCAAGACATCAAAAATATCTTGTTCTAGAAATATATATAGTTGGCTCTTTACAATGTAATCAGTATACAATCTCAAATTTATGGAACCAATATCGTGTGGAAATGACAGTGTTTTTCAGAATGTGGAAATGTTATACTGATGCCAATTGAGAAAAAAGGGTGTTAGAGAGCGATTTCTCTATCGTAAAACGATTTTTGATTGCCTTGTAGCATTTTGCATAAAGAAGATGCAGTGATTATTAGTTCCAACCATCAGCTGATAGTAAATACCCATAAGGCTTTTTAAGAAGCTCTTGAGATTAAGAAACAGTTCGATGTTAGTTATACAGATTTTGAAAAAGCTTTTGATAGAGTTGACTTTGATCTGTTGATCTGTAAAGCGTTGAGTCCTAAATGAATAGGTTGCTTATATACTTAATTAATTGGAAGGTTATTATTTGTAAACTATAAATCTGCTTATTCAGAAGGATATTATAGTACTTGGTGCGCCACAGGAATCTGTTGCAGAACCTTTGCTTCTTGACACTTTACAACATAGTTGAAAAGTGTTTATGACTGTTCATTCTGTCTGTCTGTCTGCCCGTTAGCACGATAACTGCCGTAAAACTGACTTTATCAAAATAAAATTTTAGCATGTTGTTCAGACGGTCTGTGGGACCTATGGAAATATAAATTAATAATATCACCCCATTAGTTTTGGATTGAACCCGGGTAGAAAAAATGAAATACATTGAACTCTATGGGACCTAATTTTCCAAACATTTTTTAAGCGGATTTAAAATTCACAAATTGCTTCGAAAGTTTTATGAAGTATGCAAATTATCCGATAAAATATATAAAAAAAAAATCAGCAAAGTATATTCAGTTGTTTTTTAAATAAAAATTGAAATAATAATTACGCCCTTTATATAGAGAGATCACGTGACCATTATATGAAGAGATCACGTGACACACTTCAAAATAAAATATGGCATCCATCTTATCTCAAAATCGTGATTTTTAAAGTTTTTTTTAATTCATATTTAGTGTTGTAATCCGTCCTAAAATCGCTTTACTTCTGCTTAAATTCTGTGCATATCTACATATTGAAACAACGCAATTACAATATAGTTGAGTTTAAATGATCATCCAACTTTGATTATTTCTACAACGAAGCCTACTTTTCACTTATGGAGATTGTAAATAACAAAAGATATAGAATGAGTTGTATAAGAATTGCTGCATTTCTTTAACGCAAAATTATTTAACTCATGGAGTCTGCAATATAGCTCATATGAATGAAACATTCATCGATTTTACGCAGAGAAGCAAACGATTTTTATGAAGTTTTAAGCATAAAGTTAAATTACTTGTACTTCCATGGTTTTAAATTTTTAAATAAAATAAATTATTATAGTATTGGGATGAATGAAATGAATGGAAAAATGAAATACTGCATTTACAGAGAGAGCCAGGCGTGTTATATTTCGATGACATCATTTGAATAAATTTCATTTGTTTTCGATGAAGCTTTTAAATATAATAAATCATTGTAGTATTATGATTATTTAAAAATATTACCGAGGAATGTATCGCATTTTAGAGATGTTTAAACCAGGCAATTTATATTTAAATGCCGTCATTTGAATGAAGTTCATTTTTATCGATGAAGTTTTACGTTTTCAAATACAATAAATTAATGTAGTATTATGATAATTTTAAAAATATTACCGAGGAATGTATCATATTTTAGAGATGTTTAAATAAAATTGTATTGAGGTTGGAAAGGGTTTCATAATCAATGTTTTATGCATGATTGATCTTTCTTGTTTTATTTATAAATAATCTGACTGATATCTTTGATTCCTGTTTATTTTTTTCTGATGACCTTAAAATTTATAAGTGTATCTCTACATATCATGATAGTGTTCTACTGAAGGTTGAACTTTTTTAACACTTTACAACAAAGTTGAAAAGTGTTTATGACTTTGTTCATTCTGTCTGTCTGTCTGTCTGTCTGTCTGTCTGTCTGTCTGTCTGCCCGTTAGCACGATAACTGCCGTAAAAATGACTTTATCAAAATCTGTAGGACCTACGGGAATATAAATAAAAAATCTGATGTGGGCAACACATGACTTACCCTATATAAAGTAATGAATTTACTACTTTTACAGTAAAAAAATTGGTTTTTCTTATAGTAGATACTAATATTCTTTCCAAGATATTAAATTGTCGACAATTAGTCGTAGTTTTCATTGATTTAGCGTCATTTTTATCCATTTGGCGAGATTTTCGTTAATTTGGCAACATTTCAAAAAGTCACCAAGTTGGCGACATTCCGCCAAAATCTCGCCAAACATTATGGACGAAGAAATAAGTTATTCTTACAGCAAATAAATGGCTATTGGCGTTCAAATACAAAAGTATTACTCAAAGTATCTTTTTTCATGAATGGAATGAGCTAGATCCACGAGAATGATGTCATCCAATTTATCGCAAGGTATTGCATATGAAAAGTGAACATGTTTCTCAGTAGGAAATATTTTTTTTTCATTTTACATAACTTTCTAATAATGTTTTTGAAAAATGTGCAATATCTCGAGAACGGTTCATGTTAGCGTTCTAAAATTTATATCAATCGTTTTCTAATGAAAAATTACATAAGAAATGTCTATTTGCGTAACTTTATTAGTGGTTTTGATTTTTTGACGATTTTTTCAAAATTTTATTCGAAAATTTAGGGGGGTTTTGAACATTCGATTACGCATAAAAACAATAGGCTTCCAGCGTTTGCGGATTGTGATTTTTGTACCAAATTTGGTTCGAATCGGTCCAATCGGTCGTCAGTTATCGTCTCCACAGACTCACTGATACACACACACACACACACACACACACATACATACACACACACAGACATCACTTCAAAAATGTTTGATTCGTGATCAGGGATGCTTGAAACGTGCTCTCCCGTCGAAAACTCAATTTCGAATTTTCGACCCCGTCACAATACTTTCCTTATACATTATGTATATAAGGAATGTAATAATATCACCCAATTAGTTTTTTATTGAACCCGGGTTGAAAACATGAAATACATTGAACCCTATGGACCTAATTTTTCAAACATTTTTGAAGCAAATTTAAAATTCACAAATTGCTTCGAATTTTTTAGGAAATATTCATATTATCCCATAAAATATATAAAAAAAATTTCAGTAAAATATATTAAGTAGTTTTTTAATTAAAAATTATTTAATATAGGGAAAAAAACAAATTCAATTAAATTCTGACTTTTGGGATATCCTCCAGAAAGAAAAAAGAGATATATTATATAATAAATATCTTTCCAAGTTTTTGATCATTTTGTATATGAGAGAGGCATTTTAAAATAAATTTAGTAGATAACAATTTTTCAATTTTTTTTTAATTTTATATAATTCTTCATGATATACTTATTTGATGGCATTTTTAATGCACTTTCCCACGTCCTAGAGAGTTAGAATTTGGTACACAGCTTAAATTTATTGAACATTTTATTTTACAAAAATTTGGTGGATCTTTAAATATAGATCATACATTTTTTTCGAAATGGCCTGCAAATAATCCCCGTTCACTTCTATAAATCATTGTTGTAATATTGTTAAAAATTCTGATGTGGGCAGCACGTGTCTTTCCCTGCAGACTCATATTTACGTTCTCTTTATTTCTTCAATAATAATTTCAGTTTATCTGCAGAAAATAACAGCCATAAGTATTTTAAATGACATTGAATTTGCACGTTAAACTTAAATTTGGTTCTCATTTGATAGCTGGACTTATTGCCAAATGTGGCGTAGCGAAAACGCGAAAAAACTAGAATATCTCAAGAACGGCTAGTCCTAGAGTAATGGGGTTAGTCTTATTCTTTTTGTTGTCAAAAATCACGTATAAAATAGGAATTTAATTGATATAATTGAGGACACGTAGTCTTTTATTTTTATATTTAACGATTTTTGCGGGCCATTTCGCAAAAATAGCCCGTTCCTTTTTCCCGAATCGTACTAGAATAACCTACAAATGATTTATATACCAAATTTTGTTAAATTTGGTATATAAATCACTTGTAGATTATTGAAATATTATACACCAAATTTTGTTAAATTTGTTCCATTAGTTTTTAGCCAAAGTGGATAAAGGCAATTTCCGCCGGCCATTTCGCAAAGAAGGCCGATTCTTTTATTACGAATCGTACTATAATCTAATGAACATCAGGATTTCCCTCAAAAAACATACCTACCAAATTTTATGAAATTCGGTCTATTAGTTTTTCAATAGAGTGGAGATAATATCCTCACAGACACACAGAAACATACACAGATACACCCTTACACACACAGACGTTTTCCTAAAAATAGTTTTTTCGTGTTCTAGAAGTCCCCAAACGTGTAGATCCTTCGAAAATTCGAGTTCCGATCTTCAGCACGATTCCAATACTTTGAATACACACACACACACACACATATTATCTGTATATTATCTGTGTGTCTAAATTCAGTGCCTATGCAATTACAATAGTTGTGATTTTAAATGATCCCTAAACTTTTATTATTTCTTCAACGAAGCCTAATTTTAACTTATGCAGAATGCAAATATCTCAAGCGATTATAAGGTGAGTTAGATAAGAATTGCTGAATTTTTTTCACACAAAATTATTTAGCTCTGGAGTCTGGAATACAAGTTATATGAATGAAATATTTATTGATTTTGCATAGAGAATCAGATGATTTATATTTCGATACAGTTTTAAATATTTACGTATAATAAATTACTGTAGCACTGTGATAATATAAAAGATATCACCACTGAATGTATCACATTTTAGAAATTTTTAAATAAAATTGCATTTCAGTTGGAAAGTGTTTCATAATCAATGCTTATGCACGATTGATCTTTCTTGTTAATTATACAACTGGTATATACAAAGAATCCACTGTTCTTAAATATTGATAAGTGTTCTATCGTAACTTTTGCAAGAAGATCTATCTATCTGATCTTATTGTGTGTGATTATAAAATTAATGACAAATTTCTCATTAGAAGATAATATTTCCGATCTTGGAATTACATACGATTCTAAATATACTTTTAATATCCATATACAGGAAATTGTTATAAAGTCTTGTAAGAAACTCGGATCGTTAAGGAGAATGTGCTGGGATTTTAAAAATGCTACTGTGTTTACTTATCTTTTTAATTCTTTTGTAAGACCTATTTTGGAGTATCGTCTGGTTTCCAGATTCTGATAGTAATATTGAAAAAGTTCGAAATAAATGTCTGAAATACATATTTTTCCAAATCAAATGGGTTTTGTAACAGTTTCATATTTTGTACTTTGCTCAGTTTAAAATATAGTATTACATCTTTGGAATGTAGACGAACGTTTTTTTATTTTCATAGCCTTTTATAATTCAATATATAATAAAACAGACTATCCTAACATATTAAGTGAAATTAATATATGTGTGTCTTCTTGCAATATTAGAAATAGGCTTGTACTTAGTGAATCCTTCTAAAGTAAAAATTTTTAAGGAATCACACTTTAGCTCAGTTTGCCGGAACGACGCTAAATAGTTTACCTCTAACTATAGTTTATCTTTACCTTTAATCCACTCAATGTTTCTTAAATTTTATGATGCATGTTTTAAGATTTTAGAACTTCTAGTGATTGCATTATAATGTGAAATATGTTTCTAAAATATGTATTTTAATTTTCAGGTTTTGAGTAATAATTTTATTGTGTTTATACGTTCTTCTGTGTGTGCATTTTATATTAGCTTTAATTTGTTTTTCCGTCTATATTTCATATTTGTAACTTGTAATACGGTTTGTAATGATTATTATTAGTTTCAGAGTTGCTTTATTTCACTATTTAGTCTTTAAAAGGCTTACAGTTTTATGCTGTGAGTAATGTAATTTCATATTGATTGTCTGTAATTTCACATTGACTTTTTAAATTATGAAAGTCAGTAAATAATCACATATTTTGTCATTATGGCAGAGAAATTCAAAATTTATATTAATATCGGATAGAATTATCAATTATATCAAAAGAAACATTTTAATTAACTTAGAAATTAACTTTTTCATATTATAAATGTTAATTTTATAAAATATGCAACAAATTTTTATTATATTTAATAGTTTTATAGTTTTCTCCATGTTGAAATACTAAATAGTTGTATGTATGTTACAAGTGATATTAATTACATTAGTGTCAAACACAGATACTCAAAGTACTCAGAGCAGTGATGAAATTACTTCCGTAGGTAAATTTCTGTTCGCAAGTAATTAATTTTTTTAATTCACTCAAAAGTTTTGCTTTGAGTTTAAATGATCATCCAAATTTGATTACTTCTACAACGAAGCCTATTTTTCACATATGTAAAATATAAACAGCAAAATATGTAGAATGAGTTGTATTAGAATTGCTGTATTTCTATAACACAAAATAATTTAGCCCATGGAGTCTGCATGGCTGATATGAATGAAATATTCATTGATTTTTTAAAGAGAAGGACGATTTTTTTCGATGAAGTTTTAAGCATAGAGTTTAATTACTTGTAGCTCCATGGTCTTAATTATTAAATAAAATAAATTATTATAGTATTGTGATGAATGAAATGAATGGGAGAAAGTTATGAATGAAATGGTGTTTTTATAGAGAGATCCAGGCGTGTTATTTTTTCTATGACGTCAATTGAATGAATTTCAGTTGTTTTCGATGAAGTTTTCAAATATAATAAATTATCGTAGTATTATGATAGTTTTGAAAATATTACTATGGAATGTATCGCATTTTAGAGATATTTAAAAACCAGGCAATTTATATTTCAATGCCGTCATTTGAATGAAGTTCATTTTTTTCAATGAAGGTTTAAGTTTTCAAATATAATAAATTAATGTAGCATTGTGATAAGTTTTAAAATATTATCGAGGAATGTATTGCATTTTAGACTTTTTTGAATAAAATTGCATTGAAGTTGGAAAGTGTTTCATAATCAATGTTTTAAGCATGATTGATCTTTCTTGTTAATAATGTAAAAGTTAAAATTTTTATATCGCAACACGTGAAGAAATTATTATTGGTTAGAATCCCATGAAATGTTGTCATTCAGTTACATTATTGTTATAATTTACAAAAATCCTTATTATAAAAAACAATCCGTCGTTCAATAAATGCACTTCACAAATGTTCAACTCAAACCCATTCATTTGATATGCGGTTTGTAGTTTTGTGAAGAATATTAGCCTAGATCTCAGCTTAGATGCACAGTGATATATGAGTCCGTATTTTTCAGCTCTACTTGTGTTATAATTAGTATTAGATACTTTCGTTAAAGACATATATAAAAATTAATTTTTCAAGATAGCAACATGTCTATCTCGCCAATGAATTGGAATCTTTGATCTGTATTAAGAGATGTTATTTTAATATCCTTACGTCCATACGTATTAACAATACTATCATCATTGTTCTGGGAAATATTCTTCCTCTCCTTAAGGAAAAAAATTATGAAAATATTAAATTTCAAATCGGTCAAACTTTAATGATGCGAAATTTTAAAGATTATATTCAGTTATAGAATTTACAGAATACATCTACACATAAAATTCCATGGTGTATGTGTATCGTTCTTAAGTTATTATGTCCACACATGCAGAAAAACATGGCATATTTTCAAAATTATTCGATATGGGTTTAAAGCTTAACGAGCCTTTTAAATATCGAATTCAAAAATTTTCAAGGAAACATTATACTTTCTCCATACATTAGATAATACGCTATCTATGAAATTCAAAAATCAATCCCATATTTTAAGTTGCGGAAGTTTCCTTTCTCATCCTGACACTTTAGAATGCAGATTGCTACCATTCTTTTTCTCTTATGTGTTGCCAAACTGTCTATCATTAAACCCAATCAAAATGCGTAGAATGGGCACGAGCTTCATATAATCTGTGCCTCCTTGTTTATTTCCTGAATTGGCGGATAAACTTCAAATTAGTGAGAAAATCGAAAAATAAAGGTCTCCACACTTTTACTTGCATTCTCAGTGGCGCGTGAACGCCACCATTTCTTTACAGCTGGTATGTGGCTGATTCAATTTTCAGACAGCTTTCGCCCAGTAAACGGACAGGAAATGTCTCACTTTTTGCACGAAGTGCGCTGGATTGGTAATTGCTCTTGAAAAATGGAGACGTCAGCGGAAATTGGTCACGATTTAACGAATGGATTTCAGAACGATTTCGCAAGTCCAGAGCTTGGCGAGATTTCTTTCCTGCAAGACAAAATTACCTTAAGAGGACGGTGGACGTTGAAATGAGCAAATATCGACTAAAAAAAGTTTTAATATATAACATTATTTTACACATTTAACATTTGCTTACGGGTGGGACAGCGTCCATCCCAAACGAAGAACCTCCCAAAAAGACAGGTATTTGATATACCCTATCCAAAACAGTTCGATTCCCCTTTGCAGGCATTGGCGTCCATGGAAATCGCTGACAGAAACATTGCACCTGCTGCAGCAGGTGCACTGTTTCTGGCAGCGGTTCGCCTGTTTGGGAGGTTCTTCGTTTGGGATTGAAGCTGTCCCACTCGTAAGCAAAAGGTTGAATGCATTTTTTTTCGAAACAGAATTTTCAAAGGTTTTACATTTTTAAAATGCTCCATGCGTCTTAATTTTTGCCTGAGATGCATGAAATTTGGCAAGAAGACACCTCTCGTACATTTTAATGAAACTGGGTGTGCATTTTACAATTGGACTTTGTTAAGGTAATTAAAAGTGAATGAGAACCTAATGAAATTATAAAAATTAAGTTTTAATGCAGAAAAATATTTTTAAAAAATTAACTTTCTAAGGGATTTAAAAATGAATACCCAAATTTGTTCATAATGTGTTTCTGAGTGATTATAATGTAAAATTAATCAAAAATGTTAACAAATAACACGCAAGGAACATTTTCAAATTTTCGTTAAAAAAATTACATTAAAAAATACAAAATTATAACAACATTGAAAAAAAATTTAATGGTATTGTATACAGTAATGTTAAGAGGAATATTTATACAAATTGTCACGTTTCTAAGTCAGTAAATGAATAAAAAAATTTCAACGTCCACCGTCCCCTTAACGCTGGCACGTCCAGAGACGGACTTATGACTGTGCCACCTTTACAAAACCGGATTTGTAATTGCGGAGTCTCGGTTATCTTCTTCTATATAATAAAAGGCAATGTCTGTGTGTCTGTCTTATACACTATACGTTTCGCGACCGCGCGTCGGAGAGCTACGAAATTTGGCAATCGGAGACCCGGGGGGGAGGGAAGGGGACACGTGAAAACCGATTTTTAAAATTTTAATTATTTTTTTATTTATTTAATGTTTTATGCGATTTCGACCGTTTTTTGCCCTTTTTGCCCTTTTTTCTCCACGATCCAGACGTCGTAGAAAAAAACAAATTACACCATCGGAAAGAGCAGAGAATTTCGAGTAAAAATATATCAATTTCAAATCTGAATTTTGATTTCTAATATTTTTTAAAGATTTTAAAACAAAAGTCACTTTTTGCTCAAGAAAACGATTTTTGGTTTTTAAATTCTCGCATCGTGAAAAGTACTCATAATTTCGACAAATAATTTACATTTTTAGAAAGGCCAAACATCTGGCATTCTTACAAGTCCAATCTGGTCAAGAAATAACTAAAATTGGCCCCTGGATCGGAATTTTAAAGAAGTCATGATTTTAAAATTTATCGGCGGGCGAAAGAAGTTCCCATTTCCCATCACCGGTTTCCCCCCAAGCAGGCGTTTCAATGGCGCCGGTTTGTGTCTAGGTGGAGGTGACGTCACGGTTCTGAATATGCATAGCGATGGATGGGACAATAAAACACCGAATTAGAGTTTGTTTTCCGTTTCCCGTGCTTCCGGTTTTAAATGAGTTAAGAGCTTAGCATATGTATTGTAGAAATTATTATATCTATATTTTAAATGATGGAACGATATGGATTTTTAAATGGATATTTTAAATAGATATTTTAATTTGTGGATATTGTAAATGGATATTTTAATTTTATGGATATTTTAAATGATGGAACGATGGATATTTTAATTTTATGGGTATTTTAAATGATGGAACGATGGAATGAGGTTGATGGAATTAAGAGCTTAGCTTATGGTCATTTTAAATTGTAAATTAGAGCGCGGGAAGTTAGCAGTAGGCCCGGGTTCGATTCTCGCCACTACCTAAACAGCCGCCGTGTTCAGGCGGAATACGATCACGTTATTTTAATTTTATGGATATTTTAAATGATGGAACGATGGATATTTTAATTTTATGGGTATTTTAAATGATGGAACGATGGAATGAGGTTGATGGAATTAAGAGCTTAGCTTATGGTCATTTTAAATTGTAAATTAGAGCGCGGGAAGTTAGCAGTAGGCCCGGGTTCGATTCCCGCCACTACCTAAACAGCCGCCGTGTTCAGGCGGAATACGATCACGTTAAACATGTGGGTCCGTAAGTCCTTCCGAGAGGTTGGTGGTAGGGGAAGGAGGGTACGGTCCCTGTGGATGCCTCCCCCACTGGGTTCCGGTCAAAATTGGGTGAATAAAAAGAAAGTTATGGAGATTGTCGCGGAGGACGCAGTAGCCCAGTGGTTAGCGCGCGGGAATTGCACTCGGTAGGCCCGGGTTCCATTCCCCCCACTGTCAAAACTGCTGCCGTGTTCACGCGGAGTACGATCACGTTAAACATGTGCGTTCGTAAGTCCTTCCGAGAGGTTTGTGGTAGGGGAAGGAGGGTACGGTCCCTATGGATGCCTTCCACACTGGGTTCCGGTCTAAATTGGGTAAATAAAAAGAAGGTTATGGAGTTTGTTGCGGAGGGCACGGTAGCCAAGTGGTTACGCGCAGGAACTGCACTTGGTAGGCCCGGGTTCGATTCCCGCCACTGCCGAAACTGCCGCCGTGTTCACGCGGAGTACGATCACGTTAAACATGTGGGACCGTAAGTAATTCCGAGAGGTTGGTGGTAGGGGAAGGAGGGTACGGTTCCTGTGGATGCCTCCCCCACTGAGTTCCGGTCTAAATTGGGTGGCACTTCCTGGCCGTCCAAACAGTTACCTTACACCTTTCTGGTAGTTCGCACCAACGAGTTTGCAACGATCAGAATTTGCCACGGTCAGAATTTTCAAGGGTAGCGAACAGGCTGGTCGCCAAAGGCGGCTAGTCTATATAATAAAAGGCAATGTCTGTGTGTCTGTCTTATACACTATACGTTTCGCGACCGCGCGTCGGAGAGCTACGAAATTTGGCAATCGGAGACCCGGGGGGGAGGGAAGGGGACACGTGAAAACCGATTTTTAAAATTTTAATTATTTTTTTATTTATTTAATGTTTTATGCGATTTCGACCGTTTTTTGCCTTTTTGCCCTTTTTTCTCCACGATCCAGACATCGTAGAAAAAAACAAATTACACCATCGGAAAGAGCAGAGAATTTCGAGTAAAAATATATCAATTTCAAATCTGAATTTCGATTTCTAATATTTTTTAAAGATTTTAAAACAAAAGTCACTTTTTGCTCAAGAAAACGATTTTTGGTTTTTAAATTCTCGCATCGTGAAAAGTACTCATAATTTCGACTAATAATTTACATTTTTAGAAAGCTGAAATATCTGGCATTCTTACAATTCTAATGTGGTCCAGAAATAATGAAAATTGCCTTCAGGATGGCAATTTTAAAGACGCCATGATTTTAAATTTCTCGGCGTTCCGTTCGTTTCTCCCCCGCTGAAGCAGGGAAGGTGGTGGGTAGGGACGTCAAGGTGGAGGTGACGTCACGGTTCTGAATAGAGCGCCTTTGCTCTATATAAATTATTATATTTATATTTTAAATGATGGGACGATCTGGATTTTTTAAATGTATATTTTAACTTTTGGATATTTTAAATGGATATTTTAATTTTATGGATATTTTAAATGATAGAACAATGAAACAATGGAATGAGGATGATGGAATTAAGCATATGGTCATTTTAAATTGCAAATTAGCGCGCGGGAAGTTAGCGGTAGGCCCGGGTTCGATTCCCGCCACTGCCAAAACTGCCGCCGTGTTTACGTGGAATACGATCACGTTAAATATGTGGGTCCGTAAGTCCTTCCGAGAGGTTGGTGGTAGGGGAAGGAGGATACGGCCCCTGTGGATGCCTCCCCCATTGGGTTCCCGTCTAAATTGGGTGAATATGTAGAAAGTTATGGAGATTGTCGCGGAGGGCGCGGCAGCCCAGTGGTTAGCGCGCGGGAATTGCACTCAGTAGGCCCGGGTTCGATTCCCGCCACTGCCAAAACTTACGCCACGTTCACGCAGAGTACGATCACGTTAAACATGTGGGTTCGTGAGTCCTTCCGAGAGGTTGGTGGTAGGGGAAGGAGGGTACGGTCTAAATTGGGTGAATAAAAAGAAAGTTATGGAGATTGTCGCGGAGGGCGAAGTAGCCCAGTGGTTAGCGCGCGGGAATTGCACGCGGTAGGCCCGGGTTCGATTTCCGCCACTGACATGGAGTACGATCACATTAAACATATGGGTCCGTATGTTTTTCCGAGAGGTTGGTGGTAGGGGAAGGAGGGTACGTTCCCTGTGGATGCCTCCCCCACTGGGTTCCGGTCTAAATTGCGTGGCACATCCTGGCCGTCCAACCAGTTACCAGGCCCGGGTTCGATTCCCAAAATTGCCGCCGTGTTTACGCGGAGTACGAGCACGTTAAACATGTGGGTCCGTGAGTCCTTCCGAGAAGTTGGTGGTAGGGGAAGGAGGGTACGGTCTAAATTGGATGAATAAAAAGAAAGTTATGGAGATTGTCGCGTAGGGCAAAGTAGCCCAATGGTTAGCCCGCGGAAATTGCACTCGGTAGGCCCGGGTTCGATTCCCAAAATTGCCGCCGTGTTTACGCGGAGTACGATCACGTTAAACATGTGGGTCTGTAAGTCCTTCCGAGAGGTTGGTGGTAGGGGAAGAAGGGTACGGTCCCTGTGGATGCTTCTCCCACTTGGTTCCGGTCTAAATTGGGTGAATAAAAAATAAGT
This sequence comes from Amaurobius ferox, assembly GCA_951213105.1. Taxonomy (NCBI): domain Eukaryota; kingdom Metazoa; phylum Arthropoda; class Arachnida; order Araneae; family Amaurobiidae; genus Amaurobius; species Amaurobius ferox. The sequence goes on from OX578146.1 coordinate 421,571, forward strand.
TATGAAGAATATCGCGGAGGGTGAAGTACCCCAGTGGTTAGTGCGCGGGATTTGCACTTGGTAGGCCCGGGTTCGATTCCCAAAATTGCCGAATAAAAATAAAGTTATGGAGATTGTCGCGGATGGCACGGTAGCCCAGTGGTTAGCGCGCGGGAATTTCACTCGGTAGGCCCGGGTTCGATTCCCGCCATTGCCAAAACTGCAGCCGTGTTCACGCGGAGTACGATCACGTTAAACGTGTGGGACTGCAAGTCCTTCCGAGAGGTTTGTGGTAGGGGAAGGAGGGTACGGTCTCTTTGGATGCCTCCCCCATTGGGTTCCGGTCTAAATTGTGTGGCACTTCCTGGCCTTCCAAGCAGTTACCTTACACCTTTCTGGTAGGTCGCGCCAACGAGTTTGCCACGGTCAGAATTTTCAAGGGTAGCGAACAGGCTGGTCGCCAAAGGCGGCTAGTAAATAATAAAAGGCAATGTCTGTGTGTGTGTGTGTGTGTCTGTCTGTCTGTCTGTCTGTCTTATACACTATACGTTTCGCGACCGCGCGTCGGAGAGCTACGAAATTTGGCAATCGGAGACCCGGGGGGGAGGGAAGGGGACACATGAAAACCGATTTTTAAAATTTTAATTATTTTTTTATTTATTTAATGTTTTATGCGATTTCGACCGTTTTTTGCCCTTTTTGCCCTTTTTTCTCCACGATCCAGACATCGTAGAAAAAAATAAATCACACCATCGGAAAGAGCAGAGAATTTCGAGTAAAAATATATGAATTTCAAATCTGAATTTCGATTTCTAATATTTTTTAAAGATTTTAAAACAAAACTCACTTTTTGCTCAAAAAATCAATTTTTTGTTTTCAAATTCTCGCATCGTGAAAAGTACTCATAATTTCGACTAATAATTTACATTTTTAGAAAGCTGAAATATCTGGCATTCTTATAAGTCTAATGTGGTCCAGAAATAATGAAAATTGCCTTCAGGATGGCAATTTTAAAGACGCCATGATTTTAAATTTTAATTGCGGAGTCTCGGTTATCTTCTTCTTCTTAAATAATAAAAGGCAATGTCTGTGTGTGTGTGTGTGTGTCTGTCTGTCTGTCTGTCTGTCTTATACACTATACGTTTCGCGACCGCGCGTCGGAGAGCTACGAAATTTGGCAATCGGAGACCCGGGGGGGAGGGAAGGGGACACATGAAAACCGATTTTTAAAATTTTAATTATTTTTTTATTTATTTAATGTTTTATGCGATTTCGACCGTTTTTTGCCCTTTTTGCCCTTTTTTCTCCATGATCCAGACATCGTAGAAAAAAATAAATCAAACCATCGGAAAGAGCAGAGAATTTTGAGTAAAAATATATGAATTTCAAATCTGAATTTCGATTTCTAATATTTTTTAAAGATTTTAAAACAAAACTCACTTTTTGCTCAAAAAATCAATTTTTTGTTTTTAAATTCTCGCATCGTGAAAAGTACTCATAATTTCGACTAATAATTTACATTTTTAGAAAGCTGAAATATCTGGCATTCTTACAAGTCTAATGTGGTCCAGAAATAATGAAAATTGCCTTCAGGATGGCAATTTTAAAGACGCCATGATTTTAAATTTCTCGGCGTTCCGTTCGTTTCTCCTCCGCTGAAGCAGGGAAGGTGGTGGGTGGGGACGTCAAGGTGGAGGTGACGTCACGGTTCTGAATAGAGGGACTTTGCTCTATATAAATTATTATATTTATATTTTAAATGATGGGACGATCTGGATTTTTTAAATGTATATTTTAACTTTTGGATATTTTAAATGGATATTTTAATTTTATGGATATTTTAAATGATAGAACAATGAAACAATGGAATGAGGATGATGGAATTAAGCATATGGTCATTTTAAATTGCAAATTAGTGCGCGGGAAGTTAGCGGTAGGCCCGGGTTCGATTCCCGCCACTGCCAAAACTGCCGCCGTGTTTACGTGGAATACGATCACGTTAAATATGTGGGTCCGTAAGTCCTTCCGAGAGGTTGGTGGTAGGGGAAGGAGGATACGGCCCCTGTGGATGCCTCCCCCACTGGGTTCCCGTCTAAATTGGGTGAATATGTAGAAAGTTATGGAGATTGTCGCGGAGGGCGCGGCAGCCCAGTGGTTAGCGCGCGGGAATTGCACTCAGTAGGCCCGGGTTCGATTCCCGCCACTGCCAAAACTTACGCCACGTTCACGCAGAGTACGATCACGTTAAACATGTGGGTTCGTGAGTCCTTCCGAGAGGTTGGTGGTAGGGGAAGGAAGGTACGGTCTAAATTGGGTGAATAAAAAGAAAGTTATGGAGATTGTCGCGGAGGGCGAAGTAGCCCAGTGGTTAGCGCGCGGGAATTGCACGCGGTAGGCCCGGGTTCGATTTCCGCCACTGACATGGAGTACGATCACGTTAAATATATGGGTCCGTATGTTTTTCCGAGAGGTTGGTGGTAGGGGAAGGAGGGTACGTTCCCTGTGGATGCCTCCCCCACTGGGTTCCGGTCTAAATTGGATGGCACATCCTGGCCGTGCAACCAGTTACCAGGCCCGGGTTCGATTCCCAAAATTGCCGCCGTGTTTACGCGGAGTACGAGCACGTTAAACATGTGGGTCCGTGAGTCCTTCCGAGAAGTTGGTGGTAGGGGAAGGAGGGTACGGTCTAAATTGGATGAATAAAAAGAAAGTTATGGAGATTGTCGCGTAGGGCAAAGTAGCCCAATGGTTAGCGCGCGGAAATTGCACTCGGTAGGCCCGGGTTCGATTCCCAAAATTGCCGCCGTGTTTACGCGGAGTACGATCACGTTAAACATGTGGGTCTGTAAGTCCTTCCGAGAGGTTGGTGGTAGGGGAAGAAGGGTACGGTCCCTGTGGATGCTTCTCCCACTTGGTTCCGGTCTAAATTGGGTGAATAAAAAGAAAGTTATGAAGAATATCGCGGAGGGTGAAGTACCCCAGTGGTTAGTGCGCGGGATTTGCACTTGGTAGGCCCGGGTTCGATTCCAAAAATTGCCGAATAAAAATAAAGTTATGGAGATTGTCGCGGATGGCACGGTAGCCCAGTGGTTAGCGCGCGGGAATTTCACTCGGTAGGCCCGGGTTCGATTCCCGCCATTGCCAAAACTGCAGCCGTGTTCACGCGGAGTACGATCACGTTAAACGTGTGGGACTGCAAGTCCTTCCGAGAGGTTTGTGGTAGGGGAAGGAGGGTCCGGTCTAAATTCGGTGAATAAAAAGAAAGTTATGGAAAATGTCGCGGAGGGCGAAGTACACCAGTGGTTAGCGCGCGGGAATTTCACTGGGTAGGCCCGGGTTCGATTCCCGCCACTGCCAAAACTGCAGCCGCGTTCACGCGGAGTACGATCACGTTAAACATGTGGGATCGTAAGTCCTTCCGAAAGGTTGGTGGTAGGGGAAGGAGGGTACGGTCCCTGTGGATGTCTCCCCCACTGAGTTCCGGTCTAAATTGGGTGGCACTTCCTGGCCGTCCAAACAGTTACCTTACACCTTCTGGTAAGGTCGCGCCAGCGAGTGTGCCACCGTGACAATTTGCCACGGTCAGAATTTTCAAGGGTAGCGAACAGGCTGGTCGCCAAAGGCGGCTAGTTCTATAAATGAAGTTCTTACTACAATAAAAAAAATGTTATAAAACTTTAAATGAAATTTCATCATTGGACTGCGGACATTTAAATACTTATTTATAATCATGTAACATGAAATGTGCATTTAAAATCCAAAATAGTCTTTAATATAAATTTTAAATCAATTAATATGACGTAAAAACAAAATAAGTGTAATATAATCCAAAACACTGAATTATGCATCTATCACAATTGTATGTATACTATAAAGGAAAACGTTTGCAATTTTGCAGGAAAGTAGTATGCCTGTAAAGCCGTCAGTGGCATGTATCCGAGAGACCTTACCCGCAAGGACCATTTTGACACCCCGAATATACACACCCCGAATAGGTTGTAGGATTCGGGGGCGGCGATACAGGCAGCAACACGTCTGGGTACAAAGTCAATGAGCGTGCGGATGGTGTCCTGAGGGATGGCTGCCCATTCCCTGTCAACCATTTGCCAGAGTTCGTCTTTTAAATGCGGAGGTAGTAGCGCACGCAAGCGACGTCCAATCACGTCCCAGACGTGTTCGCTTGGTGAGAGATAAGGGGAGACTGGTGGCCAGAGAAGCATCTGGATACCTTGAAGGACATGTTGGCTAATGCGTGTCGTGTGTGGTCGGGCGTTATCTTGCTGGTAAATGGCATTGGGCACCCCCTGAAGGAAGGGTAGTGTCACCGGCCGCAGTACGTCATCCACGTATCGTTTGGCTGTCATAGTGCCCTCAATACGGACCAGATCTGACATGCTATCGTAGACGATGGCGCCTCAAACCATGATGCCTCGTTGTCGTGCGGTTTGGCGATCCACAGATGCGGCCGGATTGGACCTGTCACCACTTCTGCGTCTGACTTGTACACGGCGACTGTCATTGCTAAAACAGAAGCATGACTCATCTGAGAATACTACTCCGTGCCATTCCACCGTCCATGTGGCTCTATCCCGACACCATTGCAAACTGAGGCGTCAATGGCAGCCTTCTTAACGAGCGCTATGAGTGCAAGTCGCCGGCGACCCATCGGCGGATAATGGTGCTGGTCGATATGGGAGCATCAAGGGTGTCCTGCACATGTTGAAAAATGGCGACGGAAGTGGCCTGAGGAGCTGCCAACGCTTTCCCACGGATGCGTCGGTTCACGCTTGCTGACGCTGCTCTGGCCGTACCGGTACCCCTCAAACGTGCCACATTCCCTTGTTCCAACCATCTTTGCCACAGCCGGTGCACTGTGGACGCCTGTAGGTGGCTGTCCGCAAAGATTTGGCGTATGGACCAACCTGCCTTCTGAGTCCGATCACCATACCCCTCTTGAAATTGTCTGTCTGCTGGAACTGCCTCGGTTGGCGGCGGTCTGGCCGCCAACCGAGCTACTACACGTTTCCTATGAGACAAAAAAATTGTAAAATGATTTCCCTGGCAGACATTCCGATTCTGCAGATTCCTTCATCTACTGCTTCCGACTCCGCCACCATCGGTCATGTTTTTCTTCGCTCCTCGAAGATTCGTTTTCCTGAGAGGAAAAAGTGAGTGCACATAGCACTGTTATATATTGCTGTATTCGTCTCGTTACGACGAATTTTTTGACGTATAACATGTAGTTCTGCGTAGAAAACCCATGGTGTAATCCTGCAAGAACCGGTTTCGCCCTTCTAGTTCAAGATTTCTTAAAGTGAATTGGTGAGCTCATCGAACAAAATTTCACACCATTGGTTTCGTCTCTAAGAGACAAAATCTTTGATGTATACCATTGGTCTCTATGTGGATTAGCGGCAGAGAGAATCAACAAGAACCGGTTCTGTTCTTAATACGTCACATCAGTTCGAGAAAATTGATGGTTTCCATTGTTCTTATGTAACATGGAAAAATCGTACGGTTAAACAATTTACATCATTGGAAAGCTCTCTAAAAGAAAATTTTTTTGATATATGGCACAAGTTTAGCAGAACAAAGTCGAAAGTGCAATCGGTGGATAACCTGTTTCAACTCTGCTGATGTGCTTCATCGTCAAGAAGTGAGCGCTCCGAACATTGAGTGCTTTCAATGGAAAGCTGTTAAAAAGTTGAACTTTTTGATACCAGAGTTTTGGATTTCGGTGAAGAATTGGGTGAGTGAAGTTAATTTTTCTCTTTATGATCTCACTGAACTTTAACATAGAAATCCAAATTTACTTAACATGGGAACACATCTTAAAGTATTTTTAGCACAGAAATTTATTAGTGACATGATTTAAATAGTTCTAATGTTATTCTTAAATGAAAAGCTATTCCTGACTGTCATTACATGAGTTAATTTTACAATTTAAGTGAATATTTATGCATTATTTTGATCTTTTAATTTTTGTTTATATTGATTAGTATTGAAATCTCTAGTACATAAGAGTCATTTGAAGGGTATAAAATGTGTTCTTAAGAGTCTTTAAATCTCTGTATTGACAAAAACCTAACATTTATATGATAAACATCTACAGATTATTAATCTTGAATACTATTTGAAAAATCTTTAAGTGTATTGAATCAGTTAAAACAGGGAATTGTTCTCAAACTCGAGAACAGGACACAGGAATAAAAAATCTGATGTGGGCAACACATGACTTTCCTTGCATAATGCAATGAATTTACTACTTAATACAGTAAAAATAAAGTAAAAATAAAGAGGTTATTCTTATAATGATACTTATATTTTTTCAAAGATATTGAATTTTCTTCAATTAGTCGTCATTTTCATTGATTTAGCATCATTTTTATCCATTTAGCCAGATTTTTGTTAATTTGGCAGCAATTAAAAATGTCGCCAAGTTGGTAACATTCCGCCAAATTCTTCGCCAAAATCTCACCAAGCGTTATGGACGGAGAAATAAGTTATTCTTACAGCAGATAAATGACTACTGGCGTTCAAATACAAAAGTATTATTTAACGTATCTTTTTCCTGAATGGAACGAGCTAGTTCCACGAAAATGATGTCACCAAATTTATCGCATAGTATTACATATGAAAAGTGAACATGTTTCTCAATAGGAAATATTTTTTTTTATTTTATATGACTTTTTGATAATTTTTTTTAAAAATGTGCAATATCTCGAGAACGGTTCATGTTAGCATTCAAAAATTTATGTCAATCGTTTTCTAATGAAAAATTACATAAGAAATGTCTATTTGCGTAACTTTATTAGTGGTTTTGGTTTTTTGACGATTTTTTCAAAATTTCACTCGAAAATTTAGGGTGGTTCTGAACATTCGATTGCGTATGAAAACATAAAGCTTCCAGTGTTTACGGATTGTAGTTTTTGTACGAAATTCCTTTCGAGTCGGTCCATTCGTTCGTCAGTTATCGTTTCCACAGACTCACTGACACGCACACACACACACACACACACAAATATCACTTCAAAAATGTTTGATTCGTGATCAGGGATGCTTGAAACGTGCTTTCGATCCCATCACAATACTTTCCTTATACATTATGTATATAAGAAAAGTAATAGGTGTTCTCTTGTTACTTTCCTTATATACATAATGTATAAAGAAAGTATTGTGACAGGGTCGAAAATTCGAATTCGAGAAGTGATGTCTGTGTGTGTGTGTGTGTGTGTGTCAGTGAGTTTGTGGAGACGATAACTGACGAAAGAATGGATCGATTCGATCGAAATTTAGTACAAAAATCACAATCCGTAAACACTAGAAGCCTATTGTTTTTATACGCAATCGAATGTTCAGAACCCCCCTAAATTTTCGAGTAAAATTTTGAAAAAATCGTCAAAAAATCGAAACCGCTAATAAAATTAGGCAAGTAGACATTTCTTATGTAATTTTTCATTAGAAGCCGATTGACGTAAATTTTAGAACGCTAACATAAACCGTTCTCGAGATATTGCACATTTTTCAAAAAAATTATCAAAAAGTCATATAAAATAAATAAAAAATATTTCTTATTGAGAAACATGTTCACTTTTTATATGTAATACCATGCGATAAATTTGGTGACATCATTTGCGTGGATCTAGCTCGTTTCATTTATTAAAAAAGATATTTTGAGTAATAATTTTGTATTTGAACTCCAATAGTCATTTATCTGCTGTAAGAATAACTTATTTCTTCGTCCATAACGCTTGATGCGATTTTGGCGACGAATTTGGTGGAATGTCGCTAACGTGGCGACTTTTTTAAATGTTGCTAAATCAACGAAAAACTCGCTAAATGGATAAAAATGTCGCTAAATCAATGAAAATGACGACTCATTGACGAAAATTCGATAGCTTGGAAAGAATATAAATATCTACTATAAAAATAATCCATTTTTTTTACTGTAAAATTAGTAAATTCATTGCATTATATAAGGAAAGTCATGTGCTGCCCACATCAGATTTTATTTGGATGATATCTTATAGCTAAAAAATCACTTAATACATGTTCTATAGATTCAATTTTTCATTTTGAGTTACATTTATTGAATTTTAGTTTAATTATGAAAGTTATAGTTATATTTAGTAATGTATTTAATTCGTATTAATAATAGTATTTAATATTGTTAATTTTGAATGTACCTTATAGTCTGAGATCTGGCCAGCCTTAAATTGAATAAATTCAAAAATTACCTTATCAAAAAATGAATAGAGCAAAATTACCCCCCCCTGACAGAACAGCCAATATGACGAAACTAGGTTTGTGAAATTTACCCAAATTACGGGTAAGGAGGCTCTCAGATGTATCATTAGCTTCAGTACAGACTGAAGCAACTCTTGATGGCGGAAAACTAAAGGATGGAGAAGAAAGCATCGCTGATATTTCCCCTATCTCTTTCCTCAGAAGATGCAATAGTATAATGGACAAAATGGAAAATTACCTCAAAAACACTAAGCTGCTAGACGCAGATAAGATGAGAAAATATAAAATATTGACGGATGAATTAAGATACACCCTTATTGAAAGAGAATTTGACGTTTATGCTTCCAGAACAGTGGAAAAAATTGTCAGTAAGGACCTACCAGTCCATCAGAAATGAGATCCCAGATACATTAAACAAATTGAACCAAGCATGCCAGGAACCCATGACATACGCGAGTATGGTAAAAAAGAAGAAACCGGGTCCATCAACATTTATTCTAATCAGGAAAAAAAAGGCCAGAAAGACCCTAGGTCAATTCTGAGGAATTCTAGATGCCCCATGGACTTAAAAATACAATCTATTAAACCAACCTTCAACGGGGACCTGAAAGTAATTGGCCACCTTGAAAGAGAGGGAGAAAACGTTAATATTTTTGAAAATAGTGACCTCAAAGACCATATGGATATCAAAAGTTTGGGAAAGAAGAAGCAAAAAGTTATCATATTGTCAGTTCCTCCACAGAGGGGAGAAGAAGAAATTAAAGAAGCAATAGTTAAGAGAGTGCCAGATATTAGAAAAGAAGAAATAAAATTTGTTAAAAAGTTTGAGGGATGAAATGGAGGCTGGCACTGGATAATACAAGTAGGCAGGGAGGACGCAATTGCCCTATTGAAGGAAAAGAAAATCTTCATAGATTTCGTTTCTTGTTTCATTAAGAGGCATATCATAGTTCCTCGTTGCTTCAAGTGCCAAGCATTTGGTCACATGAGTAAGATATGTGAAAACCCAGAATATTGTGCCAAATGCTCTTCCATTAACCGCTCCTCACAGAACTGTAACAAGAAAAAATTTAAATGTATCAACTGCTATGAATCAGACAGTGAAGAGGGAACCGGCTATGATTGTAAGCATCCTTCATACTCTAAAAACTGTCCGAGATATAAGCACCACTATAATATAACCCTTAAGGCACCAATATAAATAAGCGGAATCTTCAACTAGGATCTCTCGTCCTTCCAAATCTAGACCCCGTCCAGGAGTCCCAATTAGCTTAAAACTTATACAAATAATCTAAATTCCTCCAGAGCAGCAAACTCTGAGGCAGTTGCATTTGCATTACAAAATAAAATAGACGTCATGATGATACAGGATCCATATAGACATGGCAGCCATCTATATGGTTTTCCTGTCTACTGAACAGTTTTCTTTTCTAAAAGCGAATTTTGCGCCCTCGTTATTACTAGGAGGGATATCTCTTACATAAATTTTGCAAGCATGAATAACTCAGTTTTTATTAACATCTCTTTATACAATTCAGGTAATATTTTGATAGTAGGTTCCCAGTACTCTCCCCCGTCTGGATCATTGGAGATAGATCTTGGTGAATGGTCGGAACATCCAAATTTAAATATAAATTATTTTTTAATCGGTGAGGACTTTAATGCCCATTCCCATTATGGGGCTATGGAAGAAGTGATGAAAGAGGTGAACATCTACTGGAAGTCTTCTCCTCAAATGGTATTATTATAATCAATCTCTCGGACGCCCCTGCTACATATGAAACTCCTTATGCACAGGGCTGGTCGAACCTCACTGCAGGTTCCCCTAATATAGTTTCTCAGATAAGGGACTGGACCGTTCTGGACGCTCCGGTAACCTCTGATCACAACTATATAATATTCGAATTAAAAGCAAATTAAAAAACCCATGGAAAAAGAAGATAGCAAACCAGGTATGTTTCTCACGCTAAATTCAAGAATAAACTCAATGACAACATACCTACTCTTCATGAATTACTTAGAAACTGTAGCAGTAGAAATGATATAGAGGAGTTTGTAAAAACTTTAATTAAAACTATCACTGAAGCAGAAGATAATTGCTTTTAAAAAAAGAAAATTGACATGCGAACTCAAACTTACTTGGTGGTCAAAGTAGTTGAGGGCGTCCACATCTCGTGTGAGGGCCCTTTGGAGAGGGTATAAGTCTAACCCCCTCATTAGGCGCAAAATCTTCTTATTCTAAGGCAAGAGCTTTCTACAAAAAGGAAATGGAAATCCTTTTAGCCAAGAGGAACGCATGGATTTCTTTCGCTTCCTCTTCTCGTGCTCGCTTTGGAGCTGCCTATAAATTGGCTTTCTCAAAAATTTTATTGCCTAGCGATCGTGTTCACACGGCCCTCAGCACCTCAACATCTGGTCTACCGAGTAGAGAATCAGTATTGGAAGTTCTCCTTAAACATTATTTTCAAACGGTCCAAGTTCCTGTTGATAATGCGCTTCCCGTTTCTCAGCTTTGCCCTAGGGATATCATTAATGACCCATCTTTTACAAAGCAAGAATTGGACTTCACGATTTCAAACTGTAACTTTAATAAACCACCTGGAGTCGATAACATCGACTTCAGGATAATATATGATATATATCATATTAGTCATCATTTCCTTTTAAAAATTTATACCTTTCTAAAGTACTCTTGTTTTCCCACTCCCTGGAAAGAAGCTGAGATTATCTTCTTTGTAAAATCAGAGAAAGATGCTAAGGATGTCACTTCTTATAGACCCATCTGTTTCTCCCCACATTAGGAAAAGTATTAGAAAAATTAATTAAGCTTAGAATATCATTTCACTTAGAAAAATCATATTTTTTCCATCATAATCAATTCGGCTTTAGATAGGGAAAGTCAACTGAAGGGGCAGTCTATAAGGTAATTAAATTTATTAAAGAAAGTAAAGCGTTACACAAGTATAGTGTCTTGGTGTCTTTTGACATCAAAGCCGCTTTTGACAACATAAGTTGGGATATCCTTCTGTCATCCATAAGAAGAACGAACTGTCCATTGAATATTGTTAACCTAATATATAACTATTTGAACAACAGGAGAGTCTCTTACCTGACAACGGAGGGGATTTCCTCTCTCTCGTCTTTCAAAGGCGGCCCCCAGGGCTCATGTCTGGGTCCTTTATTCTGGAATATAACTGCAAACAGCATACTTGAGGATTTTGATGGAGACGACACTGTTGAACTAATCGCTTAAGCTGACGACTTCATTTTGCTCTCTAGAGCTAAGTCCAGAGCGACATTGGAAGGGACTACCAATGATGCAATCTCAAAATTTTCTGGAAATGTAAATGACCTTAACTTACGCATAGCTACCGAAAAAACTAAGGCTATGGGTTTTGGCCGGCCGTTCAAACATCTAAGAAACAAAAATCTAAAAAGAGACCCCCTTATTCACTCTACTAACGGCATCAATCTTATTAACATACCTATATCAAAAACATTAAAGTACTTAAGCCTAATTCTGGACAACAAGCTAAACTGGATCCCCCATATAGCCCACCTGAAAGAAAAAATGTTCTCCCACAATAAATCAATAAGTACAATATCTAAAAAATCCTGGGGCATTCGCTCTGGACTTTTGAAAGTATGGTATGGAGCTGTCTCTGAAAGGATCCTCACTTATGCTGCATTTGGTTGGGGAAACAACCTGACAAATGAAGCAAAAAATAGGTTATTATCTGCCCAAAAAATTTGTTTGTTGTGGATTTCTAGAGCAAACGTCAAAACATCTGTGGCGGCCCTCCAAATTCTAACAAATATCCCTCCAATCACATTAAACTGCAGTATGAATCAAGCAGATCAGCTGTATTACATCATCACTTTGACACCTACACTAAAAAACAGCTTTTGATTGCCAATAATTTTGATTCAAAGTGCTCCATTATATATAGACACCCTTCTCAGGTAGTCCCCATCAGTTGGTTTGACCCTGTGAAAACTCTCTCTCATCCATTGGAAGTTACAACGTACACTGATGGCTCTAAAACGGAGGATGGAACGGCTTTTGCCTACTGTGTTTTCCTCAAAAACGAATTAATTTTTGAATATCAGAAGGAAACCTGAAAACACAGTATTTCAGGCACAGTTCGCAGTCATCTCCGCGTCCGTGGATTGGCTGGTGACCTCTGATCATGTACAATGGAAATTCTGACTGGCAGTCAATCCGTTATGAAACTTCTCCTGCAGTCTTTTACAAAAAATGCAACAGCACAATACATACAAACAAATTTAATTATTTCTAACGAATCGGTCAGGATTGGGTGGATCAGAGGTCATATAGGTACTTTAGGCAACGAAATTGCTGACTTGCTCGCAAAATCTGCAACAAAGTTCGATTTGGTAAATGAAGACATTCTTCTCCGCCCTCTTATCTAAAAAAGACATTAAGGCAAACCCTTTTGGACTCTTGCCAGGAGTACTGGGAAGGATCAGAGAGAGGAATATTTACCAAGAAGTTCTTTCCAAAAGTAAACAAAATTGAACATCCCATGTCAAAAAGTTTAATTTATTTATTTTCTGGAAAAGGTCCTTTTCCAGTTTTCTGGTATAGCATTAAAGTTGTAAATTCGGACCTTTGTGCTTGTGGGGAAACAGGTACCCCTGAGCACTACCTTTTTGAATTCCCAATTACCTCTTCTTTTCATGTTAAGAGACCCTCATACAATAACCTTGAGCCCTGGAGTAATAATGTATTAAAGAATGAAGTTGTACAGGGAATGATTAAAAATCTTATTATTTTGCTATACCAAAACTCAGAGTTAATTATAAATTGATTAAAAGAAATACAAATGTTATCCATTAACTCATTTATCTTGAATAACTATTGTAAAGGTTCTAATGTATTGAATTGCTTTAACTTGGTGTATGACAGTTCGCTCTTCTTGGGAATACGCATTATCACTGAAACTCATGTATATATTGTAAACAGTAAATACCTTATAATTAAAATTGTAAAAATTTGTAAATAGTTGAAGGTGCCATCTAAGTTATGTAATTCCTTCTCTCCTACACAACTACACTGATCATTTGAATTGGGAATAAGGGGAGTGAAGCAACTCGCATGTTAATCGCAGCCTGTGGTGCCCCTAGTCTTGAGTGCCTTTGTATAGGGTGTCATTGAATAGGCAATAGCAGGTGATACTATGCCAGTATGATTTGCATCCATTGTTATGTGCACTGCATAACCATAGCTGTCCTAGCCAGTTTTACTGGACAATGATTGTCTGGATAATCATCGAGAGTAATGGACCCGGCACCCAGAGACGCCACAGTTAATAAACATGAGGCAATGTAAAATAATGGTGCACTCTCTCACGGCTTACAGTGCCTATAACAATGAAGCAGAACCAGTCTCATGGAACCAGTGTGTTTCGTATCCTGTTGGAAATAATGCATTTTGTCGTGTGCACAAGAAAACAATTGTTGATTTAGGTAATTCACTTGGTCTCTGTTTACTTGGCTGGACTACAAATCATCATACACCAATGCCCAAAAACACAGCTTGTGCTTTCCTTTAGTTACTTGCAATGCTACCCCAGTTTGGTGCCCACAATACATGCTTACCGGCAATACTTCTGTGTTCAGATAAATGCTCACTTTGATGACCTCTGTATTTACAAATGCTCATAAACTCAATTGGTGCTATCCTTAAGTAACCTGCAATGCTAATCCAGTTTGGTGTATTCATAGTGACGTAAACTGCAATGCTACCCAAGTTTGGTGCTCACATAGTGATCTAATCTGCAATGCCACTCCAGTTTGGTGCTCACAATGTGTAATTAAAATAAGTTTGGTGCTCGTAATTCGATGCTCGCAAAGTCTGGTGCTCGCAGTTTGGTGCTCGTAAAGTGTAACTACATTAAGTGACCTGCAAAGCTACTTCAGTATGGTGTCCACAAAGTGATGTTACATGTAACGGTACTCCAGTTTGGTTCTCAAAGTTTGGTGCTCACAAAGAGTAACTACCTGATATGCCTCTCTAGGTTAGAGCCCACATAATATTTCGATTAAAGTTGCTAACTCACAATTGCAGTGTTCACAAAACAGTATTCATATAAAGATATACAGTAACAGACAGTGTTACTCGTAGAGCCACTTGGTTCTGAATGTGTTCACTCCTCGCCAATAAGGAGCTAACGTAGTGCCTTAAGCTTAAAAATATGGTGTCATCTTTAGAAATATTTAGTGTGAGAGAAAGGAGAGACAGTGTTTCTGGCATTACTCCGTGATAATTGCAATATTTAAACAGCCATGATTTTGTTATTCAAAATGGCATAAATAGGTATTTAATAGTTTCACGGAAGCTCTTGCAAGAGTGTATACCACCATGTGGTGGGAGACCATTGGTCTAGTAACCCCCAATGTAACCTCCCCATTTTTATTAAATCTCAAATAAATCAAAGGGTCGGACAGAACTGCTGGTTTTGCCACCCCCTCTCCCCTGACTGGGGTTATGTTTCGAATAGTAGTAGTGCCGTGGTGAAATTACGGATGTAAACCCCCAGGTCGCCCTCACCATGGACTTTTGTTTTGTTCTGTTCTGCAGGTTCCTTCCCTTATATCTCACTCAACGTGAGCGGGATAGTTGAGCATTTCGCATCATTTACATAACTCTGTGAGTTGCGTCTACCCTGCAATTTGCATATTTTTCTGCGCACTCCTTCTTGGTGTCTCATTTTAACTGTCACGTAGTGTATTATAACTTATTTGTTTAGAAGTTATGCTAAGAAGTTTATCTTTCTAAGAAGTGTATAAATACACAGACAGACATATTTACGAAAGATTTAAAAATATACTCGAGAAATATTAAAATAGACTTTTCTGTCAAAATATTTATTTCCCAAAATTTTGAAAAATATATTGAAAACTATTATAATAACATATTTGAAATATATAAGAAAATATTTATTTTGGAAAATATTGTATATATAACTTTTGGAAGACATTTTTTAACACTTTAATCCCATAGAGGGGTCCCATAGGGTTCAAATACATTGAACATTCCACCTCATCAAATACATTGAACCCTATGGGACCTAATTTTTGAAACATTTTTTAAGCAAATTTAATATTTACAAATTGCTTCGAAAGTTTTAGGAAATATTCAAATTATCCCATAAAAATATGAAAGAAATTTCAGTAAATAATATTCGGTAGTTTTTTAAATAAAAATTAAAATAATAATTACACCAGTATTATATGAAGAGATCACGAGACTCACTTCAAAATAAAATATGGCATCCATCTTGTGTTAAAATTGTGATTTTTAAAGTTCTTTTTAATTTATATTTAGTGTTGTATCCGTCCTAAAACCGCTTTATTTTTGCTTTATTTCTATGCATCTACATTCTGAAACAACGTTATTATAAAATACACACTTTTGCAAAAAAAAAGAAGCACCATGAAGAAAGTGACTGTTTTTATTGAAATTAAATATGCGTACAGTTCATATAGAGGGAATGAAATTATTACAAAATCAAAGCCGCAGGACCCATCAATGGTTAACAATTGCACATTGAATTTTCAAATCAGTAATTGGTGAAACCCTCCTTGGTGGCAATGCATGCTTGTATACATCCAGGTAAGGAGTGATAAAGTTTCCTAATGTCATCCTGCGATACATTCTGTAAGGCCTCCCTCAATTATTGCTCCAGATCTGCTACATTTCGAGGTGCCCAAATCTGGCGACCTAGCATGTCCCATACATGCACGATTGGCAAAATGTCTGGTGATCTTGATGGCCAAGGAACAGTATCAACAACACTGAGATTGTCCAGAGATATGCGAGCCGTATGTGGCGTCGCATTAACTTGTTGGGAAATAGCCCCAAAATGATGTGCCATGAAGGGTAACGTAAACGGCAGCAGGATTTCATCAACATATCTTTGAACTGTTAAGGTTGTACTCAGGATGACTAGGGGCGACCTGTTGTCGTAAGAGATAGCACCCCACACCATCACACCAGGAATAATGGCTGTGTGCCTGTGTAAAACAAAGGCTGATTGGGACCGCTGGCCCAAACGCCTCCACACACGTACCCGATGATTATCTGCTGAAAGACTAAAGAGTTAATCATTCTCTGAACACTATGCGATTCCAGTCTGCTGGCAGCCATGATGCTCTGCTACGACACCACTCCAAACGACTCTTTCGATGTTGCGAGGTTATGGGCAATGTCTTAAAGGCCACCGTGAGTGTAATCCCACCTCAACCAAGAGCCGTGAGATGGTGGAAGGTACCACGGGCGGTATGGAAAAAGCTGTAGCACGTTGAATGGCGGACAATGATGCCGTTGGGCCAGTTCGAGCATGTCCCACAATCATCCGATATTGCCTCGTATTCGTGCACCTTGGCCTTCCAGAGCCTTCATTTCGCCGATGATTTAGTTCCTTGCAGCAGCTATTGCTGCCAGCACCTTGGCAGAGCAGTGTCCGTTCGGTACAGGTGGCGGCCTATTGTTCGGTATAACCAGCCAGCTTCACGCATCCCGACTCTACGACCGCGTTCAAACTCGTCTAATTGCTTATAACGTCTTCAGCAACGGTCTAACGGCATTATTGTGTCTCCATGGAATTGTAACACCGATAAAAAGCAAAGATAAGTCGTTTACATTTTTAACCTGTGTTATAGCATGCTAGTTGCTCAGTAGAAACGCGGCTATGATTGAAGTGAGTACTCATTGGCCTTGCAAATTATCATTTGCATACTTGTATAAAGGAATTTGCATGCGAAATTTCGAGATGATCGGATTATTTTTTAAGGGGGCTTCGTTTTTGTTTTTTTTTCTTTCAAAAGAGTGTATAAATGATCATCAAACTTTGATTATTTCTACAACGAAGCCTAATTTTCACTTATGAAGAATGTAAACACATAAAGATGTAGGATGATTTGTGTAAGAATTGCTGAATTTCTTTAACACAAAATTATTTAGCTCTTTGAGTCTGAAATATAGCTGATATGAATGAAACATAGAATGTTACATAGAGAACAGATGATTTTATAGCAGACTATTTCGATAAAGTTTCAAGCACAGAGTTAAATTACATTTACCTCCATGGTTTTAAGTTTTAAATAAAATAAATTATTGTAGTATTGTGATGAATGAAAGGAATGAAATAAAAGTGTATGAATGAAATATTTACAGCTTTTACATAGAGAGCCAGGCGATTTATATTTCAATGACGGCATTTGAATACAGTTCATTTTTTTTGACGAAGTGTTACGTTTTCAAATGTAATAAGTTATTATATTATTGAGATAATTTTAAAAATATTACCGCTGAATGTATCGCATTTCAGAGATGTTTAAATAAAATTGAATTGCATTTGGAAAATATTTCATAATCAATGTTTCATGCCTGATTGATCTTTCTTGTTATGATATATTTTTACTTTAGCTGCAATACATGATAATGTATAGGGAAAGTATTGGAATCATGACGAGAATCACAACTGGAGTTTTCGTCGGATCTACATGTTTCGAAACCTGTAGAATACGAAAAAACTATTTTTAGGGTGGCGCCTGTGTATGTGTCTGTTTGTCTGTGCAATGTATGTATCCACTGAAGCTCAAAAACTAATGGACCAAATTTCATAAAATTTGGTAGGTAAGTCACTTGTGTATGACCCTGGTGCCAATTAGTTTTCGATACAATTCGGACGATTGAAACGCCACAAAATGGATCATTTCCAGGAATTCAATTGGCTAATGCTGACTCAACTGTCCGACCTTATTCTATAGTTGCGCAAAAAGTTGATTAAATTAAAAAAAAGATTATTTAAAAAAGAGAAATTAAAAAAAATGATTACATATATAGATCATTTTTTTATCATTTTTTGAGACAAGCGAACCTGTAAGATTTTCGATGTTCCATGCATTTTTTGACATGCCGACTGCGCATGCTTACACGATGCAGAGATTTAAGCCACGCCTACAGAAGCTGGAATCATTTCGTTTATTTTATTATTTTTAGCTTTTAACATTTATGGAACGGTGCTCTTTGAGCTCAAACTAAGGATTTCGCATTTTGTAATGAATTGGATTGAAACTGGTTTTGGAATTTCGAAACAGAGTAGTATTAAAAGTAGCAAGAGCTTATTTAGAACCCCGGTTATTCGTTCTAGTATAGAAATAAAATAAATTTCCCCTACAGAAATTTTTTTAATCCGACAACGAAGGAATTTTCACCACAAGAAATTTTCATAGGAATAAAAAAAGTAATATTTCCGTGATTGAAAATTTTTTAATCCGACAATGAAAGAATTTTCAGCACGAGAAATTTTAATAGCAGTAATATTAGAAAATCTTCTTGATGAAGAAATCAAGTGTTCCTATAAAATGAAAAGAATAATTGAAATAGAAAGTTGCAAAAAAGTGAATTAATGCATAAAAATATCTACGTATGACAAATTCTCTCTTACAAAAAAGGCAAAGAAGGTCCAATAGGGGTCTATGCCTACCTGGTAGGAAGCCTTAAGCTCCCCCCCCCCCCCTCCTGTTGGTGCCGCGCTTTACTATATCACCTACTATAACAAGAAAGATCAATTATGCATAAAGCATTGATTATGAAACACTTTCCAACTTCAAGGCAATTTTATTTAAACATTTCTAAAATACGATACATTCCTCGGTAATATTTTTAAAATTATCACAATACTATATTAATGTACTATATTTGAAATTCACCGAAAAAATTCACCGAAAAAAATGAACTTCATTCAAATGACGGCATTGAAATATGAATTACCTGGTTTAAACATCTCTAAAATGCGATACATTCATCAGTAATATTTTTAAAATTATCACAATACTACAATAATTTATTATATTTGAAAACTTCATTGAAAACAAATGAACTTTTTCAAAGGAAGTCATCGAATTATAAAACGTCTGGCTCTTTAAATAAAAGCAGCATTTCATTCACAAACATTTTTCCATTCATTTCATTCATCACAATATTATAATAATTAATTTTATTTAAAACTTAAAACCATGGAGATACAAGTAACTCTATGCTCAAAACTTCATCAAAAAATCGTTTGCTTCTCTGTAAAATCAATGATTGTTTCAATCATATCAGCTATATTGCAGACTCCATAGGCTAAATAATTTTGTGTTAAAGAAATGCAGCAATTCTTATACAACTCATTCTACGTATTTTGGTGTTTACCTTTTCCATAAGGGAAAAGTAGGCTTCGTTGTAGAAATAATCAAAGTTGGATGATCATTTAAACTCAAATATATTGTAATTGCGTTGTTTCAGTATGTAGATACACAGAATTTAAGTAAAAATAAAGCGGTTTTAGGACGGACACAACACTAAATATGAATTAAAAAGAACTTTAAAAATCATGATTTGATATAAGATGGATGCCGTATTTTATTTTGAAGTGGGTCACGAGATATCTTCATATAATGGTCACGTGATCGCTTCATATAAGAGGTGTTATTATTATTTTAATTTTTATTTAAAAAACTACTGAATATATTTTGCTAAAATTTTTTTCATATATTTTATGGGATAATTTGAATATTTCATAAAACTTTCGAAGAAATTTATGAATTTTAAATTCGCTGGATGTTTGAAAAATTAGGTTCCATAGGGTTCAATGTATTTCATTTCTTCAACCCGGGTTCAATCCAAATCTAATTGGGTGATATTATTCATTTATATTCCCATAGGTCCCACAGACTGTCTGAACAATATACTAAAATTTCATTTTGATAAATTCATTTTTACGGCAGTAATCGTGCTGACGGACAGACAGACAGAATGTACAAAGTCATAAACACTTTTTAATTATATTGTAAAGTGTTAGAAAACACAAGTGATAATACCTTAAACCCCTCTTAATTAAGCACCTGTCCCATGAATAGTGAAACTCATATTTTGAATTAAATCTCTCTTGGTAAAACTGATGCATCCACTGCAGGACTTTCCTTACAAATAGACAAATACTAATTTCATGTTATTCATTTGATTATTTCGAAACATACTTTACTACCTGGTGAAAAATAAAAGCTTTAATATCTAGAGAAGAGCTCATGAAAAAAACTAAACAATAGTGTCAGCTTATTTTGAGATATACATACTACTTGAATGTACCAGGTGTTGCCACCTTCTCTAAAAGTTTCTATACATCCTCACTCAGAAACTCATTCATTTTTTCCATTTTCCCGTATAAGACTACAATACCGTTGCCACCCCGCAAAAAGTTTCTATAACATGAAAACACATTTTTTTTTCCATTTTCACCTTTTACCCCCGTTTAAGATTACGAAATCCAAGATGGCTGCCATACCGCATACCGCCACTGTTGCAGAACATACACTTCTCGTCTACTATTGTCACCAACGACTCACTGGCGCACACAGGTATCCTCTCAAAAACGTTCGATTCGTGTTCAGGGATTCTTGAAACGTGTTCTCCCGTTGAAAATTCGAATTTTCGATTCAGTCACACAATACTTTCCTTACACATTATACTACGTATATAAGGAAAGTAAAAAGCCTAATTATGTTAAAATTTGCATTGCTAAAAATATATATTTTTTTTATTTAAAAGCAATTGAAATAAGTTAGAGAACGATAACATGCACCTTTCTTTGAGATATTGCACATTTTCAATCGAAAATGAAAAAAAAATTTCAAATAAATTAATACTTTCACTGTCAACATTTGGCAGTATGGAACCATCAGCGCCCCCTAGCGGTGGGAGGGGGTAATACACAATACTCGGGTTAATTTTTTGTTTAACATTGGAGTTGCTATGGTAACGCTTAAGGATAGAAATTTTTTGAGGGTGGCAACACTTGGGGTTCTGCGACAGTGGCCGTATGGAACCATCAGCGCCCCCTAGCGGATGAAAGGTGAACAACCCAAGACAATACGTAAGTTTTTTTTATTTTATTTATTTATTTTTAAGATCATCATAATGAAAGGGAATCGTATCCAATACGATACTTGTGTCCAATTTTAAGTATTGAGAGGCTGGAACTTGTTGTTGTTGAGACCCAGACCGTCCGACCACCACCTACCAGAAAGGTGTAAGGTAACTGTTTGGACGGCCGGGAAGTGCCACACAATTCAGACCGGAACCCAGTGGGGGAGGCATCCACAGGGACCGTACCCTCCTTCCCCTACCACCAACCTCTCGGAAGGACTTACGGACCCACATGTTTAACGTGATCGTACTCCGCGTGAACACGGCGGCAGTTTTGGCAGTGGCTGGAATCGAACCCGGGCCTACCGAGTGCAACTCCAGCGCGCTAACCAATGGGCTACCGCGCCCCAGGCTGGAACTTATGTATTTTTTCTAAATATTTTGACGATTAATAACGACGACTAAATATTTTGACGATTAATTTGAAATATATATATATATATATATATATATATATGACAAAATAGATCCAACGGGTATACTGAATGATCTCTCTTGCTAATACACCCATAGGCTCTTACTCTATTGAGGACTTGGTAATGTATTTCATTCTTATTTACTGAATTTTTGTGAAGAAGGAAAAAACGGAATGAGTGATATTGGTTGGAATGAGTTATACCAGTGGAAAGAGAAAACCTGGATGTCTACGCCAGAACCTTTGGTAAAAGGTGCGGTATATGCATACCCCAGCGCCACATCGTGGTGGGAAGCAGAACTGCTCAGGGTAGAACTTGGAATTTTTTTTAACATCATCGTAATGAAAGGTAATCGTATCCAATACGGTACTTAGGTCTAATTTTAAGTATTGAATATTAAAAGTTGGAACTTGGAGATTTTTTGTAATATCGAAATCGAATATCCTTGAGCTAAGGATGTGACAAGGTTTTTTCTAAAGCGTTATTGTAATATCCCTCCACCAATATCATTTCTAAAGAGAAAAAAGAGTTCTTACAATATTCTCCCACCAAAGTAACTGCTTAGCAATTTTGAATACTTATTTAATGAACTAACATCGTGGTGGGAAGGGGTATTAGACTAAGTTATAAATATTGAAAGACGGTGACTACTTAGTAGTACGGATAGTGGTCTTATACGAGCGTATTGCTTTTTAAGTTAACTGTGAATATAACTGTGATGGTTACGAACTGCGAATATAACTGTGAATTTAATGAATTGAACTTAATGAATCGAATTTATATGCGAATCCATGGATTTTTTCTAAGAATGAACAAATACCTGTTTTAAACTTTTAACAAGAAAGATCAATCATGCTTAAAACATTGATTATGAACCACTTTTCAACTTCAATGCAATTTTATTTAAACATGTCTAAAATGCAATACATTCCTCGGTAATATTTTAAAACTTCTCACAATACTACACTGATTTATTATATTTCAAAACTTAAACCTTCATCGAAAAAAATGAACTTCATTCAACTGACGGCATTGAAATATAAATTGCCTGGTTTAAACATCTCTAAAATGTGATATATTACTCGGTCATAATTTTAGAATTATCATAATACCACGATAATTTATTATATTTAAAAACTTCATCGAAAACAACTGAAATTCATTCAAATGACGTCATAGAAAAAATAACACGCCTGGCTCTCTCAAAAAAAGCAGCATTTCATTCACAAATAATTTCCCATTCATGTCATTCATCACAATACTATAATAATTTATTTTATTTAAAAATTAAGACCATGGAGCTACAAGTAATTTAACTCTATGCTTAAAACTTCATCGCAAAAAATCGACCTTCTCTCCGTAAAGTCAATGAATATTTCATTCATATCAGCTATGCAGACTCCATGAACTAAATGTTTTTGTGTTAAAGAAATACAGCAATTCGTATTTAACTCATCCTACATATTTTGCTGTTTACATTTTATATAAGTGAAAAATAGGCTTGTAGAAACAATCAAATTTGGATGAGCATTTAAACTCATATATATTGTAATTGCGTTGTTTTAGTATGTAGATGCACAGAATTTAAACCAAAATAAAGTGGTTTTAGGACGGATGCAACACTCAATATGAAATAAAAGGAACTTTAAAAATCACGATTTTGGGACAAGATGGATGCCATATATCATTTTGAAGTGGATCACATGATACTTTCATATCATGGTTACGTGATCGTTTCATATAAGAGGTGTTATTATTATTTTAATTTTTATTTAAAAAACTACTGAATATATTTCGCTGAATTTTTTTTATATATTTTATGGAACAGTTTGAATATTACCTAAAAATTTCGAAACAATTTGTGAATTTTAAATCCGCTTAAAAAATGTTTGAAAAATTAGGTCCCATAGGGCTCAATGTATTTCATGTTTTCAACCCGGGTTCAATCCAAAATTAATTGGGTGATATTATTCATTTATATTCCCATAGGTCCTACAGACTGTCTGAACAACATACTAAAATTTCATTTAGATTAAGTCATTTTTACAGCAGTTATCGTGCTAACGGACAGACAGACAGACAGACAGAATGAACAAAATCATAAACACTTTTCAACTTTGTTGTAAAGTGTTAAAAATGGGGCGAATGTATTTTATTTCTTAATTATTTATTTAAAGAATATATTTTTAATTCCTGTGATGTTCTAAAATATAGGTGTATGCAATGTTTGCTTTAAATCCCGTGATTTTTAAAAATATGGGTGTATACAATGTGAGTGACCTTCATTTTAGATGTGAATACCTTAAAGCATAATATTTTTTTGACATCATCGTGATAAAAGGGAATAGTATTCAAGACGATGCTTGGGTCTAATTTGTTGCAGTTCCACCACTATCCCGCTTATTTACACGTAATTAAAAACAGCAAGTATTTAATTTCTAAAGGAGTGCTAAATTAAATTATCTGTCGAACGCGATAAGATTGTCTGCGTCGTGAAGGTGAGTGTTATCAACCATGCCCCCAACCCTCACTTAAAGTTGCCGCAGTGCTAGAAGAGAGGATACAAGTACCCTGAAAGGCAATATTATTAAGTGAATGGGAAGGGCATTTACATGCTATCACCGGCATTCCGCGAAAAAAGAGTGTCTGCTTCCTTTTGTAGTTGATAGGGTAATAAGCGCTAGAAGTGCAATTCGCCCGAAAATAATACTTATGATGGGCATGCATTTCCATCTAAATTTCCTGCCTTTGCCGGAGAATAAATTTATAATACTTATAATGTGTCTGTATTTACATTTAAATTTCTTAATAATACCTGATCAGATGGAATGATTATAGAGAGAGAATTATAACACTACTTTGGGGGCGTAAAATAGAAAGGGTTTATCACTTAAGATAACACCCCGCAAAATGAGTCGGCTAACGTTTAACAACCGAAGCCAATATGTTTATGGAGAGATTTTAACAAATGCAAGTTACTTACAAAATTTAGCAAATACGTGTTTCATGCTTTTAAAAGAACGCACATGTATGTTTTGAGCCACTTAAATTTCACACTTGTGCAAATGTTTAAGGTTTTT
The DNA here is from genome assembly GCA_951213105.1 of Amaurobius ferox. NCBI lineage: Eukaryota > Metazoa > Arthropoda > Arachnida > Araneae > Amaurobiidae > Amaurobius > Amaurobius ferox. The sequence continues at coordinate 446,293 of OX578146.1, forward strand.
TTAATAAAAATGTATTTTGAAGTGTTTGACTTTAACAAAAGTATGTTTTTTACTTATAAAACTTAACAAAAAAGTGTGTTTTGAACTAGTTGATTCTCGGAAACCTCGAGAATAAGTGTATCGATCGAGGGTGGCATTCCCTCTTAATGAAAGTTCGCAAATGTGTATTTTAAAGTGTTTGAATTTCACAAATACACGTTTCGAAAAACTAACAAAAACGTGTTTTGAACTACTTGGATTTCGGGGATACGTGTTTCGAGGGAATGGAGTGAATTGAGTGAATCGAGCGAATTGAGTGAATTTCGGGAATGTGAGTATCGAGTGAATGTGAGTTTAGAACTACCTGAATTTAACAAGTATGTCCTTTAAATCCCCTTAATTCCCTCAAATACAGGTGCTTCCCTCAATACATGACCGTATTTTTAAGAAGACTTGGGCCTCCTCTCCAAATTAGAAAAAATTTCGTAGAATACACTCTGTTTATACCAAGCGTAGTGTGCTTGCAATGTATTTATGCTGTGAGATAGTGGCTTTTTCAAATGTGAATGCTCTAATACATAGCATTTATTAATTAAAGAAAAACTATTATTAAAAAGCAGCCTTCTGAAAATGATGGTACATCCCAGTGCCTCTAATCCTTAAGACTCGTAAAATGATATAGGTGTTAACAGACCCTCCCAATCCTTTATACAGACAGACGGGATCTGCTTAAAGTTTGCACTGTGCTAGAAGGTTGGTTACAGGGGGCATTTAATAATGTCACGCTGCTCGGTGAGGAATAGCTTTATCGAAGTGTGACTGAATCTGCACATATATTTGAAGACTATAAAGTTAAAGATTGCCCTGTGATTTTCAACTTCTAAAAAAACTACATGCGTGTTAATTTTCTTACGGAGAATAACATATATTTTCGTATGCATACTAGTTTTAAGTGAAATTTAATAAATACAAATTTTTATCTTTCGAAAAACTGACAAATACAACTTGCAGTGTTTCAAAAACTGCTAAACGTGATTTTGTACTTTATAAAATTTAACACAAATCACTGTGCATCGAGCTAAATATAACGCATATAACTTTCTAAAGGAGCGGAAAAACCTAATGAGGAGATATATGTGATACACACAACCAGCACAAAGCAATAGAAACGAATGTTAGGCTAGTTTTAAAGACGAGACTTTGAAATTTTGTTGATAAATAGAGTGTTTAGGTTTATTTAACGTATGGATGATCAGTACATGTCAATAAAATAGGGAACTAGGCCAGGTTTTTAAGAATGAGACTTTTAAGTTTTTAGCTAAATGTACTAATATGTACTGACATTTTATAAGGCGATATTACCTACAGATGGCGTATGAAGTGAATCCATCACCGACACCTGGCTATGAGGTGCCGAACTAGATGAATATTTTTACGATGGGAAATTTAAATTCCTTAGCTAAATGTAATGTTTTGAAGCTTAAGGGTTGGAAATACTTACTGGGGCGACATGCCTGATACTTGTAGTCGTGAAATGGAGAACAAGAAGAGTTTTTTTAAGGTTAGGACTTGAATTTTTAGGTAAATCAGATTTCGACTAACTGCTGAAATAGGAGAAATGCTTAGTGAGGGGTTATATACAATGCATATAACCAACACCCACCGGTGGAATGTAGATCTAAGGTAGTATTTTTAGAAGAAGACTCGGAAATTTTTAAGTAAATAGAGTATTTAGGAGCATTTAAAGAGATATAAGCATATGATAAGGTAGTATCCATGATACACACAACAAATATAGGACAGCAAAATGGAAACTTCAGTATTTTTTAAAGACCGAGCTTCAAATTTTCAAGTACATGTAGGTGTTTGGAAACTTTTAATGGGATATGTGTGGTACACATGCCTGATTATAGTGATGGAAAAGTGATACCAGAGTAGATTTTAAAAGATAGGACTTAAGTTTTTCTGTTAAGTGGGAAATCTAGTAAAACTTAAAGAGTGCTAACGTTTACCGCGGGGGTATGTATAATACACTACCGGCATATAATATTAGAATGGGATATTAGAGCAATTTTCAAAGCTGGGACTTTAGATTTTGGAACTAAATGAGATACCAAGACACATTTAAAGGGGTGAAAACATCTAACGAGACGGAATGGGGGTGTACTCAACCAAGACACCTAGCTGTGAAATTATGAACTAGAGTAGATTTTTAAAATTCAGACTTTAGAAGTTTTAGATAAATGACAATTTATACTGATTTTTAAAGGAGTGGAAACACCTAGTAAGTTGGTTTAGAATGAATACAACACCGATACATAGCAGCGAAAGGAAAACTTCAGTATTTTTTAAAGACCGAACTTCAAATTTTTAAGTAAATGTGGGTATTTGTAAGCTTTTAATGGTCTATGTGTGATACACATGCTCGATATATAACAGCAAAATGGCGAACTACGGTTAATTTTTAAAGGGATAGAAACGCATACTGAATGGCATACAGTAAATTTTTAGGGGGACTTTAAGATTTCTTACCTAAATAGGGATTTCTACTAAATTTTAAAGGGGTAGAAACACACACTGAAGGGTATACAGCAAATTTTTAGGGGAATTTTGAGATTTGTTTAGATAAATAGGGATTTCTACTAATTTTTACAGGGATAGAAACGCATACTGAAGGGCATACAATGAATTTTTAGGGGAACTCTGAAAATATTTTAGCTAAATAAGGATTTCTACTAACTTTTAAGGCGGTAGAAACACATACTGAAGGATATAGAGTGGAATAATTAGTAACACCTAGCGGTAAAATGGGGAATTAGGGTAATATTTTAAGGGTGATACTTTAGATGTTTAGGTAAACGACGTGTTTAAAAACTTTAAAACGGTTGGATATGGAGATTGAGACGGCAAGTGTGATACACATCATCCACATATTGTAGCAAAAGTAGAGCTAAACAAGTTTTTAAGGATAGAATCACACCACCGATGCCATCTGGGAAAAATAGGAATTAGGATAATATTTTAAGGATGGGACTTCAGATTTTTAGATAAATGGTATGTTTAAAAACTGTTAAAGTGGCGGAAATGCCTGCTAAGACAGTATGCGGGATACGCATAACCAATACATAGTAACGAAATAGGTGGGGACTAAGAGAGCTTTTTAGAAAAACACCTTAAATTTGTTGCAACTAAGTGTGATATACCAACATTTAAAGCGGACGAATAAGCAGATTGAGGCGGCATACATGATACACATCACTGACACACAATAGTTAAATGTAGAATTAAGTAAGTTTTTAAGGATGAAACTCTGAATTTTTTAGATAAATTAGATGTTTAGAAACTTCTAAAAAACCAGAAGCGACTAATAAGTCGGTATGAGATGAATTCATCACCCCCAGATAGCAGCGAAATGGGATACTATGAATATTTTAATGGCAGATCCTTAAAATTTCTAACTAAATAACTTTTAAAGGGAGTAAAAATGCATAATGAAGCGGTATGTGTAATGCAAATCATAGGCACCTAGCGATAGAAAGGGGGTACTAACGTAAATTTTAAATACTAAAACCTCAAATAAGCTATATTAAATTCATAAAAATCTTAATTAAATAAAATAATTAAGCTATTACACATCAGAAAAATATATGTTGCTCATGTCCTTGCTGACGAATCGGACGGTCTAGGTCTTCAAAATCATAAAAATACGAAGTTTAATGAAATTGAAAAACAAAATCACATTAAAACAAGCACTTACAAGTCCAATTCTGTTCAAAGATGTAACATCAGTCATAGGATTTTCAGTAATGGCAGATGAAGCACCTCCAATATTACCAACTAGGGCCAACATATTTGCATGTGGACAGTAGAGTGCACTCGAAACACAACCTAGTAGCATGAAATGGTCGTCTAGAGTGACAAAATTGTTTGAAGGCTACCCACACAACCTCCACGTCAAGGTCATACACACAAATCCTAGTAAAATTGGCAACTCATTCATAATTATGGCAATTTATACTCGGTTTAACGGTAACTGTGATACCGTTAAACCAACCACATTTACGAAAAATCTTAAGTGCAAACCCAAGTTAGTATAAATTGTCATTTATTTAAAACTTCTAAAACTTCAACTTTAAAAATCTACTGTAGTTCATAATTTTACCGCTAGGTGTCTTGGGTGAGTACACCCCATTCCGCCTTGTTAGATGTTTTCACTCCTTTAAATGTTTCTTGATATCTCATTTAGTTTCAAAATCTAAAGTCCCATCTTTGAAAATTGCTCTAATATCCCTTTCTAATTTTATATGCCGATCGTGTATTATACATACCCCTCGGTAAATGTTAGCACTCTATAAGATTTACTAGATTTCCCACTTAACTGAAAAACTTTAAAGTCCCATCTTTAAAAATCTACCCTGGTATCACTTTTCCATCACTGTGATCACACATGTATATCACACATAGCCATAGCCCATTAAAAGTTCCCAAACACCTACATTTACTTAAAAATTTGAAGGTCGGTCTTTAAAAAATACTGAAGTTTCCCTTTCGCCGTCCTATATTAGTTGTGTGTATCATGGATACTACCATATCATATATTTATATCTCTTTAAATGCTCCTAAATACTATATTTACTTAAAAGTCTCCGAGTTTCTCCTAAAAATACTACTTTAGATCTGCATTCAACCGATGGGTGTTAGTTATATGCATTGTATATAACACCTCATAAAGCATTTCTCCGTTTTTAGCAGTTAGTAGAAATCGCATTTTCCTAAATATTCAAGTTCTAACCTTAAAAAAACTCTTCAAGTTCTCCATTTCACGACTATGTATCGGTTATAAGTATAACGCATGCCACCTCAGTAAGCGTTTCCAACCCTTTAAAAGCTTCAAAACATTACATTTAGCTAAGGAATTTAAATTTCCCATCGTAAAAATATTCATCTAGTTCGGCACCTCATAGCTAGGTGTCGGTAATGGATTCACTTCATACTCCCTCTGTAGGTAATATCGCCTTATAAAATGTATGTCAGTACATATTAGTACATTTAGCTAAAAACTTCAAAGTCTCATTCGTAAAAACCTGGCCTAGTTCCCTATTTTATTGATATGTACTAATCATCCATACGTTAAATAACCGTAAGCACTCTATTTATCAACCAAATTTCAAAGTCTCTTTTTTAAAAACTAGCTTTGTTTTGTTAACTTCTATTGCTTTATGCTAGTTGTGTGTATCACACATATCACCTCATTAGGTGTTTCCGCTCCTTTACAAAGTTATATGCGTTATATTAACTCGATGCACAGTGATTTGTGTTAAATTTTACAAAGTACAAAATCATGTTTAGCAGTTTTTGAAACACTGCAAGTTGTATTTGTCAGTTTTTTAAAAGATAAAAATTTGTATTTATTAAATTTCACTTAAAACTAGTATGCATACGAAAATATATGTTATTCTCCGTAAGAAAATTAACACGAATGTAGTTTTTTTAAAAGTTGAAAATCACAGGGCAATATCTTTAACTTTATAGTCCACAAATATATGTGCAGATTCAGTCAGACTTCGATAAAGCTATTCCTCACCGAGCAGCGTGACATTATTAAATGCCCCCTGTAACCAACCTTCTAGCACAGTGCAAACTTTAAGCAGATCCCTTCTATCTGTATAAAGGATTGGGAGGGTGCGTTAACACCTATATCATTTTACGAGTCTTAAAAATTAGAAGCCCTGGGATGTACTATCATTTTTAAAGGGCTGCTTTTTTAAAATAGTTTTTCTTTAATTAATAAATGTTATGTATTAGAGCATTCACATTTGAAAAAGCCACTACCTCAAAGCAAGAATACATTCCAAGCTACGCTTGGTATAAACAGAATGTATTCTACGAACTTTTTTCTAATTTCGAGAGGAGGCCCAAGTCTTCTTAAAAAATACGGTCATGTATTGAGGGAAGCACCTGTATTTGGTGGAACTAGGGAGCAGTGTATATACGGGGATCCTGGACCATCCGGTGCTATACTTCCGCATGTTAAAACATACGAGTACCGGGTGGAGAGAGGGCGGGTATTATCTTGCCAGGTGATGTTTCTATCAATGGAGATTTTATCAGTCAGATAAGAGTAAAAAGAACGTTATTAATCAGTAAGTAAATATAAAAAAATTTTCACAGTATAAATCTAATCTTTGCTTGCAAATTTCATTTCGTTTGTATATCTTGGGTAATCAATATATGTATATATATATATATATATATTTCAATCATTCCAGATTTTTATCCATAAGCATCTTTACCATATTAGAGCACCTTTAATTAACAGAATTCTGTCAGTATACATGTGAAAAGTAATGTAACGTAATGTAATTCATCATGATTCTACTTGATCATTGACAGCTTCTTGCAATGTATGTAGATGAATTCACTTTCTCTAAAAAATTGTAGTCCCACCACCACCCGATGTATACAATACAACTCTACAATTTTAATTTAGCATGTCTTTATCATTTAAATTTGATAATGACCATATGCTAAACTCCTAATTCCATTATTTAAAATATAACGTGTATCATCATAGGGTGATAACCCCATTTTAATTTGTTTCACAATATAAATCTTCTGATCTTTACTAGCAATTTTAATTTGCTCAACTCTATTACATTTACGTCTTGTTAAGCAGTTATAGTAACCTTGATGTTGAATGAATTTTTTCACAGCATTCTTATTGACACCTTTAGCAGTTTTCTTTTCCATGAAGGATATTTTTAAACTCTACATTTTTTATCTTAACCCTACAAACTATGGATATCCAAAATTCGAAAAAATCTTGATGACTTTCAAAATCTTTATAAATATCTTCTGTTTCAACTTGACACAGGGAATCCGTGTTTGTGAAAAGTAATTCAGCTCGACTTTCATACGCCTTTTTAATAAAATTATAATGAAACTCATACCTAAGTGTTTTATTCAAATATGGAACTGAAAAACCAGCATAGATAGGTGTATTCAATTTTAAATTTGTCTTATGCATTTGACCTGCAACCAGATCTTCATTAAATACTTTGAAAGAGTGAAAGGCTGGTGATGCAAAACATTTTTTAATCTCTTCTCAGTCTGTACTAGTTTAACATCCATTCCTTTTCTCAAGTTTTCCATCGCCTTACCAAAAACTTCGTTGTTCATAAGTTTGAACAGATCTTTTTCAAAAGAATTTTTTGCCAGCATTCTCTTCTCCGAAATCAGAGACGGGGTGATATGAACCCCTTCAGGAGCTAAAGGTAGTCATTATGTTCATCATGCAAATCATGAGGATAGTCTATATCCACCTCGATAATATACCCCACAGGGGAGTCATCTTCTACTACAAGTGGATCAAAATTCAGGATTTCTTCAGAATCAAGCCAACTATAATCCGATACAGGGAGTGCTTGGCTTGGTGACCATCCATATAAATTATTAGCATCCAGGCTTATATCCATTATATGCTTGCTAGGTTTTGCAGATTCATAATGTTCCAAATACTTATTATTTGCCTGGCTTAGACGTTTACTAATAACACTAATACCACCTCTAATACCTTCTTCTAAAAATAGGTACATATTGGGATCTGTAATCAGTTCTAATGATACACCGCTAGTCTTTAGAGCAGCATTCCAAGCAAGAGATGGTAGTGTTATACAGTGAGCAGCATCTATTCCATAATAATTCAGTGACAAATTACGGAAATTTTCAAAAATGTCCACTAGCAGAAGAATATCAATTTTTATGTACAAGTCATGATATTCCCCCATATTATTTAACTTTAAAGATAACCAAACATGTTGGGCATAAGCATAAGCTTCATCAGAGACCTCCTCTTGATTTAAATCATCGAAGAAGGCCTCTTTAGTAGAGGGTAGACTCCTTTCTTCAAACTTCTTAGCACAATCTATACAAGAATAGGGGTAGACATCCTTTCTAGTAAGCAAATTCACATGATCATTTGTAAAATGCTCTTTGATGATACGAAACTGATCGGATTCCAAACTGGAGCTTAGTTTCTCAATAGAGGCAGGTAAAAATTGGAAGGAGTCTATAAACTATAGACATCCAACACGGAATGTTATATAAATCTGCATATTACTGGAAATACACTCAATTCTCTTTCTTTAAATTGACCGATTCCCTGCATAATTAAATGACCATCATACCCTTTTAAACTGTGGAACACAATGGGTATGCGCTGCTTTATCTTGTAATTCAGATTGCAATTAGGATGAGCTGCACCTCTGAACTTAGAAGTTAAGTGACAGTGGTCTCTTACATGTTCTCCTCCTAAAGCCTTGTTACAGATATGACAGATAGTAGCATTTTCAAAATGTTCACGATCTTCAGCAGTGAAACTCATTTTTATATTATCATTCAATATTCTTTGAATCTCCTCTTCTTCATGAATAAGTGCCTTCAAAAAATGAATAATCACATCCTCACACCTATAGATAACAGGACCCTTAAAGGTTTTCCCATCAAGACCAATAATAACGTATGCAAAACCACAAGGAACATGATGAGATAAGATATTCTCATGTGAAATAGAGGGGGGATTCTCACACGTATCCGTTTTTATTATAAAAGATTCAAAGTCCGCATATACCACAAATGGTACACGCATTTCTATATAAACACTTTTAAATTTCAAAATTGCATCATCACCATTAGGCAGTTCCACTCGCTGCAGACCATACTGTTTTCATTATTCAATATGATTCTTTAAACGAGTTTCAGATGAAAATCGCTGTAAACAATGGTTGCAAAAATAATACTTCTCTTTATGTTTAGTTGAACTACGTAAAAGTTCGTTCACACTTTTAATACAGCAGTAATGATAACGCTCATCATTACCAATAAGTAGTAAATTACAATGTTCATCCCGTCTATCAGATGATATATAGAGCGGAAACACCTTCTTATCTTCATATCCAAAGACATTCAGGCTCACATCGTTATTTCGCTCAAACAACTTAACTTGATGTAAAGGGGCAGGAAACTCAATTCCATCCATATGTAGCTTGCATTCATGCTCGGTATATTTACCGACACGGGATACATGATCATGAACTGGATAAAGTCCTGCTAAGATGGACCACATAAAGTATTTTTGATCACTATTCTGCACATCAATAACAGCTTTCTTAGCTGCTAGTTCCTTAGGTATTGGGATATAACTAGAAGCAGCTAGAGGTTCATATACCCCAACATCAATCATTAGTTCATCAATCCTCTCTAAAACCCAACCACTACCACAACCTTCATAGGTTTCGAATGATGTTAATACTTTTCCAAAAGCAGAATCCATATTAGCATTCAAATCTTCTTCAGTGATATTCCTCATACAGGAACTTCTGGAATAGGCTGTACGATATTCCTGCTCTTTTTCAGATCGGAAGCGAGTAAAACGGCAACACAGTTTTATGTACCATAAAATACTACGTTTCAAAGCAATCTCCTCTGTCAACACCTGTGTTATACCAATTCTGTTAGAATCTAAAAAGGTAAGGATATTTTATCGCCAACACTAGAAATTTTATAAAAAGTCACAGTACTGTTTAAAGCTTGTTGACAGGGGTTTGTAGTCACTTTCCTCTTCTTACTCATACCAGAAGCACCTAAAGTTTTTCTTTTACCGCCTTGCGTAGGACAAGCACTAAAAGTTTTACTCTTCAAATTCAACATAGGCTTATCACTATGAGCTGTACGTTCAGGATGCAACATATCACTCATTCGAGTAAATGCAGCAGGACGTTGCGGACAAGGAACTTTACTTGAAGAGTCATCAATCCTCATATGTCGTACTAAACTTCACTTCTTTGTAAAGCTCTTCGAACAAGTAAGACAAACCTGTGAAAGATAAAATACAGGATTTTAGTATAAGCATGTTATAAATCTTGTTTTGTAATACATTTCTTAAAGCATATGCAAGATAATCATAGATTCCTTATACCACCCCAATAAGAATCATTCAAAAAGTAATGATAAAGCCACCAAGTTAAAGAATATTTATAGATATGAAAGCACTAATTAGCTACATTAAATTCATAAAAGTTCTAATTAAATAAAAAAAATTAAGTTATCACATATTATAAAAATGACTAGTTTAATAAATTCACAAAATAAAATCATATTAAAATAAGTATTTACATGTCCACACAAGCGTAAAGGTATAACATTGAGCATATTAATATCCCTAATGTTAGAGGCAGTATCTTCAATATCTACTTAAAGAAAACATCACGATTTAAGAATATGAGACAGCACTGCAAGCACAACCTACCACTATTCGCGTAGAATTACAAAATTAGTCTGCAAGTTACCCTAACTCAGCTGTAAGCAAGAAAAAAACTCTAAAGATATCACGGTTACAGTTAAACTGAGTAACAAATAACTCATAATTACATACACTAAGCTCATGAAAATAAACAATCCGCTTATAATCATAATCGATAGTATCTTTTTAATAATCGTAATCAATACATTAAATAGATTCTCGTAGGATTGAAACTCATTAAGATATATTAAAACGCTAACACATCTACTATAATTACTGGATTTTGATGATCCAAAGTCCAAAATACCCGAAATCCTACACGAAAGCATACTTTGCAGGAATTTTAAAATGATCATAAAAAATCATAAAATTCATCCAGGAACTAGCTAATACCCTTTAATTACTCAGAATTATCCCTTACATACGCTATATAACCATAATCATAAAAGAGTGAGTAATATCGTAGTACAGAAAGGAGTGTTCAAGAGCCGCAAGCGCAGCGCCGCAGCAGTGACATGACGCACAGAGGGATGACTTCACCATAGCGTTATCTTATCATCTGATCTTATCGGGTGATGTCATCCGATAAGGTTGTCTTATCGAATGACGTAAGATTATCTTATCGGATGACGTCATGTGTTGGCACAGATCATGTGACTTGACCTTTGAAGATATCTATGAAGTTTTGGGCGGTGATGACTCCCTCTATTGGCAGGTTGGAGAACTGTGGAAAATAAAATGGAAGAATGGTTCGGGACCGAGCTGGAATCGAACTAAAGGCCCCTTGCTCCGTATCCCAGCATGCTATCCGTTCGGCCACGATTAGTTAGGGATGGTAGAGTGAATAAATGCTATCTTTCCTGCGAAAGGAGTGGGATAGATGGGTAGAATTTTGCGATCTTTGACGAGTGGTTTTTAATGAGCACGAATGAGTTAGGTTAAAATACCCATTATTTTTTAATGAATTAATAAAATTCAATATGAGAAAATGGATTGTACTCATGATTGCATTTCAATAAGGAAGAGAATTAATTTTTTAATGAAATGTGTTAGGTTTGGGAGTCATTTTTTTATGGAATGAATTATGTTTGGGAAAGTGTTTGAAGACATCTACGAAGATTTGGGAGGTGGTGGCTCCCACTATTGGCACTTGAATGCGTTAATGAAATAGATGTGTGTTATTCAATTTTAATGGCGATGATCATGAATTAGGTTCTGTGTTAATTAATATTTTAAGTGTCATTAGGAAGGGAAAGGAATAGTAGTCGAATGGGGACTTAATGAATATTCACGAATGGGTTTCATATTTTTTTGAGTAAAGAATTATTTCACGCTAATAAATGTTTTAATGATTTGAACGCAGATAATTAATTTTTTAAAGTTAAGATGGCCATTCATCAATGAATTTTAATGGCGAAATGTATGTTAGGGAATGAGTATGTCATTGAATTTTAATAACTTTTTAATGAAATAATTAATTTTTGTGGCAAGCCAGTGTTCATTGGATGACTTTTAAAGTAATGGAGGATTTCTAGCACTCCATAGTGAAATAGCATATCGCATTTTTAACAAGATATGTTATAAATTTTACCACTTCTGGGGAACAGGATTTGACCCTTTTAGAAAAGGTGTTTGGCGCGCGTGTATACCAGCCAAGGTTTGACTGACATGTTTTAAAAGCATTCAAGCTTTTAACGATAGGTTATAAAACTCGCTGATTACGTTTCGACAATTTTTTTGGATATATAGATAGAATGTATTCGAGAATTCTGGTTAAAACATAGAATATATTCGAGAAGTCTAATAGGAGCAGAACGTGTAAGAGACCACTGTCTCACTTAACTTCTAAGTTCAGAGGTTCAGCTCATCCTAACTGCAATCTGAATTACAAGATAAGACACCGCATACCCGTTGTGTTCCCCAATTTAAAAGGGTATGACGGACATTTAATTCTGCAGGGAATCGATCAATTTAAAGAAAAGAGAATTGAGTGTATTTCTAGTAATATACAGAATTATATAACATTCCGTGTTGGAAGTCTACAGTTTATAGACTCCTTCCAATTTTTACCTACCTCTTTTGAGAAACGAAGCTCCAGTTTGGAATCCGATCAGTTTAGTATCATCAAAGAGCATTTTACAAATGATTATGTGAATTTGCTTACTAGAAAGGATGTTTACCCCTATTCTTATATAGATTGTGCTAAGAAGTTTGAAGAAACGAGTCTACCCTCTAATGAGGCCTTCTTCGATGATTTAAATCTGGAGGAAGTCTCTGATGAAGCCTATGCTTATGCCCAACATGTTTGATCATCTTTAAGTTAAAGAATATGGGGGAATATCATGACTTGTATACATAAAAACTGATATTCTTCTAGCGGGCATTTTTGAAAATTTCCGTGATTTGTCACTGAATTATTATGGAAAAGATGCTGCTCACTGTATAACATTACCATCTCTTGCTTGGAATGCTGCTCTAAAGACTAGCGGTGTATAATTAGAACTGATTACAGATCCTGATATGTACCTATTTTTAGAAGGTATTAGAGGTGGTATTAGTGCTATTAGTAAATGCCTAAACCAGGCTAATAATAAATATTTGGAACATTATGATTCTACAAAACCTAGCAAGTATTAATGTACCTGGACGCTAATACATTATGTGGTTGGGCACTAAGCCAAACACTTCCTGTATCGGATTTTAGATGGCTTGATTCTGAAGAAATTCTGAATTTTGATCCACTTGTAGTAGAAGATGACTCACCTATGGGGTATATTATCGAGGCGGATATAGACTATCCTCCTGATTTGCATGATGAACATAATGACTATCCTCTAGCGCCTGAAAGGGTTCATATCACCCCGTCTCTGATTTCGGAGTATAATCGGAATTTATCTAAAGAAATTTATTTAAAAATATGCAAGGATCAGATTAGCACCCAATTTGAATCACAAGGCTAAATCTGTTCTGCATTATAGAAATTTAAAGCACTATATGAAACTGGGTATGAAACTTTTGAAAATCCATGGAGTATTAACTTTCAAGCAAGAATCCTGGTTGAAGCCGCCTTTTGTGCAATTTAACACTGGGAAGAGAATGCTAGCAAAAAATTCTTTAGAAAAAGATCTGTTCAAACTTATGAACAACGCAGTTTTTTGTAAGACGATGGAAAACTTGAGAAAAAGAATGGATGTTAAACTAGTACAGACTGAGAAGAGATTAAAAAAATGTCTAGTATCACCAGCCTTTCACTCTTTCAGTGTATTTAATGAAGATCTGGTTGCAGTTCATATGCATAAGAAAAATTAAAAATTGAATAGACCTATCTATGCTGGTTTTTTAGTTCCAGATTTGAGTAAAACACTCAGGTATGAGTTTCATTATAATTTTATTAAAAAGGTGTATGGAAGTCGAGCTGAATTACTTTTCACAGACACGGATTCCCTGTGTTATGAAGTTGAAACAGAAGATATTTATAAAGATTTTGAAAGTCGTCAAGATTTTTTCGGATTATCCATAGTTTGTAAGGTTAAGATCAAAAAAGTATAACTTAAAAACATCCTTCATGGAAAAGAAAACTGCTAAAGGTGTCAATAAGAATGCTGTGAAAAAATTCACTCATCATCAAGATTACTATAACTGCTTAACAAGAAGTAAATGTAATAGAGTTGAGCAAACTAAAATTGCTAGTGAAGATCAGAAGATTTATACTGTGAAACAAATTAAAATGGGGTTATCAGCCTATGATGATAAACGTTATATTTTAAATGATGGAATTGAGTTTAGCATATGGCCAATATCAAATTTAAATGATAAAGCCATGCTAAATTGAAATTGTAACGGTGTATTGTATACATCGGGTGGTGGTGGGACTACAAATTTTTAGAGAAAGTGAACTCATTTACATACATTGCAAGCCGGTCGTCCATCCTGTTGCTCCAAGTCCTCTGGACGAGCCGGACGGCCTGGGGCTTTCAGATACATTGCAAGAAACTGTCAATGATCAAGTAAAATCATGAATTACATTAAGATACATTGCTTTTTACATGTATACTGACAGAATTCAATTTCATTAAAGATGCTCTAACATGGTAAAGATTCTTATGGATCAAAATTTGAAATGATTGAAATATATATATATATATATATACACATTGAATGCCCTAGATATACAAATGAAATGAAATTTGCAAGCAAAGATTAGATTCATACTGTGAAAAAAAACTTTATATTTGCTTACTGATTAATAAAATTCTTCTTAAACTTATCTGACTGATAAAATCTCCATTCATAGAAACATCACGTGGCAAGATGAAGCTCCGCCCTCTCTCCACCCCCTGTGCCTATGTTTTAACATGCGGAAGTATAGCACCTGAATTTACCCCATGTTAAAGTATAGCACCGGATGGTCCAGGGTCCCTGTATATACATTACTCTAGGGGGATTAAAAGGATATATTCGTTAAATTCAGATAGTTCAAAACTCGCATTCACTCGATACTCACAGTCCCGAAATTCATTCAATTCGCTCGATTCACTCAATTCACTCGATTCCCTCGAAACATGTATCCCCGAAATCCAAGTAGTTCAAAACACGTTTTTGTTAGTTTTTATAAGTTCGGAACGTGTATTTGTGAAATTCAAACACTTTAAAATACACATTTGCGAAATTTCAGTAAGAGGGAATGCCACCCTCGATCGATACACTTGTTCTCGAGGTTTCCGAGATTCAACTAGTTCAAAACACACGTTTTTGTTAAATTCAAAAGTAAGAAACATTTTTTTTTGTTAAATTCAAACACTTCAAAACACATTTTTGTTAAAAAACGTTAAAAATTTGCATGAAATTCAAGTGGCTCAAAACACACATGTGCGTTTTTTTAAAAGTATGAAACACGTATTTGCTAAATTTTGTAAGTAAAAAACTTGCATTTGTTAAAATCTCTCCATAAACATATTGGCTTCGTTTGTTAAACGATAGCCGACTCATTTTGCGGGGTGTTATCTAAAGTGATAAACCCCTTCTATTTTACGTCCCCCTAGTAGCGTTATAATTCTCTCTATAATCATTCCACTTGATATCCCCATCAAGTATTATTAGGAAATTTAAATGTAAATGCAGACACATTATAAGTATCATAAATTTATTCTCCGGGTAAGACAGGAAATTTTGATGGAAATGCATACATACGCATTATAAGTATTATTTTTGGGCGAATTGCACTTTTAGCGCTTATTCCCCTCTCAACTACAAATTGAAGGAGGCATTCTTTTTTCACGGAATGCCTGCGATAGCATGTAAATGCCCTCCCCGTTCACATATTAATATTGCGTTTCACGGTACTTGTAGCCACCCTTCTAGCACCGCGGGGACTTTAGACGGTGAGGGGGCCATGGTTGATAACACTCACCCTCACGAAGCAGGCAATCTTATCGCGTTCGACTGGTAATTTAATTTAGCACTCCCTTTAGAAATTAAACACTTGCTGTTTTAATTAAGTGTAAATAAGCGGGATGGTTGTTGTTGTTGAAACCCAGACCGTCCGACCTACCAGAAAGGTGTAAGGTAACTGTTTGGACGGCCGGGAAGTGCCACCCAATTTAGAACGGAATCCAGTTGGGGAAGCATCTACAGGGACCGTACCCTCCTTCCCCTACCACCAACCTCTCGGAAGGACTTATGGACCCACATGTTTAACGTGGTCGTACTCCGCATGAACACGGCGGCAGTTACGGCAGCGTGCAAATCCAGCGCGCAAACCAACGGGCTACCGCGCCCGAAATGTGCCAACAGCACGCGGTGTTCCCAGGTGGTCACCCACCCAAGTACTAACCGCGCCCGATGCTGCTTAACTTCGGTGATCCAACGAGAACCGGTGTTTTTAGCACAGTAGGCCCTACTGTGCTGAAAACACTGTGCTGGCTATAAGCGGGATGGTGGTGGAACCTCAACAAATTTGACCCAAGCATTGTCTTGAATACTATTCCCTTTCATCACGATGATGTTAAAAAAAATCTGATGTGGGCACCACATGACTTTCCTTATATAATGCAATGAATTTACTACTTTTACAGTTAAAAAAAAATGTTATTCTTATAGTAGATACTTATAGTCGTTCCAACATATTGAATTTTCTTTAATTAGTCGTCATTTTCATTGATTTAGCGTCATTTTTATAAATTTGGCGAGATTTTTGTTAATTTGGCAACAATTAAAAATATTGGCAACATACACTTCTCGTCTACTCACAGTATCTCATAAATGGAGCGATACGAACGAAATTTGAATTTGGTACAAAAATTGCAATCAGTAAATGCTGGAAACCTATTGTTTTTAAACGCAATCAAATGTTCAGAACATCCCCGAATTTTGAAAAAATCATTAAAAAATCAAAATCTTCAACAGAGTTACGCAAATAAATATTTATGCAATTATTTTATTAGAAAACGATTGACACAAACTTTGGCACGCTCACTTGAACCGTTCGTGACATATTGTACATTTTTCGAATAAATTTAACAAAAAATCATATAAAAAAAAAAAGAAATATGTTCACTTTTCATATGTAACACTATGCGATAAATTTGTTAACATTATTTTGGTGGATCTAGCTCGTTCTATTCGAGAGAGAAGATACTTTGAGTAATCGTTTTTTATTTGGAAGCCATTAGTCATTTATTTATTATGAGAATAACTTATTTCTCTGTCCATAACGCTTGGCGATGAATTTGGCGGAATATTGCCAACTTGGTGACTTTTTTTTAATGTTGCCAACTTGGTGACTTTTTTTAATGTTGCCAAACTGATAAAAATGGCGCTATATCAAAGAAAATGACAACTAATTGATGATAATTCAATATCTTGGAAATAATATAATAATCTACTATAATACAATACAACTTGATACGCAAGTTCCGCGCATTATCGACCAATTTCACAAAAGCAATATACATAAAATGTAGAATCCACTATAAGAATAACGCTTAGCGAAATTCCGTCGACGAATTTTGGCAGAATATTGCCAACTTGGTGACTTTTTTAAATGTTGCCAAATTGACGAAACTGTCTCCAAATTGATAAAAATGACAACTAATTTGATGAAAATTCAATATCTTGAAAGAATATAAGAAACTACTATAAATCTATTTCTCCGTCCGTAACGCTTGGCAAAATTTTAGCGAAGAATTTTGATGGAATATCGCCCTTTTCGCGACTTTTTAAATGTTGCCATATTGATGACAATGTCGCCAAAGTGATAAAAATGACGCGTAATGGAAGGCAACGTTTTGAAAATTTTTAATTCCATCATATGACGGGCATACCTTCTAGTATATAAGAAATGTCCATCTCTCCGTTTGTTTGTAATACTTCACGATACATTTGGCGAAGTTGGCGAGTAATCTAGCAAAATATCGCCAACTCAGCGACATTTAGCCCGAGATTAGTGAAAATATCGTCAAAATTGTAAAAATGACGTCAAGTTAATAAAGAGGACGCCTAATTGGTGAATTTATTAAAATATTTTAATATATGGACTCTTATTGTTTATTGAGGTAAACAATAACAGCGCATCATATCACGCAACTCTAAATTAATTATCAATATTGATAATTGTTAATTTAGAGTTGAGTGAAATATAAGTTAAGTACTAAATAGTTTTACATATTGCCATCCGGAAAGGCACCAAATGTACAATTTAACGTAACACACATTGTGCTGTGGATCTTTTCCTCATATTTTCACTGAGAAGTAAATTCAGTGCATCATATGAGAGCTATGTGCTGCCCACGTCAGTTTTTTTCTTCACTTAAGATAAAACTTTTTTAAAAAAATTAAATGCCTTTACCTACTTTCAGCTGTCTCAAAATCAATAGGATTCCAAGATTTACTGATTGGAAAATTTGCACCAAATTTCATTTGATTTGTATTATAGTTTAAAAATGTTACTTTAAAAAATAATTCAATGAAAAGTGAAACAAAACACAAATAAATCTATTTTATTTAAAGCATTAGCAAATATAAGTAGAGAGAAACTCAGAAAATAGAAGTTCCAGAAATAGCACTCAGGCATTTTTAGTTTTCATTAAATGTTAATATTTTTCATAATTTCAGTATTCAATATCTTCAACATTTGGTGGGGTACAGTGACATCTGTTGTGATGAATCGCCGGTATTTTAGTTTTCTTGAATAATCAATTTTCAAAGGTAAGTTTACATTACACACAAATCCATGACAAATTATACACATAAGATTTTCCTCGTCTACATAAATCTACCATGAGTCTTATTCAAATCTGAGGTATGCCATGTCAAACAAAACATTGAGGTTGCCATCTTACATGACTTATACAAATCCACAACAAGAAAATATATCTTAGATTTGTCATATGTTATACACTAGTATAAAGTACTTAAGAGTGTCAAAAGACCAGACCACACGACTCACCTTAGGGTATTGAGGAGCAAAGTGTATGGCCAGGAGGGACATGTTTATGAGTGTGAAACCTCTGCTTAAGTAAAAGTATATTACATGATTATAGAAATTTTAAATTTAAACGATACACTGCGTAATGTTTGATGGCATCGCATCCCACAAAAGACTGAGGAGGGATGCAAATAAAAACTTTCATTAGCATAAATCCAATGAAACTTTTAAGCCAATGAATCCGCACCCCCAATCAATGTTTATACCTGCAATTTTTTTTATGCTAACAGCTTAATTAACATTAATTAATATTGTAATTATTTAAAGCGATATAATTATTAAAGTTAATTTGTTGATTGTAATTAATAAAATTACGATCAACATTAATTAGCGTCCTCTTTCACTACAAAAGAGCATCTTTTCATACTTAGGGTTTTGATATAATGCCTACAATCTAATTCAGCAAAACTTTTAGGTCAAAAAAGAAGACTGGTCCATTAACTAATTTGTGTTCTTTAGAATAAGATTTTTTGAAGAGAAGAATTTATCCAAATGAATTTATATAGCTGTCTGACTATCTTTATACAGTTGACAATAGAAGGGAGTTTCTCTTCTTATGGCTTTTAGTACTTTCATTTTCAATGTAACTTTTTTTTACCAAAAATATTTCTTAAAATAATACACTAAAACATTAAAAGAGAATTATTCTTCAGTGTCAAAAGCAATCACAAACGAACTGCTAAAAAAATTCTATATCATAAAAAACAGTCACAAACACTTTGTAAATTTGGGGTGGTTGAAATTTGATAGTAAGAGATTCATACATCACTGAAATTCATATTAAACTTGTTGCAGATTTGCATAGACATTTTTTTGAGAATTTTATTGACCCAAACATAAGATTTCTCAAATAACAATCTGTAAAGTAAATATACTATTAGCATGAAAATGAAACAACTATTTTGGGAAGACACTAAATAAAGGGTCATAGATATTAAGAAACTGGAAGTATTCATTGTAGTTAGGTTTTACTGTACTAACAAAAAAAATTGTTTTTAATTAAATAGTTTAAAGATAAAAAATACAATTTTACCCAGGAGGATGTGCACCTACTCCACTCATGTAAATAATTACATGCGAAATACAAAACTCTTACCCACAAAGTACCATTTTTTAATGAAAAGCATTAGTTAATCAAATATTAATGCAATACATCGAATCTATTTAGTGTATAAACATATATAATATTCATAAGGAGTCTACATTTCCAATTTTTGTAGAAATTGCGAGAATGTGCAATAACATGTAAAAATGCAGCAATATTTGACGACCCAAAATGCTACAAATACATTTATAATACAGTACTGAAAATTCAACAAAAACACCAAAATACATATACTTTGAGTGTTTGCAGTTCTTTCACAACAGTGGAACATTAAAAATGGTGCATTTACCCGGTTCCCCAAGAAAAAAAACCTTCCATTACTCAGAACAAAATAATAGGGAAAATTGCATTCATGCCTCATCTGGCAAAGGATAACAATAAACTCAGCTACACAAAAAACTAAGACCGGATTGCTACAAGTTCCCGTAAAACAGCAATTGCCTCAACTGGGGAACACAGTGCCTCACACGCATCCTCCTGTGTTAATACCAAATAAATTGAAATGCAAGATAAATAATACATCACGGATATCAAACATTTGTGTTTTCTATATTACATCAAAATTCTTAAATCACAAAATTCCTTTAAACAGCATTTGATGTAAAGTCAAATGCTAACATAAATTAAATAACATTAAGTATTTCGTATAAAAACAACAGAAAAAAAAATCAATGGGAAAAAGTACTTTGATAGAAGTTTGTTGATTCTATTGGCACAAGAAAATTGAAATTTTTATAAAATTGCATTTATAAACATTCACATTAAATTGAAATATTCTTATATTCTAGAACAGTATATAAATTTTTCTCAAAGGTTTTTTTAGTAAGAGCAATTGCTTTATCAGCGATAAAATTTCTTGCAGATTACCAAATAATATACACCCACAACACCTTCAGCCCTGGTATCTATATTTAGTCATAATAATAAAAAAAGAACGCATTTAATCATGTGTTTTTATCATCCAAGCCAATATTACTGAACTTGCATTATATTAGTTTCGAAACATATATGTCAATAGCATAGTACATTTTCCTGATTATTTAGCATAAAGTTGTGTACTGATAAAGTTATGAAAATTTTTAAAAGTAAGGTAAAATAATTCAGAAGAAACGTAATTTAAGTATGCATTTCATGTTCTAAAATATAATAAAATACATGATATGAGAGGGCCCTCAAAACTTCCAATAACCAAATCATTGTATGCAAGCAAATAGGTGAGAGCTGTAGCACTAGTCTGAAAGTCTAAAGTCTCTTGCAGCATGTCAGTAGTGTGATACTGATTGCACATCTGTTCCAAATTCATGGAATTTTTGGTGAGTGTTTGTTCACAACATAGGTGACTTCTACTCTTTTTGTTTTAGGGGGGAAAATCTTAAGTTGCTGTTGAGCTTCAGCATCGCACTACTGACAAGATTTTTGAAATTACTTCCTCTTCATCATACCAATGCATCCATACACACACAGCACTGCCAGTCAAGTGGATTTAGGAGAAAAACAAAATGACAGTCATCACCATATCTCATTCAAATCAAAAAAAATTTGAAGATATTCCCACTAAACAACTTAACAAAACAGGACTTTGCTTATGGCAGTGGAAAAAGCATTTAAACATGTCTATTGATTTTCAAGGGCAGTACTTTCAAGCGACTAAAGTGAAAATTGATTGATTTGAAAGCATCTAATAAAAATGCATATAGTTTGCAAATTAAAACTGGAGAGATAAAATATTATAAACTTATGTTATGTGCTGATTGTTTACATTAGAAATCAAAATTTAATGCTTGGCAATATGTCTTCCATTATAATCTATGAATCTAAGTTAATTAATCAATTTGTATTTCTAAGTATTCAAATTTGAGCCAAATAACAAGTTAAAATTGTAATATTAGAAAGACACATAATGATCTTGGCTACAAACACAGATTAATACAAATTGAATAATATATTTCTGACATTTATAAATTCCTATCCACACATTTTTAATATAGGATTTCGAATTTACAATTTATTTTTCAAAACAAAAATGTAAACTTATTCTCATATTGCAAGAGTTGCCATCATATCTTGCTAAATAACGTAATTAATTTGGATAGAAGCACAGTCCCTGTATGTAACCTAACTATGTTACTATACTAAACAGGCCAATAAGGTGGATGAGCAATCAAAAGCAAGCATTTCCTCCCGCTTGCTTGACTGCCAGGTTGTGGGTTCAAGTCATGCTTGTGAGC
Source organism: Amaurobius ferox (assembly GCA_951213105.1). Lineage (NCBI taxonomy): Eukaryota > Metazoa > Arthropoda > Arachnida > Araneae > Amaurobiidae > Amaurobius > Amaurobius ferox. Next base: position 468,390 of record OX578146.1, read on the forward strand.
ATGGATGTTATGGTGTCCTCTAAGAGTGTAATGTGTTCCCCCACTCCTGGTGCAACATCATTGGATAGTTAAACGTTTGAAAATCCTCACTGATTATAGGCAAATGGTTGAAGTATCAAGTGTCTAGCCATTTGTAATAAATAAATAAATAAACTAAACAGTTACTGATTATTGTGATTGTTCATTTTGATTATTCATTGTTTGATTGCTAATTCATAAACAATCATTTTATAATATCTGAATTTCTGTCACTGTGGGAATTATATAAACCCTCATAGATAGGATTTCAGCAATTTTACTAAAGAGGGGGATGTTATATTTGCAGAAAATAAATTAAAAGAGCATCATCAATTGATCTATTAATACAGTTTTATACACAATTCTCAATTTATAAGACATTTTACAGTTCTAAAATGTAATTTTAGAAAATACACTAGTTAGTAATATGCAGAAAAAATGAAATGAAATAGACTTAATTATTATCAAGTGCATTATTTAAAATGTTAAATACATCAAATTTCATTTACTTTTTATGAATTTTTGAAGCCTATCTAAATAATAACCACCTATTTTTATTCACACAAAAATTAGAAGACACTTATCAATCAAATTTCTATTAAAAATCTCATGACTCGTGGCAGGGTAATATAAATTTAAAAAAATATGTCTACACAATCATCAAGATAAAAGTATCTGCAAAACCGTAGAGATGAATAAAATTAAAAAATATCTATATAAATAAATATTGAAACAAATGTAACAAATTTATGGAGTGTATATAAAAATTAAATTTGAGAAAATTAATTTTAAAAACAATGCTTAAAATAATTATAACCAAATTATATGTTCCAAATATGATACACACCGTTTACCATATATGCAGCAAAATATGATTTGTATTTTGTCTATAAAGTATTTGCAAAACTAGCAACAATTCAAAATATATTTGAGTATATGCTACTACATTCTATAGTTCGGATTGGCGGATACCTACATTGAATAATTTGAGACACATAAATTTAGCCAAAAGTGATCAGTTTTCTAGGATGATCCAAACAAAGAAGTATACATCAGGAACTTGGCTTAGATCAATTCTCTAATAGCATTTATTTTTCTTTCTCTATGAAATTTCAAGAGATAAATTAAAAAACAGATGAAAAAATTCGGGCACTCAGTGACTAGTGGGACAGTGGCACGCGGGCCTGGTCCTTCTGTCCGGGTTTTGACCTCTCCCGTCAGGTAGTCAGCAAAGTGCTAATATTTTTTGCTTCTGGGCATGGTCCCTTCCCATTGTATTTACATAGATTCAAGATAAAGTCTTCCCCTCTGTGCTCCTGTGGGGTCGAGGGTGACACGGATCACTATGTATTTGATTGCCCTCTGTCCCTCAGGTGGCATCTTGCGATGCCTTCGGTCGAAGTCGGGCTGCTTGGTTCAATAGGGTTGTTACCAATTCCTCTTCGGTTAAGTACATTGAGGCTTGCATCCTGGTTGCTGGAAAAATTTATGATGAAATGATATAGCCAATTTTGGTTTTGATGTCTCTCATCTGAGAAAAGGAAACTAAAAAAATTGATGTAAAATAACCCACAAACAATCAGAAAAATCCCGACTGAGTAGATAGTGTTTAGCATTGGAAAAGCAGCTAGCTACCTGTTATGTCACCCTCAATTCCATCCAAAAAAATATCTGTGTGTTTCTGGTTGCCAACCACTGGCTTAAAATACTAAAATAAATTATTTTAGTGTTATTTTTAATAATGCCCTTCATAAAGAATGTTTAATAGACTTGAGCCAAGCATCACATATTTTTCAAAATAAATAATGACATTCATTTTGCAGATCAAATAAAAAATACTGCAAAAAGACAAGTAAGGCCAACTTTAAATGCAGATATAAAGTGACTTATCAAATAATTCAAAATATATCAGCAAAATAACTTTAATAAGTAAAAAATAAATTTGAGACTAGTAACAGATAAAGCATTAATTCATATTAATTTTTGAAAGACCAACTTTATATTTAAAAGTTATGATAAAGTGCATAGCACACATAATGCCCAACTGTTATTTTTATAACAAGTAAGAAAGATCAATAAAGATTACTTTTATCCAAAGTCATAAAAATCACTAAAGTTCACCTTTATTTCTTTGAAAGATATTTGCTGTAGATATCCTATTCATCCTTAAACCACTTTTGAAGTTATTATTATTAGTTATCTATAATAGATAGTTAAAAAACAGGGAAAACAAAATGTAATCATACTGGGGATAATCTATATATAGAATATTTATTCTTGAACAAATATTCTTCACCAGGAAAGGATAAAAAGCAATCAAGCACAGGCAGTTATCAAAACAGAAATAAAGAGGGCAGTTAGACTACCTATCACATTTCCTGTAGAATGAAGATTGAAAAATGAAGCTAATGAAACTACTCTATACATTTCATGTTCTTATACAGTTTAAAAAGAAATAATTGTAATTATATTATATATAAAAATCCTTTCTCTCTGTCTGTGTGTCCCACTTAGCAACAAATAAACATGAAATATCACCAATTGAAAAATTTTGGAAAATGTTGCCAAATTGACGAAAACTCAATATTTTGGAAAATGAACTTCATTTCTTTGATAATCCCTGTTGCTTTGTTTGGAAGAAGTTCGATGGCCTGTGTATGTCCAGGAATATTGGGACATATGCTCTACAGGTAGGCAGATGGAAGAGAAATTTGTGTATAACTTTATGCATTTTGCCATATGACAAGCTGAGACAAGAATAGTCAAAAACTTTTATCTCAATCAAGATTAAAATTTTCAAGAAATAAATTTAAAACAACTTTACTGACTACAGATATCACATTAAACTAAAATAATCCTTTAATAAACTAAAATACATATAGATACTAGCAAAGTAAGTGTATTGACCAATTTCAAAAGTGGTGGCAATTTATCATGAAAAGGTTAAATAGCTGTCTGCTCACAAAACTTACATAGGAAAGAAGTTACTTAAAAGGATTTATTGATTGAATGAAACAGTTACTGAGTAGTGCACATTATATTCTTTTAATGAACAAATTAATTTTATAGGGCAAAAATATACTTACACTATTGATTACATCAGTATATCTTTCAACTTATTTGCTTCTGAATCGATAAAAGCTATTTAATTCTGGTCATAATAATAAAAATCACATATATATTGCTCAAAAATCATCTTTAACACCAAACAAAAAACAGGTGAAACAGCAACATAGAAATTACTATATACTTTGAATTATAAAATGGGCTATTAACAAACTAAAAAATTTGCTAACATGTTAAATCCCCAATACACAAGAAAACATATAATATAAGAAATACTAAGAAAATGAATGTCTAATATCATTAAGCAAAAATTGAAAACTCATTAAGCAGAAAAGGCACAAAAATGTGAAAAAAAGATAATCTAATAAAGCCACTATATTTATAACATACACATTTTTTCAAAATAAAGAAAACAATAAATTACAAAAGAATGACAATTAAAACTATAAATTATCAAACACAATAATAATACAAAAAATTAACTGACATTAATTGAAGCATATGTAAATCTTACTATCAAAAGTTAGGAGCATGTGATCTTAGGAACCCCTTCATCAATACTTAACTCATGAAATTAACTTTGATAGTAAAATGAAGCTGCAGCCAAGAGAATCAAATGGGCTTTTTGAAATTTAAAAATAGTTAATGCATTTTTAATTATGAGCAAAAATATCCTCTGCTTTGACCTAGACTTTAGAAATGGATTTCAACTTCACTGTTGCTGCCATTTAGCAAATAAAGTTAAAATCAAAACCTCCTCTTTTAATAGTAGAGTATATTTGTGTCATCATTCTAAGATACAGTACAGAAAACTTAGTAATTATACTACCAGGGTCATCTTTACCAGTAGGTTTTAAAAGCATAAAATTCTGGATGATTAAGAAGATCAACGAGAAAATGTAAATAGTACTTGATGTGAGGGGCAGAAATTTTGAGAAAAAAACTCTTGAGAGTAAAGATAGCCTTGGGTATTACCTCATACTTAACAGGCAATAAATGAATAATTCTTGTCCGATGTGTATTAAATTTTATATATAAAATTGAAAAATAATGTTTTAGCTTATTTGCTAATTTCATTTTACTCAAAGGCTTTTCAAAATAGATTTTGAAATTATTTTCACAATAGTGTTTTTATATGGTTCCAATCACGATTTATATTAAATATTTTTTAAAAAAAATTTTTATTTATTTCAATTAGTTTTGAAAAATTATAATTGTAGTTAACAACATTAATCCTATTTTTTAAAAAATGCATTTGCTACATAATCAGGCTCGGTTGCTTCCAGGAATTACTTTATCCAGGCATTTGGTGAACTGTATTTTGATTATCCAGTTTAACCATTTTTCCAGATTAATTGTACTTAACTATACTTGTAATTAACTATATTTTGGTTATACAGACTTTCGGTGAACTCTTTTAAAAAAAGTATTAATTTATTATCAACTGGGCACAATTAGTTGAGCAATATCTGGTTATCTAGTGAATCCCATTTTAGTTATCCAGTCATTTGGTGAACTGTATTTTTAAAAATGACAATTTTTATTGAATAGTGATCAAATTTGATTAATATCACTGAACAGAATTTAAAAAAATCATAATTTTTATTGCATAAATGCTTTAGTGTAAGTGAAGGCAATTAGCAACAATTAGAAACTTCTTAATTAGAAAGTTAATAGGTAATTTGGTTAGAGGGTTAATCACTTGGTTAACTTCCATTTAGGTGAATTGTGAATTCAGCCTAATTGTCAATGAGTAATAAATCATGAAACAAACTTCAAAGAAGATACACCAATATATTACATTTCATTCAATGAAGAAAAAATCAATAATAATCATGGAAAACAAAACATATGAACTGATATCTACTTCTAACCATTCTATAACCATTTCAATTATCTGAAGATCAGAGCTAAATACCAAGTACATGTGTCTTGCATTATAAATTAGTTCATAGCCAATATTTTTTTTAGCTGTTTTTAAATAAGGACATTTTTATTGCACTAATAACTGAAAATATCCAAAAAATTACTATGCATACAAAATAACAATCCATTTTATTATTTTAAAGCAAAAGCAATTAGTCTGGCAAAGTAGTCTGTAAAACTAACTCATTGATTAAAATATTGTTAACTACGATGAACAGTTAAAATATTTTATAAAACATATTTATAAAATTGTTCAAAATTTATTTCATTAATATATATACTTGTCAACTATTTCATAAAATAGGACTATATTATAGGTCTGGAGTACAGTATTAATAAATTTAAAAAACAATAATTTAATAACATAAAAACTATTTCAAAAGAATTTTAAACATTTGAAAATCATAATCAACTTTATCAGTATAATTTATAAAATGCATGTAACTTTATTTTAAAAGGCTTGTAGTAATGCATACCATGTTTGTTTTTATTGCACTTACAGTCTGGTAGCTCAATACACACTCAAGAAAAGCCAAGGAGCAAAATTTTGGTCATGTCTGATCTAAAAGCTTCTACGGTGGCATTAGAAACAGTAATACTCTTTATATCACACCCTATTATAGTATTTAGATATATTTTGCTTTATTAGGTCTCCTGAATGAAGATTGTTATTTGTGTAATAGAATTCCAATTCATTAAATAAATTATTTACTTTTATGTTTTGTTTAAATAATGCTAGAAATAAAAAATATATTTGAAGAGTGAGTAGTTCCTATCACTACTCTAATTGTCATTTATCTGTATAAGAAGATCAATATTTGCAAAAATTTGATTACCTGCTGTCGACATAAAGCTGCAATAAAAATACATTAATAAAAGCATAAAAAGTTGATTAAATGTAGTAACTAGTTTCAAAGGCAAAAAAATAACCCTTCTTTGTCAGAATATAAAGACACCCATGTTTTCGTCTTTTGTTTGTGCAGTTGCTCTGCCTCTACATTCTGATGAAGAAGGATTTTTTTTTTCCTTTGAAAATGGTTGCTACTTTTATTAACTTTTTATGCTGTTACTGATGAAGTATCTCTTTATCGTAGCTAGATCAATATTTGTATTTAAGAAAATAATTTAGTTATATTAATTCAGTGGAATTCATAAACCATGAATCTGAGAGAAATAAACAGTGAATCTGATTCTTCTTAACAAGCATTACTTAAATTCTACCTATCTTAAAGTATTCAACAAAGTTATAAACAATTAAATTTTGATTTATATTACTCATGTACATAAATATCATTTAATTCTGTATAAAAAACCAAATATAATTTACAATGTTCCTCAGATATGATGTACTGGACACATCAAACATTCTGCTTGTCTCTGTTTAGACACAATATAACAAGGGGATTACTGTATTTTTTTTTTATTTTTTTTTTTTAATAAAAAATTACAAGGGCAATATATATGTCAAATTCAAATAATATATTTCCTCAAAATGAAAATATATTTACTAATTTACTAAGTAAAGCTTAACAAAATTAAATTTTTTTTCAAAAGCATATAACTAAATTGAGCTATCAGTCCACAAGTAATACACAAGCTTTTCATAGCATTTAAATAGACAACTGTAAGAAGGAAATTCAGTACTTTAAAAATCTAACTATAAATATCTCAGGAAGAACTGGTTGGTGAACTTGATTCTTCTGTTTTCCTAAAATTCAAAGCAGCAGAGTTGATACAATATCGCTTGCCAGTGGGTTTAGGTCCATCTTCAAAGACGTGGCCGAGATGGGCTCCACACTTAGAACAAAGGGCTTCTTTCCTCTTCATGTCTGTTTTCATAGTGAGGAGAAGAAGATTACAACTAACTGAAAGAAATGGACATCACAAGAACAGAGATGTCATTTTCATAACTTTCTTACAGGTGTTAGTCTACTCTACACCTACAGAATTAAGTTAGTATACAGCTTCAAATAATTATAAATGAGCTTAATCTTTTGTTCATATATTATTCTTTTAAATATAACTTTATTAAGTACTGAGCTCTAAAACATTAATTTAAATATTTAGATGGAATACAAGTTAATTAGTTTTAAATAAAATGAGCTCAGATTAAATATTTTCAATGAAACATACAGTGAACATAGCTTATATTTTCTTACTAACTGAAATTTAACTATGAATCTTTATTTTTAAAAAAATAATTAAATATGCTGTATATGGTCATTTGTTTATATAGCATGGTCTAGTCCCATGAGAACTCAATAGAAATTGTCTACTGTACATGAAGATTGAGTCAATATTTTATGAAATGAAACCAGATTCTGATAGGCAGTCACTTTAATATATTTTTATATTTACTGCCTACATTTTTTAAATATTGACCACAACAAGTATGCAAATAAATAAAAAGGATAGCAAAATGTTACAATTTATATTTATTAGTAAAAATTGCGTTATGTTGCTTATTTATCACATTATTGAAATGCATTAATTGAAAACAGGGTTCGGCAACGATAACAAAGAGAGGATGGAGCAACTGGTTTATTTAAAAGACCATAGTCAAACACCATAGTAAAAAGAACCTATGATTAATAGGACACTTATACTGGATATGATTGTAGCCTTTATTCAGAAGGCCAGATATCTTAACCAAGGGTCATTCCACGTGAAATGAGCACAGAGGGCTGCTCAACCATTTTATTAAATTTTTTATATTATTACCATAATTAATACCATTTGTGTGTATACCAAAACAATTTTTTGTTTATTTATCACCATTTTTGATCTGGGCCTACTTTTTTTGTCTTGACAAGGTGGGTCAAAATTTGGATTTTCAGGGGTTTGCAGAAATGAGACTATAACTGTATAACTATATAGGGCAACTAAACAAACTCCCTCCCCCCCTTCCAAAAAATAAAAACTAGACATTTTGAGCTTTTAGAATAGGTATTAAATTTGCATTTTGTTTTTAGTTTAATGAGATTAAAATGGACTTAAATTCAACAAATATGAATTGCAAAATCACCATTTTCAGGTGGCTATAACTTCAGAAGAGCTAAAAATCAAGAACTAATGTTTTTTCCTCACAAACTAGAGGAAGACAGCTTATAGCTTATAAAAAAATCCATTTTAAAACTTTCTTTCTATTTTTTTTTCCAACACTAAACATGCCAAAAATTCAAAAATTCCATATTTCAAGGCCAAATATATTGATATTTTTTTTATTTTTACTCTATTGGTACCCTATAAGTGGTATGAATTTTATTTTGTGGTTCAGTGTGGTTTTAAAAATATATGCTTTAAGAAAAACGTTTCTTTCTCATTACCTAGTTTAGACATAAAGAGAGCATGAATGACAAGATGTGTTTTAAGAATGAAGCCTTTAGTTCTTTGCAGAAAGGAAAAGCAAAATGCAATCTAATTACTGTTTCTGAACAACACATTTCACATCTTTTACTTAAAATATGAGTGCATAAAACTTTGATTCTTTCATTTAAACATTTCATTGGAAATTCAAGTGTTAGATCAACACATTGTCATTTAATTAAAAGCCAAATGTGGGAAAAGTTGATAAAAAAATGTGTAAACCCATCTAAAACTCATTCAAATTTTTTTCATTACAATTTTTTGTTTATACATGTATTGTAAAGTAAATAAAATATTTCATACTACACTGTGCATAAACATTAGTAAATCTGGTGGAAATGGCATTACTAAAATTTCAAAATAATATATTGAATATAAAATTTTTATATATTAAGTTATTAAGAAAATGCCATACAACTAAGGAATTTTTTGGCACCTTTGATTTTGTTACAATGTGTTTTGACTGCATATATAGCTGTGGCATTTACATCTAGTGTAGTGTTTCTGTTGACTGTCTTTATATGTTCTAGCACATTTTCTTCATTGTGTTGAGAATGAATTGTTGCAACCCTTCTGCATCATATGGAGGGTTCACATCAAATTAGGGTTCATACTCAATTTTCAAAACAAAAATTAAGAAGTTTTTAAAGGCATATCAAAACTTTTTAAAGAGTTTATAGATTCCACGCTCAAACCCTCTACTAATATCAGAATTATTTTTCAAAGAAAAATATGTTTCAGAAAAATTAATGAATGCCTGTGCAGCTGATTAAGTTACAAATTTCTTTAATACAATATACAATCAAGTTTAAAAGAAAATTTAAAAGAAAATTTTGATGTACACACTGATCAAGAAAACACCTAGAGGGCAACTGGAATTGAGATGGATCGATCGATTGTACAAGCACAATGAGATGATAATAAAAATTGGAGAAGTACTTTTCAAGTCAGTTAGCTTAGAAGAATCTTCTGAAAGGAGGCCAAGGCCCACAGTGAGTTGATGATCCATTGATGATAATAAAATTATCTGAGAGATCTGTATTATAATGACGAACAAGAAATTTTACTAATTCTAAAAAATTCCCCTCGTTGTCTCCATTAGTAGATTTTCCACCATACTCATAATGTCCCCTTAACAATAAAGATTGGCATTATATCAGAAAGGAATCAAGATTAAAATTTTCAAAATATTTAAAAAATTATAATGTTCACATTATAAATAATGGTACTCCAACCTTTGAACAAAGAAGCTCTAGCTAATTCTTCGAATTTCAAACATTGCTGTTAAGTGACGAAGAAGCAAAATAGTGTTGCTAAATTACAATTAGTAATGTGAGAAATATAGAGCAATATTTGATTGACAATGTGAGAAATGTACAGCAATTTATGATTGGCTAGATGCCAATGAGAGATTAAAGGCATGTTTGAAAACTCAACAGACTAGACATCCAGGTTTTGACCAAATTCATAGTTGCTTCTATGGTTATCTGTTTACTCTGCAGAAAAAGAAAAACGTAGTATGGATTTAGATAGTATTTTCAGCTAAACAAGTCTTTTGCACATCACATGACCACATAACTACGATGACAGGGGAAAATCTTTGGCCATTCTGGTTACATCTAGACCATGACAGAAACAAGTTTCCAAACAGCATTAAAAAAAATTCTATTATTCATTTAAACAAAATAAAGTTTGATTTTCTGTCAAAAAGGTGCTATTATTCAGATTTAGGCATCAGGGGATACTGCTGAGGCAGCTATAAATAGTCTGCACTTGTAAGGTGTGTTAATGAAGGTGGTTGAGTTCGGTGTGGTGTATTATTCTTTTCCCTGAGCATTAGGACACAATAAAATTTAAATTAATTTAAAATGTGCATAATAAAAAAATCACTTACCATGAGATAAATCATCCTTGAATTTGACACATGTGCTATTGGCAGTATCGAAAAATGCAGGCCAGCCACATTTTGAATCATATTTAGAATCAGAAGAAAAAAGATCTTGACTGCATACAATACATGTGTATGTGCCTTTTTCGAAATGCTTATAATATTTTCCAGTAAAGGCTCTAAAGTAAAGAATTCAAACAATATTAAGTATAAATACAACAGTTTAGTAATTTTTAAATCAGTAAAAGAAAACCAATGAAAGCATTACCCAGTGTAACTTAGAATATATACAGTTTAATGAAATATAAATTTTCCATGTAATTTTGTAACTTTCTCCACTGAATATTTATTTTGCATTAACAAAATCATTTACTATTTAAGCTATATTGCTAATTTTACAACAATTGATGTGTTTGGATGAATGCGCTTGAGTCAACAATACCCCAGGTAATGGTCATATTTTTGCTAGGTGAAGAAATTCAAGATCTTTAAATAAAATTTGCTGGTTATTTCTGCTTTTAAACAAAAATGTAAGTGCACATAAAAAAAAAATCTGATGTGGGCAGCACATGACGTTCCCTATATAATGTAATAGATTTACTTCTTTCACAGTGAAAAAATGTTGTATAAGATCTATGGCAAAGTTTTTAATGTTGAATTATACATTTGACGCCTTTCCGTATGACAACATGTAAAACTATCTTAAAATACCCAATTAACTTATATTTCACACAACTCTAATTAAAAATTATCAATATTGAAAGTATCCTCAATAAGCAATATAGCCCATACATTACAAATATTTTATTTACATATCAATTTAGTGTCATTTTTATTAATTTAACATCATTTTTGCAATTTTAACTATATATTTGTCAATCTGGGGGGAAATATTGCCAAATTAGCAATATATTTCGCAAAATAAGTCGCCAAGTTCGTCAGATTTATTGCCAAACATTATAGACAAATGGAAAGAAGAGCATTTCTTATATATAAATGAAATGCTGTTGGCAAATTGTTAGGCATCAAAACATAAAACTATTGCACAAAGTATCTTCTCTCATGAGTGGAACAAACTAGATCCATGAGAATAATGTCAACAAATGTATCGCATATTATTACATATGTAAAGTGAAAATATTTTACAATAGTTAATACTTTTTTTATTTTATATGATTTTTTTGATAAATTTGTTTGAAAAAGTTCAATATCTTGAGAATGGTTCATTATAACATGCTAAAATCTATATCAATCATCTTCCAATTAAAATTTACATAAATTATCATTTCTATAACATTCTTGAAGGTTCTGGTTCTTTTGACGATTTTTACAAAATCTCATTTGAAAATTTGGGCGTCTTCTAAACATTTGATTGCTTTTAAAATAAGTCTTCCAGTATTCACAGATTGTAATTTTTGTATCAAATTTCATTTAAAACGCTCCATTCATGAGATATCGGCTCCACAGTCTCACGTACACACACACATGTATACACACAAACATCACCTCAGAAATGAAAAAGAGGGGGGATGCTTTATTGAATTAGATAAAGGATGCTTTATTGAATTATTTGCATAAAAAATGCTGAAAATGGGGCATAAAATGTCCCGCTAAAAAATTTACAGCAACAAATAAGTTGCAAATTCATTGTAAAACAATCTGATATGGGCAGTATATAATGCAATGAATTTATTTCATTCACAGTGAAAAAATGATATAAAAGATCTACAGCATAATCTTTTAATGTTGAATTTTACATTTGGAATTTTTCCAGATGACAACATTTAAAACTATTTTCAAGCATCCATCATTAATAATTAATTGATCAATTTGATGTTATTTTTATTAACTTAGCATTCTTTTTAATATTTTCATCAATCTGAGATGAAATATCATCAATTTGGTGATATTTTGCATCAAATTTATCACCAAGTGCTATAACAGAAAGAAGAGCATTTCTTAATTATTAAACATCAAAATACAAAACTATTATACAAAGTATCTTCTATTGTGAATGGAATGAACTAGATCCAGGAATACGATGCTAACAAATTTATCACATAATATTACATATGAAAAAAACATATTTCATAATAGTTAATACTTTTCTTAATTTTATATAATTTTTTTTTTTTTTTTGATAAATTTATCTGAAAACATGCAATATCTCTGGAACGATTCAAGCTAGCATTCTAAAGTTTGTGTCAACCATTTTCTAATGAAAAATTATACAAGTAGTTATTTACATAACATTATTGAAAATTCTGATTCTTTGATGATTTTTTAAAAATTTTATTTGAAAATTTGGGGGTCTACCAAACATTTGACTACAACATTTGACTGCATTTAAAATCAATATGCTTCCAGTATTCATCAATTGTAATTTCTATACCAAATTTCATTAAAACGCTCCATTCCCAAAATATCATCTCCACAGACTCACTCACACACACACACACACATGCCTCACATCAAAAACATTTGATTCAAGTTCAAAAATACCTGAAACATGCTCTTCTGTTGCAAATCGAATTTAAATTTTCGACCACGTCACAATACTTTCTTATACATTATACTAGGTATATAGGAAAAGTAATATCAAAATAAAATACCCAATAGATTTTGAATACGCTATATTTTAAATTAATCTATCAATGGCCACTCAAAAGAAGATATTTAGCTGGTATTTATTTCCTTAGTCACACACAAGTTATTCTGGAACAACTAGCAAATAGCATGTGCTATACATTTCTCTATTTTCAGTTCTATCGGTCTGAAATTTCTCTATTTGTTTGAACTACAATTTTTCCCACCTTAAAATAAACTGGAGTGTGCCTCAATTTGGCTTTCTCATATCTGAATCAATTTTAAGTAGCTTGTGATTTTTTATTTTTTTTTTTGCAAAGTGTGTAAAAAAAAATATATATATATTTTTAAAATCTGTATCATTGGTTCAAATGATCACACTTATAGTATGTTATCTTTCATTTTAAAGGCCTTGAAAAAATCCTTCAATTGATACCAAGTTTGAGAATGTACAAAAATAGCAACATGGCTATTTTCCACTACAATGATTGAAACCAGGGTTGGATTGGCCCATCAGGCGATTAGGTGATGCCCAATGGACTGCTGGGTTTGAGGACTGCTTTGTTTCAGTAGCAATCCAATCAACAGAGAACATTCTAATGAATATAATCATCCAATCAAAATCAGTGGTTAGGAACATCCATGTATTTCTAACTGGTCCAGTTCATAGACTGAATAGGGGCCTTATCATACAATAATGGGATGGTCCGGGCCATCGAACATTGAAGTTTTAATAGCTGGCACATCGCTAAAAAGTGAGGACTTAGGCTGGTCATATAACAGTAGAAATTTACAATGTACAATGGTAGGTCAATTTTTGGGCTGATCTGGCCCTCAGGCTAGGCACGGGCTGCATGGCACATTGTTGCAATTTGACTGGCTGGACTGGCCCGCTTTCATTGGAAGCGTTCATTTGAAGTTTAATAGAAATATGAGTTTTTAATAATGATGTTATTTCTACAGTGCCAAATCGAATGTTTTATTAACAAATATATTTTAAACCTTTTGACCACCAGTGGAAGCGTGATAAAGTAATTTGAAAAGACATAAAACCAGGAACCAAAATTTAAAAACAAAATTATTTTAATTAGTTTTCTACATTTTACTTTATTATAATAAGAGTTTGTGTGGATCTTTAAAATTTGATTTTTACTCACTTCAATTTTTAAAAAACATGTATTTTCCTATGGTGTGCCCTAGACCAGCTAACCAGTAAGGTTCAAAATCCAAAGGAAATATATCACGAAAGACAATGAGTACCAAACTTGAGCTTTCTACTTGCTTCGATTCTCGGGTTATTCCCCAAGACATGAAACTTCCTATTACGGGACCAGAATGAGCTGGACAACTAAGTTACAAAATCCAAAAAATATAAATATACAATGAAAGACAAGATATGCCTAATATTTTAACTTTCTAGCTGCTCCGGTTCTGAAGTCATTCCCAAAAGACATTCAACTTACTATTGCGGGCCTAAAATGGGCAGGATCAGAAAGGTTCTGAACCCAAAGAATTAAAATACATATACTGCAAAAGACAATGTCATATTAATTTGGACTTTTTAGCTGTTCCGGTTCTCATGTTATTCCCAAAAAATGAGTACATTCTTATGACGGGAAGGAACAAGATGGGTTGGCTCATTAAAGTTTATAATCCAAAGAATCAAAATTTATCATAAAAAATAAACAAAAGTATGACAAATTTAAAGTTACTGTGAATAGCGTAACCTGGTTAGTTAGGGCCTTAAAGATTTGAAAAGCAGCAAATGTATATAATGAAAACATCAGATAGATATGTCTATCCGATAACTATTGCTGCTATGGTAGAATCAGAGTGTGCATACTCTTTCAGCCCTCAATAGAACATGGACATGGAGAAACACTTTGAAATATGTTGCTCCTAAACAATCAGCGTACATTCTTTCTCTTTCTATCTTTATCTATCTATCTATCTATCTATACGAGTATAAGCAGAGGAAAAAGGAAACAGATCCTAAGCAGAGCAAAATTTTGTCAATATCTCCATTTATCAACACAGAAAACATTTTATACATTTATTTTAAATTATATATAATTAAAATAGAAGTTACTGGGCCATAAATTATTTAAGTAGACACTGATCAACTTGTCTGTCTTAATGCTTTGCCACTGTTTGCGTGTCAAATTTCATAACCTGACACAACCTGGTAATTGCTCTAGAGGCGGAACAAACACACAAACAGATGTTGTTGTTGTTGTTCAAACCCAGACCGTCCGACCTACCAGAAAGGTAATACACAAACAGATGTTGTATTTTTATAGACTAAGATATATTCTTTTACTAGAAAATGTACCTAGCATTGTACAGGAGTTAAAGCAGGGTAATTGTATAGAAAAATAAAATAAATAAATTTTATTTGTATAAATAACAGTGAAAATTGCATGCAATCTTTGTAGATCAGTGAAAAAGCCATAATACGACTCCCCATCACCACCATCACACACACACAAAACCAAAACCTGTCACTTGCAGCGACTCTACATTCTACAGTGAAATCTACAGACAGACAAAATTTAAATCTTGATTTTAACAATCTCAGCACAATTAGACTAATTTATATATTGGTCATATCTTCTGCAAGCATAATTTTTATATTTCTAATAAATAAGCACCCGTTACTTAAATTATACATATACAGATAACAGCACTAAATTTCCAAATCATCTGTTTTAAACTAAAAACATTCTTGAGACACAAGTAAATGAAAATACTTAAAACTGCAAAAAAGTTCCTTTAAACCCAAAAATTACTGCTCTATCAGCTAATTTTCATCTAATTTCAGTCAAATTTTAGCATAATACTCATGATATAATATCAAATAAAAAGAAATAGGAAAACATCTTTGGAATTTGTACATTTAGAAAATCCATATATATGTATATGCACTTGCTGCGATAAGTTGTTTTTCTCCTCCAGAATAAATGTCTGCCCAGCTGTTCGATTGTTTGTGATTTTGCTGCAATGCTCGGCAAAAAAATAAAAAGCACATCAGAAACACTTAAAGAGCACACATTTTCAATCTTTAGTTTAAAATCTGGGTTGCAATAGAGAAGAACTGGTATACAGTTTTTAATTTGTTTATTATCATGTTGTTTTCAGCTGCCCATGTTTGAAGGGCCTGGTTGTTCATGGTAGTTTTCAGTTTTTGTCACTGACCCTGATAATTTTAGTAATTTTTTTGCATCAGTCCATATCACTACGTCATCCGCGAACATACTGAATTGATATTTTCAACATTTTTCAAACTTTTTACTAGGTCTTTAATATAGACGTTGAATAGTGTGTAGCTACTAACTGCACCTTGTGGAAGACCTACTATACCAAGATTGGCCATATCATGATTCCATTTCACTTCAAAGTGTTTTAACCCATCTTTGGGCCCAAAATCATTTTATCCAACTCAACATATTTCACACAACATTTTCCATTTTCAATTTTTCCACAAGCTTACTCCTCTAGACCGTGTCATGGGCTCCCTTGAAATCAACAAATATAGACAAGGAGCTCCGCTTAGAATTGAAGCCTGATTTGATTCCATGTACAAGCTTCATAATTGAGTTAGATGTAGACATGTTGTTCTGAAATCCTGCTTGCTCTTCCACAATGATTTCCCAGGACTCTAAGAAATATTGAAGTCTAGAAGTTAGCATTTTTTCAAATGTCTTAGCCATTATGGATGTCAACAAAATTGGTCTATATGACCCAATATCTTCAATTGGTTTCCCTGGCTTAAGAATTGGTATTACTGTGGTCCTTACCCAATCGGTTGGGAGGCTTTGATTTTTAATCCAGAATATGTTGTAAATTGATATGAGGACAGTTCTTGCTTTAGCTCCTAAATGTTTCAAGAACTCTGGAAAAATATTGTCTGGTCTTGGGAGTTTTCCAGTCTGTAAGTCTTTTACAACTTTATGTAATTCCTCTGTGGAAAAGTCCTCAATGAACAATGTTTTTAAAGCTATTATAATGGGTTTTCTCATTTGAAATTTCCTCTCCTGCCTCTTTAGCCCTTTATCGATGATATATTGGTTTAGATAGCATTTGCTGAACTTTGTAGCTATTATCTTTTATTCAACCTCTTTTCCTCTGATTTTCATAGGATGACTCTTTCTGCATTCTTTTGGGTATTTACAGGTATTTAATAAGCAATAAGCTTTTAGCTCCATGCAATCCATTTTACCCAAGAAGTCATTACAGATTTGTCTTTTGGCTTTGTTTAACTTTCATTTCATTGTTGCACTTTCCCTTCGCTATTTGATAACATCTTGCCAATCATTGTTCTAATAGGCTTATATACATATATCTGTCCCCTTGGATTCTTCATTTTGGCACCCTGCTGTATAGCTGCTGAGAAATCCAGAGTAAATTGATGAGGGGAAGTATCATGAGGAGAGTTTCAAACTAGTGTGAGTGAATTCAGTCCAGTTTGCCTCTTTAAAACTCCACATAATTCATGGTAACCTCTCATGTAGTTTTATTTTAGTGGTTACTGTCATCTTTGTCATTCTGTGACCACTACTAGGATTTCCTATCACTAATTTTTTGCAATTATTCACAATGTTGGCTGACACTATAGCCAAATCTGGATTCATTAAGCTTCCTGAATAGTGAATAAAGGTTTTAGGATCATTTTTGTTGTACAGCACAAATAGGGCATTACTGTCAACAAAATCTTCCATAATTTACCCAACTTGATTTTGACATGCAGATCCCCAATTGGGTGAAGCAGCATTAAAATCTCAAACTAAAATTGTATTCGTGAAAGTGTTATTGAGTTCAAATTAAGATGCTTGTTATCTGAGGGATTATATATTTCATATATTTTAAAATGAAGCATTCCATTGAAGAATGTTTAGGGTAAAGTTTCTTAAAAGGACAGTTTTATGCTTGCTGAGAGATATGATAGCCATTAGCTGTTACTTATTTAGCACCACCTAGGAGGCACATGTGATTTAATGTTTGTCATGGACGCGAGTAACATTGCCAGGAATTCTGAAAAGTTAACACTGAAAATTTGAAAAGTTGTAAAATGCAACTAACCAATAGTTGAAAAAGCAAGGATGAGACATCAAAATGAAGCATTCAAGAAGATAAATCCAAAGATTTCAAAATTTAAAAATTTAAAATAAAAGTTTAGATTTTAGGGCCAAAATATCTACACATGTAAGAAAAGGCAAACAACAAACAAATCATTAGTGTTGCCAATCATTAATAATGCCCTAAAAATAATTTTCATGCATAGAAAAATTAAAGTCAATTCAGATATTGCAAAAATGAAAATAAAATATTTTCATAATGAAATTAAGTACATGGAAAGATTATTCAATTATGCAAGATTTCTGAAAAATTGCAGGGTGGTTTTTAAAAATTACTAACTAATGAAATGCATTGAAAATCCTTTTTCATTTTCATCACTAGCTGGCAAACACCCAGGGTGAGAGAAAATCTGAATAAGTTTTCCCAGAAAGTTTTACACTTGGTGAAGGATATATTGAAACCTTGTCCTTAAAGAAACTATTCACTAGTTAAAGAAACTACAAGAATACCTCTCAGTGTCTTTTTCTTGAGTAACTTGATATTGCTGTGCAGTCAATCTCTGCTTCAAGGCCTCTTTAGAAAAATCTGCACCACAAGCATTTCCACAACATTCCATCTTCAAAGATGAATCTGAAATATGAAAATGTATGGATCAAATTGGCACAATAAAACATGATCAAAGTGTAACTGAATGATACATAAAATTGAATAATTTGTAAATATCCAATGCAGATATGGTGCTGTGATCATCTGAAAATAAACAAACTTTCCTTCTACTCACCTCTAACTGTTAGTATGTGCTTAGCAGTGATGATACAAGAAGTATTGTTTTGTCTGCTTGTGTAATTTTATCCTTTTAATAAAGCTTCAATGTATACTAATTAAATAATACTTTTTATGTACAATAGATATTAGTATAATTGCACAACTCTACAAAAATATCATACATAATAAAATATTTTTATCTTTCTGTCTATTTCTGTATGTCTGTAGACTGTGGCATAAAATCTTAGCTTTAGACAGCCATGAAATTCAGTATTGGGTTAGCTAAGCTTCCAGCACAACAGACCCCATGAGGGTTTCTTTTAAATTTGAATATTGTTTTTTTCTTTATTTTTGAGTGATTTTCACACAAATCAATTCCTTAACAATCAAAAATATTATCAGAGTTTTCATCTTGATAGCATTGGAAAGATCGAAGAATATTCTTTCTAATGATCTTCGAGCCAAATTCATAGGACAATTATTTCCCTATTTATTTATTTTTAACTGTTTATTACATATTTATTATATATTCATTTATTGATAATTATATGTGTGTTTTAGGTTATACAATTCATATTTTGTAGTAACAAAAATGGAAGATTAGCACAATTCTATAGGTTAGCAAAAATTATGAGTGTGTGTATATGTATATATATATATGTATATATATATGTGTATATACATGTATCTATATACATGTATCTATGTATATAGATACATGTATATTCACATGTATCTATATATATGTATCTATATACATGTATCTGTGTATATACATGTATCTATACATGTAACCCTGCATATATATATGTGTGTGTATATATATATACAGGGTGTTCCAAAAACATTGACCTCGGCTTTTATTCCTTAAATATTGATCTTAGACATATATAATAAATTACAAAGTTGCATAGAAAAAGGTACAGAATTTTATGAAATCAATTAACATTTTCAAGGGAATTAAATTTTAAGAAATACAAAATTTAAATTTTTATATGTCCCCCATACAAAAACATTTCCAATGAGTAAAATGTGCCCCATACACTAATAAGGTGATGTACAAAATTTCAGCATTTTATCATAAAAAGTCTCAGTCAGAGATATGAAAAGACAAAAATGCTGACTTAAACCACTTTTCGATGCATCAACATAGGTTCTCAGAGGGGAAGAATCATGTCAACAGATCGCGTTTCAGGGGTCATACACAAATTAAGAAAGAAAACAATGATTACATATATATATAATTTTGCTATTTATTGGTATAAAAGTATCTACTCTGTGTAGAAATAATAACTTTACACAAAGATGTGAGCGGGAATTGCACTCAGTAGGCCAGGGTTCGATTTCCTCCACTGCCAAAACTGCTGCGTTGTTAATGTGGAATACGATCATGTTAAACATGTGGGCAAGTCCTTCCGAGAGCTTCATATGTTTTTCAAAGTGGTCACCATTAACTGCTATACACTTAGTCCAACGAGTCTGCCACTCCTGGAATATGTTCTCCAACCAATTTTTTGATATTGTCTTTAAAACTGCCTTTCCTTCTTCAAAGTAGCCATTGATGAATCAAAACAGTGGCCTCAAAATTCTGATTTTAGACAAGGAAATAAAAAGTAGTTGCACAGAGGCCAGGTCCGAGCTGTATAGAGGGTGTGGCATACAATTTTTTCCTTTTTGAGTCAAATATTGGGTAGCAATGTTGCAAACGTAAGGGCATGCATTATTGTGATATAAGTTCCAACCAGATGCCTCAGGTCATTTTCGTCACATATGTTCGATCAGGGTTTTTAACCCTTTTGAAACAATTGACACGCCCGCGTGTCGGCTGTAAACTTGCATTCAAGGATGGACAGCACGCACTCGTGACGGAGGAAACTTTACCATAAACAGCGAGTGGCACGCATGCGTGCTTTCACATGGAACGTTTTAATTTGTCTACTAGATGGTGTCAAATGTCCGTGGAACTAACTTCAACGTATTTTGCAGATACATGACCTTGGCATAAGGAGGATCCAATGAATTATTTCTCCATTTGGAGCGGTGAAACATGATTTAGTAATATAAACAGACAGAGCAATTCTCGCAGCATCAACAATTTTATAATTGAGTTTCGGGTTTATTTTTATTTCAGCTTTATGATTTCGTTGGTGAATCATAGGAATATAAGAGAGTATTTTTTTTTGTTTGAGTTTTAGAGGCAGTGAAATTATTCGTTTATTTCAGATAAAAGAATGGGAGCAACTAACGAGTATTTTGTATTCAGATTTGTATGAAAAATATACATCAAATAGAAAATAAATATTTCTTTTATTCCTGAAAATAGTAGATTTCTGTGTTGAATAGGTAATTTTTAGTGAATTTATTTCGAGTGTTAGGTTTAGTGCAAAAAAATTGCCGTCTCCTGGGAACAGATCGGAAGCAAAGCGCTCTGTACTTTTGGACTGCGGCAGTTCTAGAATGCCGCCGTCGCGAAAGGGTTAAAACTGCCACGTAATACTGGCCAGTAACAGTTGTATGCTCAAGCACTGCATGTTAATAAACCATTCCATGGTAATCAAAGAAAGAAACAACTACTACTTTTCCTGTAGACTTTACAACTTTGGCTTTATTTCAAGTGGGAGAACTTGGTAATTTCCAGGCAGAGAGTCTATCCCCTTTCCTATAATTGTTTAAACCACAGAAGTTCTGTTGATTGTGGTAAAACATCTTCGCCATATGCTTGTTGCAACATTTTTGCTTCTGTAGTGGATTTCTGCAAACGAATGCAAAATTTCAAAGTTGCATATTGTTCATCATGAACAGACATGCAGATTCATAGTGGCCAGGTCACCAATGGCGACCAACTTTGCAGTCATGGAGACCTAAATTATAACAGTAAGTCGCCAGAAATTTCTGAAATTTCTCTGAAATTCTTTCAGTTCTACGGTGCCAGCGATTGGTAGATCGTGCGAATTGCTTCGCGGACCGCGGTCAATCGCTTAGTTGTTGCGAATAGCCATCAATCGCTTCGTTGTTGCGTATTGTGGTTTGCGATTCTGCAACTACGCATGAATTACAGTCAATCGCGAATTGGTCATACTGAAGGTAATTTCTGGTGACCAAAATTTCTCAGAAATCCTTTCAGTCCAACGGCATCAGGCTGATTGCCTCGCGGATCGTGATTCCGTAGCTATGCGTGAATCGCAGTCAAACATGATTTGGTCACACATAAGGTACTACGTGTACCCAATTAGAGAAATATTTTAGAGAAAACTATATACATATTCCCCCATGTTTATGGGTCGCAAATTCGATTGAATAAAATTTTTATTTTTACAAGATTTTTTTTACAAGAAGATATTTTTACAAGAAGAGACATTTTTCGTTTTTTGCCCGAGGAATTTTCTTCTTCCCACGGGCGAAAATCCTTTCCCTAGTTCATAGGAAGTCTACAAGTTACAAAAATCCCATAAATATCATGAAATCGGTCATATATGTTCCAAAAATGCAGCGAAATTTGTTCAGTTTTTCCTGCTTTACGTCTGAAAATCTGTTTCTCCGCGATTACGAAATTGGTACCTACATATGGCGATTCCCACTGTATCTGAAAAGCGATGACCAATGATTATCTTTCTGTCACTTTTACAATCTATTTCTACCAACTGAAATTTATATAATTTTGTTTTGTATAAAAAAAAAACTTTTTCTACTGTATTAATAAATTGATTACGAAATTGGCGCCTGCATACAGCGATTCCCACTGTGTCTGAAGAGCAATGACCCACGATTATCTTTCTGCCACTTTTACAATCTATTTGCACCAACTGAAATTTATATAATTTTGTTTTGTATACAAAAAAAAACTTTTTCTACCGTATTAATAAAATGAAAGACTATTTATTTTACAGCAGCATCGGGAAAATTTGCATTTGTATGCGATCCTCGTCATACCTTGTTTAATTTAAATAATATTTTCCACGTTTGCAATGACTACAATATTTGTAATTGTTTCGCGTTTTATAGAGTAGAACTATTTTCTAAGCTTATTATTTATGAAATAAAAGGCTATTTTGAAGCTGCATCGCGAAAAACTGCATTTGTATGCAATTCACAGTATATTTCGTTTAATTTGAGAAATATTTTCCACTTTTGTAATCTGTTTGAATCATCTACAATTTTTGTAATTATTTCATGTTTTATAAAGAAAAACTACTTTTTAAACATATTAATAAAATAAAGGAGTATTTTGCAGCACAATTGCAAAAACGGCATTTGTATGTGATCCTCTGTATATTTTGTTTAATTATGAAATTGTTTTTCCACTTATGCAATTTGTTTACATTAACTAATTAATAATCACAAAAGTATTCACTTTGTAGTGTGATTCGCTCTTCTATGTCTGTGTATTTGAGCATTTCATAAATCAACATACTTGAGGTCACTGTCCATGATATATTATAGATTTTCTTTATGCTATTATTAATTTGCATCTTGCATTATGAAATAATTTTGTTTTAAATTAAAAAAATTAAACTAAAACTTAAATCAGTCTGCTAACAAAACTCATTTCATTGTAAGTAAATTTGTTTCCCTTTCGATTTCTTTAACCGAAGGAAATGTCACTATTTCAACTGCTCTTAATCGTTCTGTCACTATTTCAACTGCTGCTGTTGAGGTGCCCTGCTAAAATAATCCTTCCCATATATCTTCATCTTCTAATTATTCTACCTTAGAGTATCTGACTGAATTATCATATTTTTATTTTTAATATTCAGCTGAAATATTTTGTTTAGAAGAGATAACATTTTTTTTTGTACATTCTAAGCTTCATACATTTTGAGTTTAAAGACAGAATTAAATTTTTGAATTATTTGCAGAATCAAATCGAATTTAAGCCAAGGGAACTTTCAGCTGTAAAACACTAATCTCTTAGCATCCTCGTTATTTCTTGAAAAAAAAAAATCAATTTTTTCTGATATTTTTAGGATTATTGTGTCAAAGAAAGTTTTTATAAATCCTCTTATTCATCAATTTATAAGAGTTTTGTTATGTTTTATGTATTTCTCACCCATGGCAACCCTACCGAATCTTTATTTGCAATTATTAATATCTTCATGTTGTCTATAACTGTTTAAGTATTTTATTTTAATGTTTTAAAAATGTAAATAGCCATTTTCTGGTTTCTGCCTTCAGCTTTCATTTTAAAAACATACTAGTTTTTATAATCATTGTTTTATGGCTAGGAAATGAAATTAAATGAATTGAATGAATTTAAATCAAATTTTGTAATATAAATTTATATCTTTCTTTTGTGTTATTACCTTTTCTCTAAATAGGGTGTCTTCAGCCTACTGTCCACAAAACATAATATAAAAGTATATACCTACATAATTTTAAGTATTTTCAATCCATGAATATACCTCAATAGCCAGATGTATAACATATCAATATAAATTTGATTTTAAACACCTGTCGTTGTTAAAAAATTTTTGGCCACTAACTTTTTTTGGTTGGCCACTAAAAATTTTGTTTTTAGTGGCCAGTGGCCACTATTAAATGATCTAAAGTTAAAACCTTAGAACAGACTCCATCATGTAATGCTATTATGTAATAAAAGGAATATTGCTGAAAATTCTTACTTGGATATGTCTAATTAGTCTTTTATACTAGATTTGGAAGTTAATCATAAAAACACACAACATAATAAACATTTTTTAAATGACATTTAAATATATATCAATGGATTCAATTTGAACAAAAGTCACAAATATATTTTTTGGTCGAGTCATAACCACTGCATTCTCTGAATGAGTCCATTTTGAGCAAATTACACCTCTATATCACATTTCATTTTAACCAAATCAGGTCACAAGTTATGCACATTTCTTTATCTATTGACTGAAAATTGAAGTGATATCAACATAACTGTTGTCATCACAAAGAATTCATTTCATTGATATTGGATTCCACTGGTAGATTTTCAATTTTTTTTTAATTTCCTTACATTGAAGACTTTTCTTTCATCAATAAATTTTCACTATTCTTTTCCTTCTCTTCTTTATTTTCTGTTTCTCATTTTACTTCTTTCTGGCTTCTTTGAGTATGCCTAATCTTCTCCGGCCATTTTGTTTACTATATTAAAATTGTACTTGACTCCATTCTTTTGAGCTAATATTGAAAAACTATTTTCCTTAACTCAATCATTGTAACACTATTAACATTGTTTTGATAACAGTAACAAACACGGTTGAACTGGGAATATTTTTTAGCCTGTGCAATTTTAAGGTAGTGACCCTAGTTCAATGATGATGGGGTCAATAATCAATATAATAAATACAAAAACCACTAAAACCCCTCATTTTTCAGAGAAAGTTATAAAACAATATATCTTGGTCTATAATAAAATGCAATATCTGTCCCAGTGTCTATTACATCACTAGAGCAGTAACCAGGTCATGCTCAGTTACGAAATTTGACACGCAGATGGTAGCGAAGTGTCAGGGAAGACAAGGTGGTCAGTGTTTATCCAAATAATTTACAGTCAAGAAACTTTTATTTTAATTACATATAATTTGAAATTAATGTATAAAAAATTGCATTAATGTGTAAATAAATGCAGGGAGATATTAACAAATTTTTGCTCTACTTAGAGTCTATTTCTTCTTTTCCCTGCTTGCATTGACAGAGACAGTGCAGCATATGCCAATTATTAAGGAAAGACATATTTCAAAATGTCTCTTCCTGTCAATATTCTATTGAGAGCTGAAAGAGTATGTGAACACTGATTCTACACCATGCTACAACATTTCTCAGATAGGCATGTGTATTTGCTGTTTTCATTACACATATTTGATGCATTTCAAATCTTTAATAATCCTAACTAACCATTTTTCACTATTCACTATGACTTTAAATTTGGTATGTCATTGTCTTTTGTGGTATATTTTGATTATTTGAATTTTGAACTTTAACGGGCCATCCCATCTTGGGTCTGTCATAAGAATACACTCATTTTGGGGGAATGACTCGAAGACCGAAGAAACTAAAATGTTCAAATTTAATATATCATTGTTTTTATGGTACATGTTTATTCTTTGGATTAACTTTACTGGTGCAGCCCATTTTGAGCCAACAATTGTAAGATGCACGTCTTTTGGGAGTAACTTGAAAACCATAGTAGCTAGAAAGCTGAAATTAGACATATCTTGCATTTAATTGTACATTTTTAAGTTTTGGATTTTGAACTACTAATCCAGCCCATTCATAGCCTGTATTAGAAAGTTACATCTTTTTGGGAATAACTCGAGAACCGAAACAGCTTGAAAACTTAAATTAGGCACATTCTTATCTTTTGTGGAAATATTTTAATTCTTTGGATTTTGAACCTTACCATCCAGCCGGGTCTGAACCCGCAATAATAAGGAGCAAGCTTTTAAGAATGACTCGAGAACTGGATCAGCTCATCATCATCAATGGCTCAACAGCCCACGTGGGCCTTGGCCTTCCTCAGAAGATTCTTCCAAGCTATTCTCCCCCCCCCCCTCCCTTCTCTAACTTGTAATCTTTAACAGCTCAAAGTTCTTGTCTAAACAATCAATACATCTCAGCTTCGGTCATCCTCTACGTCTTTTACTGATAGGTGTGGTAGACATAAAAATTTTCTTTGGGATTCTTTGATTATACATTCAGCAAATGTCCTGCACATTGTATTCTGCTCATTTTAAAGTATTTAATTATGTCAGAATCTTTGTATAATTGTATAGTTCAAAATGTAGCTTTACCAAATATCATTTTTCTGAATTCCAACAAAATTACTGCACAAAATTTTTTGCTCAAAGACACAAAGGGCTTTTGTATCATGTCTTGTGAGAGTCCAGGATTCTAAAGCATAAATTAAAGTAATTCTTATGGGTACTTTATAAAACTATAATTTTGTGGCTATGGCTATGTAATTTTAGTACGTCGTAAAAGGAGAATTTAATATAAGACTTTTAATTATGGCTAATTTTTTGGTTGTCTTTATTTTTAAAGTATGTTCTCAAGTAACTGTACATTTTTCAAATAAATTTATCAAAAAATCACATAAAATTAAAAAAAGTATTAAATATTATGAAATATGTTGACTTTTTATCCATAATAATAAAGCAAGATGTCTATATGTGTAGTTTGTAGTGGAAAATCTAAATGTTGTACAGCTATGAAATTTGGTACACAGGTACATCTTGGCAAGATTTTTTAAAAATTTGAATTAATTTTTAAATTATTTTGTCTTTTATCATCATTTTGAGTGATTTTCACACAAATTGGTTGCTTAGTGGCAAAACATATTATCGCAGAGTTTCCATCTTTTTACACCATCCGAAAGAATGAGAAATTCTCTTTTGAACAAACTTTGAGCAGAATTCATAACATTAATAGACAAATTTGTAAATTATATATGTATATTCGCATGTGTAAAACATCTGATTTTTATAATGCAAAATAAAATAATTGACTGACAATTCCATCAAAAGATTATACTTTTGCTGTATTCTGTTCATTAATTATGAATTTTTATGTAAAACCTCATAAATTTTCAAAAGAATTCTAACAGCACACAAGAACAGAGATAAACAGGTTTTTCCCCCATTCTTGAATACACCTTAGAACAGGATTGAATTGGAGTTTAGGAGATTTAAGTTCAACGGTTGGTATTTCTAATGCCATCTTTATGTGGATTGTAAGTTGGTAGTAGAATCGAAAATATTATCCGAATTTATAAGGATTATCATTTAGATAAAATATTACTTATTTTAATTGAAAGAGCAGTTAATAAGCAGTTTTAATAAGGTGTGTCAAAAGTGTGTATTAAAGTGTATTACGCCTACACAGAAGGTGAAAGACATATTTGGGATAAATCAAATAAGCTTATTTATGGCATGGCATATCAAAAGAACTTATTCAGGACATATAAAAGAGCTTATTTAGGGCATATTAAAAGAGCTTATACACCCGTGCAGAAGGCAAAAGGCGTAATATGCAGTCGTGTTAGGGCATAGCATTCAATATGCCCAGCACCGAAATCAAAGCAGCATATTACATACTCGAACAGCAGTCTAATATGTGATTAGGTGCTTATTAGGGATGAGCATATGCTTGCATGCATTTTGCAATTTAAGTGTGTACTCACGCAGCAGGCGACTAAGCTTTTCAAAAACCTTAATCAATAAATTCAATTATTCCTTGCTTTATATTTTGGGTAATGCTGGGTACAATTTTTAGTATGCAATATTATACAATAAATTTGTTAACATAATTCTCTTGGATCTAGTTTGTTCCATTCATGAGAGAAGAAACTTTGTGTAATAGTTTTGTATTTTGACACCTAACAATTCACCAATAGTCATTTATATATTAAAAATGCTTTTCTTTCCATTTGTCTGTAACACTTGACGATACATTTCGGTGAACTTTGTAACTAATCTAGCAAAATATCAAAACTTGGTGATATTTCATTCCAGATTTACGAAGATATCATTAAAATTGCAAAAATGACTCTAAGTTAACGAAAATAATGACAAATTAATGAATTAATTATTAAAATATTTTAATATATGGACTATATTGCTTATTACGGATGCTATTAATATTGATAATTGTTAATTTAGAGTTGAGTGAAATATAAGTTAATTAGGTTCTTTGAAATAGTTTTACATGTGGTCATACGAAAAGTGTTATCTACAATTCAACATTAGAAACATTGTGCTGCAGATCTTTTAAATCATTTTTTCACTGTGAAAAAAGTAAATTCATTATATTATACAGAGAAAGTCATGTGCTACCCACACCAGGATTTTTGTATGTATTTGATAGGGAATGACCCAAAAGATTTACATAAAACAAACTTTTTAGAGTAAAATAAATGCTTACAAAATTGTCGCTGGATTGAAAAGTTGAAAACTAATCTCTCAGAAATTACCAATTCCTTGTTCTTATGGCAAATGAAGACAGCCCTTGATTGCACGAAGGTTTTCTTAATAAACCAGTTAAGAGCAGAAATACCCAAAAGTCGACTAGATGCCAAGGTCAACATGAAATTCTAAAACATTAATTTAATTAATTACATAAATAAAGGAAAAAATAAAATATACAATGTATTGTATAAATATTAGTAGAATTTTCATAAAAATCAATAATTCAATTCTAATACAGGAAACAAATGCTTTGATTTGAAGATAAGGGTTTTGTTTATTCTGCTTCTACAATACAACTTCTTGTAATACACATGTTTTTCAAACCTGCTTGATCATAGAACCTTTTGACATTCAAGTTGATGATGAAACCACAAAATTAGAAAAAGTCAGGACCCTTATGGAGAATCTAGGCAAAAGTACATTTTAGAGCCACCATAAAACTTTTATAGAAAAAGTAATGTACATTGAGTATGGAAGCCCCAGCATATGCCCATATCATGCCTATGGTTAAAATTGAGCCTAGTAAAAGTCCATTATAATCTAAATTATGCATTTGAAAAAAAAATTTTAACTTTTTAAAAAATTTGCATGTTATGAAACTAATATTGTTGCGAAATCATGAGGGTTCTAAGGAACACACTTTGAAAAGTGCTGAAGATTCTTTCTGTCCCTAATTTAATATGTTCACTAACCTTACTTTCGACATACATATCAAACTTTATAACTATTAAACATATTCTAATCTGACTAATTAAGAGTGATTCAGACACTTGATTTTAAATGCATTTATGAATACTACTCCTATTGCATCCTTAAAATATCAAGCATTATGCACTTTAATTATTAAGATAATTATGATTTTAGCAATATAAAACATTTGTTTGCCAGCAATACTCTTTGAATGTTGCATTTTATGCTGAAACATCAACTATAATCCCAGTTTAATTTTACTTCTCTCGTTAACTTTAATACAGATTGATGGATGTACTGGTTAATCTTTCTATGCAAACAAATTTTAATTAGAAACAAAAACTAAAAATCAAACAGATATCATATGTGATAACTTCTCAGAATTTTAGACATATAAGTTTAAACTGGAAATCAACAATAAAATTAGCTGTAATTACAGACATATTAGATAAATATATATCAAGGATTCTGATACACCTGGCTAACACTTTAGAAAAAAGGTCCAGTGCAATATCTATGTGTGAAAGAGTATGAGGCTTGACAGTGATTTTGATAATTTAAATATTTTTTATTTCACACAATTGCATGCTGATAAACAGTAGAAACTATCAAATGACCCCCCCTTTTTTGATAATTTTACATATACTTACTTTAGGGCACTAAACAACTAAAAGAAATATCTTTGAATTTTTGTTTTAACTAATTATCTGAAGTGATAATTTGCAAAATATAGAAAAAATAATCTGAAATTAAATCTTCAAAATTTCAAAGTACATAAATTAAAATACTGTAAAAATTTGGCCGTTCCAATCCACATTTATTTTAGTATCTAAAATTATTTGGCAGAAAAAAAAAAATTATTTTTACAATTCAAGTGTCTAGGCAGCCTACCACCAGGTCCCTATTTATCAACCAGTCTGTGCATGCACAAACCAAATGGTGAAGGTGAAATGAAAGCAAAAGAAATTTCAATGTTAATAATTTACACTACTAAATGTGTTTGTTCAACATACTGCTTAAAAATCAATGAAACACAGGAATACTAGAATCAATTAAATTTATTAAATCTTATTAATTTAATTGTTAATTTTAAGATCAGAGTTAAAATGAAACTTTTTCTGTCATCTTGGATAATGCTAAAATAGTATTTTTTAATAGTTGTTTATTTCGTATCTTTATAAATATTAAATACACACATTTTAAATTAATTTATTAATAAGTTCTCCCGACCAATACATTTGCATATATGAAAATACAATTGTCAGTAGTAAAATGAGGACCCAGTGGACAAGTGACAAATGTAGTAGTCAGGAGGAATTAAACTATTACAAAATTTAACATGTATGCATGGTTGTTGGTTGCATGTTTAAAATTAAAAAGAGATGAAACAAACTATTTAAAAAATACAATTTTAACACTGAACATATTTCATAATTTTAACTAGAATTTTAAAATTGGCAAATAAACTAGTAAAATTTAGCAAATTGAATTTCTAGTATAAATATGCATCAGCGATTTTTAAGGACTCTACTGAGGAACCTTAGTAGTGTAAATAATTAACATTGAAATTTTCGCACTTTATTTTCTCCTGACCACTAGATTTGTGCATGAGCGATGTTCAGTCTGCCTAGATACATCGTTGAAAATTATTTTTGATGCAATTTTCTTAATGGTGTGAACTGTGACCAACTATTTCATGTACATGAGGACTAAGTACAATGAATCTAGAGTTTAAAATGATTCTGCTACTTTAAGTATCAGCTATTTAGAAGTTTCACTGTATTTGTATATAATTTGCATAAATGCCTAATTAAGGGTAAAACAACCAGAGAAATCTAATATTACTATGCTCAGAATACAAATGTAAGCTTTCTAATGCATTTAAAAAATTATTTTTCTCAGTATTTAAAATTATTTGGCAGAAATACATTTTTCTAACTGGTAGGAACTATAACTGTTAGATGCACATGAGGGCTACATGCAATGGACCTACAGTTTAAAATGATCCCAAACTGCTACTTGGAGTGTAAACTATTTAGAATTGTCATTGTATGTAATTTATCATATATGTGATATCCAAAAAAATTTATATTAATCTCTGAATACAAGTATAAGCTTTCTAATGCATTTAAAAAGTAAAAATTATTTTCCGTCACTTAATCGCAAATTGTGTTTTGGGCCTTCGCAATTTTTAAGATAGTATAATTCTTGTTAGCTTATTTTTAATTAACCAGAAATTAATATACCAGAATTGCATTAATGCATAACAAGAACAGAACATTCTATAAAAATAGATTGAAAACCCTAAAGACAATTTGTTTAACTTTATGTAAATATAGCTTTTGATAATTTATACGCCCACGCTACGCATTCCTTTATTTCTAAACAAACGATTTACCACTAAGAGCGGAAATCTTAAAACAATATGATTTTCTATTCTTAAACTGAAACAACTCTTATTACCAGCTAATTTTTATGTACATGCAGTACCTTATTAAAAACAAATTGATATATATATATATATTCTAAAAATAATACTATAATTGGATGTCTGCTACATAACAAACTGTTTTTTTTTTTAATGTTGCCATTACCACATTATAAAATAATTAGACCCGGTAAAGAGAGAGGCTGAATACACGTCCTTTGCTTCCTCAGGTAGCATATATTGAAACCAGATTCTAACAACCAGCATAGACGAGGTCAACATGATATGTAAATCAAGAATAGATGAGTGACGTCAACCTCAGTGATTCCACTGCTTCGCATCCATTTTTGTTGTAATTATTTGTTTACGTCACAGACGATTTTAAAAATTTACAATCATTTCGCACTTAATTTTAGTAGGACATATCTAAATTTAATCGCAAATATTGATAAACGATGTGTTGTGATGACTGTAAGTTTATGTTGCCACTATAAGCATATATGTACTATGTGTGATTTTGGAAATTGCCTAAATGAATTGGATAAGTTGAATTTGAAATTACTTTGTTGACATCTTGCCCTTGCATTTTTCAATCATACCTGCGTCATCAAAGTTCGTTTATTTAATTGTGCTATGTTTATTTTATGCACTTAAATCACTCATACTGCAATATTTTATTAGTTAATATACTGAGTTGTAAACTTGAACAATAATATATCAGCTGGAATATTTATATATAAAAAAGGTCGGCTGTTCTGTTGTTGTATTAGTTATTAATTATGATGTACAAGAGAAAACATGCATAATTATGTATAATATAATTTAAACTCTTTAGAAATGATCTATTTGTTTTAATCTTAGGTACATATTTTTATTGAATATCTCTATTAATATTCTTGCACAATTATTGATATCATAGACTGAAAACTGTTTCATTTTGTTCTTAAAGTGCTTCGCCAATCTACAATAAACCAAATTACACAATAACTTGTAAAAAGTCTGCATATTAAACTTTGTTTAATGCAATTTAGTCTTCAATAAAAAAAATGACAAACAGATTATGCATTGTTATTTATAAGTGAAAAGTTTTTTTGCGAGTATACTCCGAACTGAAATTCCTTACCCTGCATATAGGTTGTGAAACTAGGGAAAGTAAAAAAACTTATTTATAGTGAACATTTTGTACTGCACAGTGCAGTGGGTCAAGTTCTTTATAATCCTGGATCGGAGCTATATTTTTTCTATATTTTTAATCCTATATGTTAAAATTGAAAAGTATATGTCTCTTCTGATGAATACATATTTAGTATTTAAAAAAAAATAAAGTAAGTAATATGGACATTTTTTACAATTGTTGTGTAAAATTATTTATACAAGCATCTTTTTATAACTGAATATATATCATACAAAGGATGTAAAAATTTGAGTTTAATACATAAGGAAAGTATTGTGACTGAAATCAAATATTTAAATACTTTACTTCTGATGTACACTTTTTAGCATCACTGAACTATGCATAACTTCTGGAAGACACTCCAATTACAGATATCAGAATCCATGGAACAGTTTTGCTCTTATTATGTGCTTCATTGTCAGTTAGTTCTCATGGAAGTTAACAAAAATTGTGACTTATAAGTTTCTTTCTGACCAGGGCCGATCCTAGCAGGTGTGCAGCGCGTGCACCGCACGCGGGCGGCCAAAACAAGGGGCGGCCACAGGCCGCCTACAGTTCTATCAATCAAGAAAATTTTTTTAAAACTTATAATAAGTCGAATAAATATGCTGAATTTTAAATAGTTATTGAAAAATCAAAATAAGTCCCATAGTTTAAGAAAAATAGAATGTTAGTGCACAGTGTGTTGGTCCATTGTTGGTCCTTCATTTGATAGCAAAATTCGTGGCAGAGCCGGCAATACGGCATAGAAAAGGATACCAAATTTTAAATTTCTATCTAAACAAATAACCAAAGGGCATATTTTTGAGACGCCTAATGTTGGGTTGCTTTAGAATTTAGGTAATTTGGGGATTTGGAAATTTACTTTTATTTCTTTTTCACTGGCTCAATATTCTCAATTTGGTAATATTTAAATAATATTTATTGGCTTTTTCATTTATTCTTTAATTAGAATATTTTAATCTTCTAAATTAATTTTCTTTATAATATTCTTAATTAAAAATGTTCCATTCCCTAAATTAATATTACTTTTGATTTGTAAATTTTAAAAATTATTTATTTATTTGATTCCCCTTAAAATTCCCTTTAATTTGATGTCTCATTTTCCCATTTTTAATTAGAAATTCCGTTTGTTCTACAGTTTCAAGTTATTTCCATGTTTCAGTGATTTCAAAAATTTCAGTTGCGGCCATTTTCTGAATTCTGTTTTGCGGGCTTTTTACTGCGATTAATGCACCACCTAAGCGTTTTTCGCGCCTCTTTGGAATTCGTGAATTATTTTAATTGGTTCGCGTTTTTACGGATCGTCTGCTCTCGGAATTTTGAGTTTTATTTTGGCAATTCTAATTTCGGTAAGCGAATTTTAATTGCTGCCGTTTGTCTAAACTCCGCCCTTTTTTCCCGCACGTATAAATATGCGCGCAGAATTTTTCGGTTTCAGTTTTTTGTTGAAATCCCTCGTCGTGTGTTAGCACGTGAAGCGCGTCCTTGTTTTTTCATTGGAACTTATGTTCCACGCGAGATTTTCTATGGAACGTTAAGTTCCTCGCGTTACTTCTTTTTTACACTTGTTGTTTTAATTTAACCCTTTCGCGACGCGAAGCGCAAACGCGCGCTTATCGCTGAGGCCGGCAGTCTCTCTCGCGAGTGTCTGTCCACGGCCGGAGGGTTTTTTGCTGTTAAGCCTAAATCCATGAAATTACCGAAATATCAACGCGTTGTTTAATAATGTTCTGTAGAATATTTAAATGGCATATGCTTTATATATATTTCTATAGATACTTTATTTATTTAAGTTATTTCTTGCTTAAATATATATTTTACACATTTTATTTTCACTATGTACTTACCATTTAATAACTTTTAACATTATATATCTGAAAACTAAATATATGACCGACTAAATATATCCGAATCTGTTTCAGAATCAATATCTGAAATATTTTGCATCATTTCCGCTATTTCAATCTCAGTTAAAATTTTTCGACGCTTCGACATTCTAACGGTAAAAAGAGAAAAAATTTACGTCTACAAGATCTAACTATCCACTAAAAACTGGACCGCAAATCGAAATACCCAACGCTGTAGCGAAAAAAAAACTTCCCCTGCTTCCTGTAAACAAATACCACGTGCGAATGTAAAGAGCCGTATAATTTACGCCATTCGGAAACATTCCTTTCTCCTTCATTCCCTCCCCCTAAAAACCACGTGTATGTGAGTCATACTACTCTCATTTTGAGTAGAAGGTCAAATCTACATGTATCTGAAACCACATGGACATATAATGCCATCTTCTGGCAAAAATTTTAGTTTTTAAAACGTTCCAGGACACTGGCACTAATGGGTGACGGCCGGGGGTGAACGAGAAAACGCTCTTGCACGCCGGCGTGTCGGCCGGGAAGTGAGTGCGTTTCTTGCTGGCACGTACAGGTGACAGTCGGCGCGAAAGGGTTAAATGATGGTTTTTCGAGCTTTTATCGCGTAATTCGCCATGTAACTCTCCGGAAAAGTGTGTGGTGAAATTCATTATGCGAGTTGCGTGAACGTAACTTCTGACGAGGACGGCCGTTCTATAAAGATCCGAGTGTACCAGAAGTTTCTGTTAGGTCCGATTTCCTGAGTTCTGATGTCTTTCAAGAAAATGCTGAATCCTCTCCTGACTAAAGTTTGGTAATCTCCAGTAAACCAGTCCACAGAATTTGCCTCCAACCTGTGTTGCTCTAATATTTGGAACTTTTCCCCCCAGTCTGATGGCCCAGCCGGGTGAATACAAATGTTTTATTTAAACTCTTAATTTCTTTAATTCTGAATATAAATTCTCAATATTTGAAATGTATTTAATCAAATTTTATTCTGTAAATTTAAAATTCTAAAACTTCATTCTGAGAGCAAATTTCTAAACCTTCATAAATTTATAAGAGCCAGGGTAAATTCTAAAATTCTTTAAATTTAATATTTTTGTTAATGATTTTCTGATGGAATTTAAAATAGATTGTTTTGAGTAAAGTTTTTATGCTAATTCCTTAATTTTAACTAAGTTGATAAAATTCTAATGTCTAAAATTCTAATGTTAATTCTTCCTGAGTTGCCTGCCTGTGAGCAGTGTTTTTGTATTTGTTAATTTGAATTAATTTGAAGTTACAATTTAATAAACTAATTTTCTTTAAACTAAATATTATGTCTTTCTTTATCTCTTTTAAGCACAGCAGGTTTTATTCTATCTTTCAAACACAACACTAAGGATGTTTCGTTCCACTGTGCGGCAGCTTATTTATGTATACCACGGTCGGCACGCGACTCGCAGATCAATGGTCAAAAGAAACTTTATTTTCGCGGTCTCCTTTGTAGATTAGAACTGAATTATTTCGGCAAAGTTAACCCTTTCGCGACGGCGGCATTCCGGAACTGCGGCGGCCCAAAAGACGGAGCGCTTATTTTTCCCAGGAGACGGCAATTTTATTGCGCTAAGCCTAACTCTCGAAAAAAATTCACTAAAAATCACCCGTTCAACACATCATTCTACTATTTTCAGGAATAAAGGAAATTCTTATTTTCTATTTGATGTATATTTTTCTTTCAAATTTTCTTTTATCAAAATATTAAAAATTTTAGCGTATTAAAAATGATAACTTACCTTGAATAAAATACTTATCAGTTAATCAGGAATCTATATAGATTTAAATCAGGTATCAGGAGTGTATACAGATTTAAATTTTGAAACTGATGCATCTAAAACGGGTTTCAATTTATCTAGTTTTGGGGCATTACTATCAAGAGTAAAATGAAGGTAACGTAATATTCTTGGCCTAACATTTTAACGAAAAAATATTGATTTATTGGTTGAACATGGTCCCAAACAAGTAGCAAATTTTAAATTTCCGGTCAATGAGAGTGGCAGAAAATTTAGCTGTTCATATTATAACAAAACTTTAGTGAACTGGGAGATAATAAATCGCGCGTGGCTCTGATATTACATAAAACTAAATCGTCTTTTTTGTTTTGCATGTAAATTGTTTGGTAAAGATAGTTCAACACAACTTGTAAGTACTGACTTTTCTGATTGTCGTCATTGTTTGGATTACCTTAATAAGCATGAAAATACTCTAAAACAAACTCTATAAGATCGTGGTGCGAAATAAAGACGAGGCTGGAAAAAAATTGTACTATTGACGCGGAACAACAAAATGTTTACAAACGAGAGAAAAAGCGATGACCCGTCATCATTGAAAGAATGATTGCTGTAGTACAATTTTTAGCCAGTCAAAATTTGACATTCAGAGGAACTAGTACGAAAGGTTGTATCATAGAGATAATGGTAATTTTTTAAAGGCAGTGGAGATGTCGACCAAATTTGATCCAGTTATTTCAGAACACCTTAATAATGTCAGTAAATACAAAGATAACAAAACACGTATTCCACACTACGTACGGCAGTATTTTCAAAATGAAATAATTAATATTTTAGCCGAATCTATTCGTAATGAGATAACACGCATTGTCAAAAAAGCCAAATATTACACTATAATTCTCGACACTACACCAGATATTAGCCACACAGAACAAATAATGTTTGTAATTAGATGTGTGAACACTACTGATGGTAAGATAGATATTTTAGAATTTTTTCTAGGATTTTTTCCAGTAACTAATACCACTGAAGAAGGGCTGTGCAATTTTCTATTAGAGAAGCCTAGTCTGCAGCTCGAAGTTAAAGATATACGGGGTCAGGGCTACGACAATGGATCGAACATGAAGGGGAAAAATATAGGGCTTCAGAAACGGATTCTCGATATCAATCCTGGAGCATTATACCGTCACCCCCGGTAGAAGAGGCCGAACTACTTTCCCCCTCTGTACCTCGAAACGTATGAGCTGTAGGCTCAAGTCTGGCCTTCGAATCCGAATTCCTCCGTCTCAACTTTTCTGGAAAGTTCTCCCCTAGTAGAGCAGCCCACACAAAGAAGTATCGTATGTGCAGTGTAGAACGTGGGCTCGCGCTCGTGGATGCATAACAGTCTTTTAAATCGTATTTTTGAATATCTTATATGTTAGTTCATGATTTAATAAACATTTTGATCAGCATACCTTCGACTACAGACTACATACCTTATAACATTGGATTACAAATTACCTTATTACCCTATGTGAAATACAGAAAATGCTATTTAGAAGTAAGTGCTTACCATTTTTTGCTTATTATCATGTCATTTAAAATTACTTAGAATTTTAAATATATGGCAATCAAATTATTGCTATTCAATTAACGCTAACTGGATTCTAAATTGTTTTGTTGCTAATTATAACGTCAACAAACCTTTTAGAGTTTTCTTAGTTTGTTTTAAAATTTTATTGTTGTCATATTAATTAAGAAAACTGCCCAAGTACTTGTAAAATTAAGCTTTGTTAAGTAATCGTGAAGTATTTAAAATCATTCAATGTTTAAAATGTATATTTTATCAAGTTAGCTTGTGTCATTCATTGCATTTACCTAGTGTACTTAATGTTGTCATAAATTATACAGTTTCCTGCAAATATTTTAAAATTACTTTAATAATGTTGTCAGTTGTGTGATATTTTATAATAGACTAGCAGTATGTCCGTTCTTCGTACTGATTATATAATACAAGAAACTTAAAATTCAGAATTTGAGGTGAAGTTTCAATATTTGGAGACTCTATTTTTGAAATTTTATAATAATTCTAATGAAAAGAAAATAGGTGAGCTCTACCGTACTGAGATAATAAACAGACAGATAGATGTACAACATACAATTTTATGTATACTGTTAATAGCAAATATACCCGACATTGCCCATGATTTAAAATATGTGCAAATTCCTGCAGTATTCTAAATGACATTCTTACTCAAAACATTCTATTAAAATATTACATTTAATTCTCCCTTCACTTAATTCATTTAAATTTGATTCTCCTTTCTGCGTTTTCTACAAAATTATCTTCAAGCAGAACTGAAGAATAAACCATCCTCGTTCGAAAGCAAATTATAAAATATATATGAAATTGGATCAATATAAACTAAAATGAAAGCGCTAAAATGGTATAAAAATGGTTATAAAATTTTCTTTTATATCGATTTCTTTATTATTTAAATCTTAAAAAATTTAATAATCTTCTGTCTAATAAACACATTTGATTTAATTGCGTTGCTAAGAATCATGATATAATTTTCTTAATAAATTTGCGGAAAATATATCATCTGCATAATTCTATTTTTATGGAAGGTTTAATTGTGGGATTTTTATTCATATCTCGACAATCCCTGGTCCTAGAAACTCAAAACATGGACTAAATTTTAAGTAGGGCTATTTCAAGGCTACCCACAGAATTTTCATGAAATTCGATGCAGCAATTCTACCGTGATGATGAGATAGATAAACACACAGACAGATAGATGTATTTTCAATTTTATTTATATAGATAAAAAAATGTCATTCTCTTTTTAAGATATTGTCAATAGTAGCAATCGTATATAGTGTCAATCGTAGCAATAAAAATGCTACACTAAAGTTATGAAAGTAAAATAATGTAAAATGTAATATTTTACACATCAAATAACATATTTTTAACCGTTTGATAAGTAAGTAATTGCATATAAAAGATTTAGTATCTTAATATATTGCATGTATATTTTTTATTGTTTGTTATGGCATGCTGAAATTTTAAAGGAATAGGTTAAGAAGTCATTTGTGTTTAAGTTGTGCACATTTTTTTTTTATGTAGCGAATTATTATGTTATTGAAAATTGTTAAAATAACTTGGAAAAAAGCAAAGTATTTAACTTACAATTTCAAGTTACCATTGTATATTTCATTATATTATAGTTAATGTTATTTTAATAATACAAAGCTAATTTAATCTTTCTTGCATTTTCACTTCAATGGAATTGTAAATGAAATATTAATACCAAAAAGTTTTATTATACAGCTTTTTAAATTTTCAAAGCCCCTGAGGTATTTCAAACTCTATAATTAAGCAAAATTGTTTACAATTTGTTAATGTGTGGTAGTAAAAAAAGGAATATAAGATATGCTATATTAGAAAACCTGAACTTCTACAAATTATAGTGCATAGGTTAATGAATGACATTCAACTAGTATTTTATCTTAATTCTAAATCATTTTACAATTCATAGCAGCCAAAATGAATAAAATAAAATGAAATAAAAATAAATAAACACGTAAGCATATTAAAAGTTAAATTCTGAGTTTCTTTTTATGATTGTCTTATGATATTTAAAGATATAGTATTCAGTAATCATTTTAGTTTCTGCATACTTTATCTGTAAGCACGCATACTTTAGCTGAATGTACTGAAGAATTATTCAAATAAAATGCCTGATTAAGCAATAAATACACAGGATTCTTTTTCAAACTTTTATTAAAACACTAACTGAATGGAATCCTTTCATCTTTGCTCCCACAGTGAATTTGAGTCATTATAAATATTTCATTTTAAGGAAATGTACAGCAATATTAATATTTTAAATCACCCATTTTAATGAACATTATCGAAAATACTTCCAAATTTCATGAATATTATTTGATTTACCGATAAATTATGATTCCTTTACATCGAATAAAGAATTAAAAGGGAAGCAAATAGCAAAAGCTCCGATCGCGATCTGGAAGACCTACTCGCAGTGGGCCTACAAGCCAAGCCGTCAAAAATTAGTGCTCCGGCCTCTGCTTTCGGAGGCGACGATTATACGTGCCGTGTGCGGCTCATACATTAAATCTCGTCGTTAATGACGCTGCTAGCTCCAGTGGTGAAATTTCTGTTTTTTTATATGGTACAAGAGGTATATAATTACTTTTCTGCGTCCCCATATCGATGGGATTTACTAAAAAGACACGTAAAAAGTCTAACTTTAAAACCATTAAGTGAAACAAGGTGGGAAAGTCGTATCAATGCTATTAGATCTCTAAAACAAGACCTAAAAAACATTATTACCGCATTAAATGCCTTAATTGAAGATACCACCAGAGACACGAAAACCAAAATGGGTGCTGAATCAATAATTAAAAGTCTTGAAACATTTAAATTTTTGTGTTCAATTTTAATTTGACATGATTTATTATCAAGAATTGATGTATTGAGTAAAATGCTTCAAAATCTTAACTTAAACATCGCGAAATGCATTGAAGGCTTAGATAATCTTAAAAAGTATTTAGTTTCTCAAAGATCTGACGATAATTTAAAAATATTTGTCGATTCAGCAACAACACTTGCTAGAGATTTAGGTATTGATCCCGAATTTCCCATGTCGAAGCTCAGGAAAAAGGTCCGTTTATTTGATTACGAGGGCAGTGATGAACCAGTTTCAAATCCCTTCCAGCAATTCAAGACTGCTTTCTATTTTACAATTCTTGATTACGCGATCTCTTCGGTAAATGAAAGAATTACCTTATTATCTGAGTGCCATTCAATATTCTGCTTTCTGTATGAGTTTCACAACATTTCTAATGATGATCTCATGAAAGCCTGCATGGACTTAGATAT
The DNA here is from genome assembly GCA_951213105.1 of Amaurobius ferox. Taxonomy (NCBI): domain Eukaryota; kingdom Metazoa; phylum Arthropoda; class Arachnida; order Araneae; family Amaurobiidae; genus Amaurobius; species Amaurobius ferox. The sequence continues at coordinate 509,824 of OX578146.1, forward strand.
TAAGTTACAGGTACAGGAGGAAGGAAGTATTGTGAAAGATATAGACGGTATACAACTCTTTAATGAAATAACTTCATTTAGAGATATTTTTCCAGGTAAAAAACAGCCAATTGAGATATTACAAATTATAGTCAAAAATGATCTCATTCCCTGTTTCCCAAATTTTGCTCTAGCAATAAGAATTTTTTTAACCTTACCTGTTTCTGTGGCTTCAGGTGAAAGAAGTTTCAGTAAATTAAAAATTATTAAAAATTACTTGAGAAATAATATGACACAAGAAAGGATTTCAGATTTGGGCATCATCTCTATTGAATCCGAAATCTCTAAAAAAATTGATTTCACCGAAATTATTGACAAATTTGCTTCTCAGAAAGCCAGAAAATTTATTTTATAGTTAACTATTAGGTAGTCTGTATAAGGACTGATTTATATACTTTTCGTTTCACGAGATTTATGCTTTAGTACTTTTTTTTATTAGATTATATTTTCTGAGTAAATACTGTTGTTTTGCATTTCTAATTATAAAATGTATATTTTTATTTCAAAGGTAATATTTTTGTTTGTTTATTATTTTGTTAAAATATTTTGTCGCTATTATAACCTATTAGCTGGCCAAAAGATAAAGTTTTGCACTTCAAATTTTATTTGCATTTTTATTAATGTTTTACTTTTTACTCTTATACAGTTAGATGAATTTATAACGTCAACGTTAAGTATTAGTCAAAATATGAAAAATTCTCTAGAGGGGCGGCACATTAGCTCTTTGCACGCGGGCGGCCGACACCCTAGGATCGGCCCTGTTTCTGACATTACAGATATTGGCTATTCCATGCTGACGAGCACATAATAAGTGAAAAACTAGTCCATAAATGCTAGTATCTGAGATACGACTGATTTCCAAATTTTGGGGATGCTCCTTACAAGTGGATTTTGTGATTATATACATAACATATTCCAAATTATGTCAGTATGTGTAACAAGGCTACCCCTTAAGGATTTCCAAGTTATTATGTTTATTATATAATTTTTCATGCTGCATCATATTTCCATCATTGGAACATTACGACTTTTGCCCCCTCCTCCAACAAAATCTTAAAACGGTGCCCTTCATGTGCAAACAATGTATATGTTTGTGTGTGGACACATTATCTCAAAAACAAATTAAACAATTCGAATAAATTTTAGAACAATTTTAGTAAAGAACATTATAATGGAATTGAAGATACTTCAAAACTGTATAAGGTATATTCATAACACTATAACAAAATTTATCTAATATTGTTTATGTGTTTTTTAAAAGATTTCAATGAAATATTTTATTTTTATAATACCAAATACCTGAAATAAAATACCATTATCTGTCTCTTTACTGACAAAAATAAAAAACAAGTGGTTATATTATACATTATTTACTGGTGGTTTTCTTTGCAGGTAGACATGTTTATGGACTATAATCTGAATCTGACTTTTGTTTTAAATTATTCATAAAATATCCCAATATACTTAATTTGGAGTAAATTAGATACATTCCAAACTGCTGTAATGCATTGAATTATGAAATGTACAGAGACATTATAACATAGTATAAAATGTGCTTACATGTACAACATGGGTAAATTTTCCAAAAACATTACAAAGTTGTTTTTACATTCATGTAGAAAAATGCCAAATGAATGCCAATGAAAGAAATTTCGACGTGTTTTCTGTTCTTGTAATTGGTACCCATCAAATTGTATATATTTTCATTTTAACTAAAAAGTATTAAAAGTAAAAATATTCGTATTTTTATTTTTTTTTTATATCCTCTACATCTTTGCACAAGAAAATTCTATCATTAAGTATAATGTTTTGAAATTCATACTTTATAACACATAACTATCAAATTGCCAAATATGGCATATTATATTTCATTAAAATATGTTTTGTGCCATTACAGAAACAGCGTTTTCGCGCCGGATTGCTAAGTGAGAGTTTAAACATTTTAATATTAACTATCTAAGTTCAAAAATTAAAAAATATATATACTATCATTCATGATTCTTTCTCTACTACACGATAAAAATAAAAAATAAAAACGTGAAAATTCCTCATTAGTTCGGACGAATCTACGTCGTAATAACGAGTTCTTGTATTTTAAACTAAAAGAACTATTTTGAGTTGCGGTAGATTAAAAGAAAGTGTCTAAATATATGTGTCAATTATATTATGTGTTATAAATATGTTTATTAATGAAATATTGATAGCGCTAGATGTATTATAACAATGGAGTTAAGAATAATATTATGAATAATCAAGATTTATCTCTATATATGAAATTAAATATTAAAGAAATTGATCAATTTAGATAAGTGTGTTTATTTATATCTTGTGTATTTGTCTCTCCGGCTTGAGAACCGGGAGTTTACATGCTCCACCCTTAGTGAAGGCATCAAAGGTAAGTCCTGGTATAGTAATTTTTGATAAGGACAACTTTACCTTATGACATTTCGCTCCACCCAAAAGGAAAATTTTTAGGTAAATCTATTATAAGATGTATTGTTCATTTTCGATTAATATGTCCCCCAAATGCCCTTCAAATACCCTTCCCCCCAAATGCCCTTCAAATACCCTTCCCCCCAAATGCCCTTCAAATACCCTTCCCCCAAATGCCCTTCAAAGCCAGGGACCCCATGCAAGCTTGATCCATCTCTGATGACTGTACGTTTAGGTCCGAGAGTATAACCGGGAATGTCATTAGTAGCAGAGAGCGACGGTAAAAACCAACCAACAAAACTGTAATGTATGATGAAAACGGACTGTGCACCTTGAAATCAATCCTATTATAGATGCTCTTACTACTGAAATAAACAGTTCCACAAAATGCTACTTGACAAACTGAAATTCATTGAAAAAAATTAACTTCAGTGTGGCTCAACTCGATATTCTCATAGCAGAATCCATTGTTAAGTAGCTTGTTTTTTGTTTGCAAATTTTACAAGAAAAAAAATTTCAAAACTCTTTATTGTTGGTTCAATGATCATAATACAATGATCATAATAAAACATGTTATCTTTCATTTTAAAATCTTGAAAATGTCTTTCGACTGATACTAAGTTTGACAATGTATCCCATCCCGAGAGGAGAGGGAAATCTTTTGATTGATACCATACTTGGCAATGAACCCCGTGGGGGTAACTTACCCATCAATGGCGGAAGGGGTACTAATGATCTTCATGAACACAAAAATTGTATCACAACTATTTTTCAATACGATTGTAACTGCTAGGTTTCATGATTGTTGAGCCATAAACAACCTCTTTTATGCATAATTATATTAAATTTTGTCCTATGCTACCAAAAAAATATAAAATTTCACAGTTTTCACTTAATTTATAAAAGTTCTATCTAGTTCTAGATTTTTTTAATAATAAACTGGATATAAAGTATCGTGAAAATCCATTAATATTTATGGAACCTATCGTACACACAAGAAATTGACCGCAAACAGAGGGACATCATTCTAAATATAGTCGAAACGTGTTCAAGAGACACTAAAACACATATTGTCAAAATTTTTCATTAAAACAATACTTTCTTTATACTATATTCTACAGAATGAAATACAATTGAAATAAAAATTAAATACTGTTATAGGGGAGGAGGTGCTTGAGGAGAATAAAGTGCTTTAAGAAAAATAATAAGGAGGAGAATAAAGTACTGCTCAGCGTTAAGAAAAGTACATGGAATGAAAATTCACTAAATTCATTGCAGGGTTAGATTCAAATCTGTTACTTTCAAAACACGCATGACTGGATATGAAGAAAGTGTACAGTGTATGTTAAAATTCAAACCATAACTTCTATTACTGAAATGTAAAGATACACAGAATGGTGCTAGACAAAATCATGATTTCATTGCAGCATAACACATTTAAATCAACAAATTCTGTTACCTTTATTCTAAAAGATGCAATCGAAACTTCACATATCAGAGGAAAAACTCAATACAATACTTTATATAGTACAAGTGATTTCTAATGCCATGTCAAACAAATAAATAATCCACTATACATGCAATTAATTTGTTATACTGTCAGACAGCTAAGTGGGGACCTGTTCTGCCAACTACGGCCTTCAGGTTTTTTTCCCCACCGCTGAGAGTCGTCCATGGACGACCCAGCTGAGGTCCAGAAGAGGCACAGTGGTCTAAACTTGACCGAAAACCCAGGGCAAGACTAACGCCAAAGAAGGGAGGAGATCTTTTGGACCCTTGACCACACACACCACACCTAGAGAGCAGCCAAGTTGTGAAAGGGCCCGAGGCGCCCATGCCGGGATTCCCCTGCATGGGCGTCCCAGGCCAAGCCCCCTTCTCCCTAAGGAGAAAATGGGGCACTAAAACGGTGCGTGAACGACTCAATTACAATGCAGTGACCGCCCAAAGACGCCGAAAAGAACAAAAAAGGTTAACCAAGGAGGATTGTAGTTTTAGCAGTGGATTCCGACTTTCTACCCCTCGGTAGTTATGCAGAGGCAGTATGCAACTTAAAGAGGCGCTGTCGTAACCCGGACTTATACCCGTACTGCCGGGTTAACTTAACCTAGAGAGAGGAAGAAGAAGAAGGCGAGAAAAAGGGCGGCAATAGCCAGGGCCGGGAACAGAGCACCAGAGTTCTGGTAACACCAGGGAGGGGGAAAAAGCACAGGAGGAGTGCAATGCAAGAGCAAGTGCACGACGAAATATTAAAGGATATAATTATGACTACAAAAAGGGCTATTGAAAATAATACTATTATAAGACTAATAAAGAAAATAAAATAAGACTATAGTACACTAAGTACTACTAGGAGCTTAAGCTAGATAAAACAAATAGACTAGACACAGCGAACAAGGAGATATACTGTAGCAAACAGAGAAGCTAAGTAACACTAATCGCAGCTGATTAAAATATTCTAAAGTAGCCAGGGCCGGGAACAGAGTACCAGAGTTCTGGCAACACCAGGGAGGAGGATAAAGCACAGGAGGAGTGCATTGCAGGAGCAAGTGCACGACGAAATATTAAAGGATATTATTATGACTACAGATGGGACTCCTGAGAATAATACTATTATAAGACTAATAAAGAAAATAAAATAAAACTAAGGAGTACTAATAATGGAGCTTAAGCTAGAATAAACAATTAGACTAAACGCAGCGAACAAGAAGATATACTGTAGCAAACAGAAGAGCTAAGTAACACTAATTCCAGCTGATAGAGACATACTAAAGTACTACAGATATAAAATATGCTAAGTTAAAATAAACAGAAATACTAAGTACTACATAAACTCAGACCCGGTGAGCGACTTACCAAGGACAAGGACGACCTGCACAGGAACTGAAAGGAAAAGGTTAGCGGCTGGGCCTGAGATGCCGGAGGCACCCAAGTGGCCAGCAGACTTACCAAAACAACCTCCTGGGCGAGGCTTGTCAGGGACCTTGGGAAGCAGCTGGAGAGCCTGAAAGGGAAGGTATTAACTTACATACCTGAGAGTGGGATGTGGCTAGGCTTGCATCAGGCAAACGTCCGTAGTGATGCAAGGCTAAGGGGACGAGAGGCTGAGAGAGCGCTGTTAAGGGCTGAAAAAGAAATATTAAAGGTTGAAAGGCAAATGAGTATATTAGCTAAGGAGGGCATGATATAACGACTAAAGGACCATTGTCCCTGAACACAAGGCACCATCATGGTGCGAGATAACTAAGCAGAAAGCCGGGTGGTCGCAGGGACAATTCCCCTGCTGGCCAAGGCGGAACCGGGGCCTCGATTTCGAGGGAGCAAACCTTAGAGATAAACTGCCACATCTCAGGTGGGCAACACCAAAAATAAACTACTGGGACAATCCCCCAGGGAAAACCAGAAACAAGAAGAGAAATGGAGATGTCACGCAGGCAAAGGGAAGGACGGAGGAAAAGGGTGCCCAGGTGACGAAAGCGGCAAGAAGTTCAGAGGAGGGAGAAAAAGGATCCTACCGTGGTAGGGAACACTGGAGGAAAGGCCTCCCAGTGTCGGAGTGTCATGCAGGAGTAGAGGTCCTCTCCGAAAAATCAGGTGGGAACATCCTTCCACCAATTCCCAACCACATCCTCCCCTTGGAGAGAAACCCGCTTGAGGGTTTTTTTTTTTTTTTAACCCTCACTACTCCCGATGACACGAGACCTTTGTGAAGAGACGCACTGACCTGGGAGTATGAGACCAGGAGTGCCAGAGACCGTGATCTGAGTGGAGTTGTGCAAGGGCGCAGCAGCTGGGACTATATGTCTGTTATCTGGTCGATGTTTTCCATCAGCCAGAGGATGATCTTTCTAACCTTGTTTTGTAGTTCCTGATTCTTGGTAATGTTATACATCCAAGCCTGCCAAAGGTGTGGAGCTGGTGTCCTAAGGTGGTGTTCTTCTGTTAGCGGACATTCTATGAGGTAGTGTTGTAGTTCACCCTCTTCGCCGCAGGCACAGATTGACGATTGTTTAATATTGAATCTTTTGAGGTATACCGGGAATGCGCCGTGGTTTGTAAATAGTTGCATAAGTAGCCTGCAGCTCCAATGTCGTGAGGGTGTTACGAATCTGAAGAAGGTGTATGTTTTCCTCCCGTCCTGTGCATGGTCACATACATTTGGCCAGGCTTCGACCGATAAGGTCTTAAGCCTTCTTTTTAGGTATGAAGTTGGTCATGGAGGATGCTCAATGGAGGGACTAAGGTCTTTTGTGGCTTCCTTTGCTTCTTTGTCCGCTATTTCGTTACCATGTATGCCGATGTGGGCCCTAACCCAATTAATTATGTACCTATGCCTTAGTTGTTTGATCTCTTCTAATGTTTCTTGGACTATTGGGTTCTTATTGAAGGGCTTATTCAGAGCCGCTATCGCTGATTGGCTGTCTGAATGAATTGTAAATGTTGTGTTCTGCCTTCCAGCCCACTTCAGTGCTTGGAGGATTGCTATCTGTTCCGCTTGGAACACACTATTGTTGTTACCAAGTCTGCTGCGCCAGGAGGAGATTCTGTTGGAACCCTCGAATGCCACAAATGCTGCCCCCACTCCAGAAGCCATCCCTGGGCCATCTGTGAAGATATCAAGTCTGGTTGGTCTACCTTCTTGTCTAATTAAGATTGTTGTGGCGGGGTGAACTTGCCACGGGCTAATTTTGTTTTCATAATCCCCTGGGATAAAGGTATGGCCGAAGGCTGAGGTTTGTTTCCTGAGCCGAGGAATACGTCCATATGCATTTTCATACTGCGCTTTGATGCCAATTGGAATGAGTCCTGTGAGTACCAGCAGGGCCGAAGTTGGAGCGGTCCTATAAGCTCTCGCGCTTGCGAGGGCAAAGTGCCTCTGGCAGCTTACCAGGGTAGCCACGCAAGATTTATTTAAGTTCGATGCCCAGACAGAGGCTGCATAAAGCAGAACTTTCTCTACTACACATTCGTACCAGATTTTGACAAATTTCGGATTTGCACCCCAAGTTTTGGAGGAAATTCTATTAAGGATCTTAAAGGTGTTGTATACTTTAGAGACCTGGGCTTCACAGTGTGGAGCCCAGGAGAGCTTATAATTAATAAGGACACCGAGGTATTTAACGTTATCAACCGGGTTCACGAAGTTGGAGCCTACCTTGAATCTCCTCACGCTGCCTCTGTGTCTACTGGTTGCTTTAAGCGAATGCATTTGCATTGCTTTAGTTTTGCTCCAGTTGATGACCAGGGACTCACCTGCAGCCCACTCGTTGAATCTGTTTGCCGACTCCAGTACATTGCTACGGAGGCTTGTTGTTGCTTTGTCGTTAACTAGAAGAACAAAGTCGTCAGCGAAGGCTTGAATCCTTGTATGGGCTGGCCAGGGTATTTTCAGTGCCGAGTCCGCTACCACGTTCCACAGAAGTGGCCCGAGGCAGGAGCCTTGAGGGCACCCTCCAAATGTTTGTTTCGTCACGGTGATCCCGTTTTCCTCCAAGGTGACGTATCTCTGCGACAAGAAGCTTTTTATTAGGTTTATCAAGTAGCCTGGACAAGGAGACGACTGTAAATGACTAATGATGGACGGCCAGGACAGACTGTCAAATGCTCCGCTTATGTCGAATGAAACCATCATTGTGTGGACTCCCTTGGTCTTGTCTTCTTTCATTTCTTCGATTAGATTCTCTAATGCGTGCTCTGTTGATATCCCGGGCTTGAAGCCAAATTGCTTGGGATGCCAGTAGTTGCTGATGTGGAAACTATGATAAATTCTTCCGTGTATGATTATTTCCAATATTTTCCCCAGAGCTGGGAGAAGACATATTGGACGGTAAACTTTAGGGTCACTAGTAGGTTTACCTGGTTTATGGAACAAGACCAGTATAGCTTTCTTCAATGGAGTCGGAAAATGTTGAATTTGAATACACTTGTTGAGGTAGCAATGTAGGAGAGTCGGTGCTGATTCGTTGATTTTTTTCAGTAGGTTATAATCCACCTGATCAAAGCCTGGTGCTTTGTTAACTTTTATATTCCTTAGAATTCTTGAGATTTCCCCTAGAGAAACCCCTGGGAGGGGTGATCTGTCAATATTGTGGTGAAGGTCTGCGTTGGAACGGTGGTCCGTGTTGTACAACGTGTCTATAAAGTTACTTAGAATGTTGGGAAGTTCTACTTCCGAGTCGAGCTGAAGGGTGTTATAAACTGAACTAGGTGGGGATTTCTTGTTCGTGAGAATCTTAAATTGCGAGCCAAATGAGTCAGTTGTGTCCGAGCAGAATTTTTTCCAGGAGTTATTTCTAGCGTTCAGCACTTGCCTTTTATATTTTGCTCGTTAACTTTTGTATTCTATTTTGTACTTCTCCCTTGTCTCTGGAGTTTGCTCTTTCTGGAACCTACGTCGGAGGGCTCGTATCCTGCTCCTACTGACTTTGAGTTCAATCGACCACCATTTTATTTCTTGCTGTGTATTCCGTTTCCGGAGTTTGTAATTTTTAACTGCTGCTTCTGTCATCTCTCCCAGGAGTCTCTCCGTTGCTAAGTCCAGCTGTTGCGCGTCCTCAATATCTCTAATTTTGCTTACACATCTAAAGGAAATGTCTTTAATCATTTTTCTAAATCTTCTGTGATTGCCATGTTTAGTTTCGAGTCTGTGCCTAGAGTTGTCTGCCAGAAAACCCTCGTCATCTCTCACTTGAAACGTGATGTAGTTGTGGTCACTTAAGGTAGTGACGTCTAAGACTGACCAATTCTTTATATTGTCTGTGATGTTGCCTGATGCTGCTGTAATGTCCGGCCATCCCTTACAAGAGGAAGTCTGGAACGAGGGCCTGCTGCCCTGAACGTTCACCACGTTAAGATTGTGGGATAACAGAAAGTCTGTAAAATCCGTTCCTCTCCTGTCTATATCTGAGTAGCCCCATAAAGTGGAGTGCGCATTGAAATCTCCACAGACCAGTTTTGAGTCACTTAGTGCTCCGAGTATCTGTGACAGGTCTGTGAGGATTTTATCAAAGTCTGCTGATGGTGGAGCATAAGTGTTTGTGATCGATAGCTTGGCTGATCCGTTTTGGAGAATAATAGCTGTGGATTCTTGAGTGCTCTGAATGTTGATTGGGGTTGTCCCCGTGTTTGTTGCTATGATGGCTTTGTTGTCCAATGATTTGTGACATCTCCAGCTATTGCCAAGACCTATCGGCCTACCCGTGTTTGGATTAATGTATGTGTCCTGCAGGAGGGCTACGTTAATGTCATTATCTTTGAGGTACGCGTGAAGGAGCAAGTTTGCTGCTCTACTATTTCTGAGGTTTATCTGTATAAACCTCAGGGTGTTGTTCTGTTCTTTGAAGCTTTGTGGCCGGCCGGGTGTGTTTGTTCTCGTTTGATCTGATGAGGGCTGAGATATGAGGATATCGTTATTTTCTATAGAATGTCCCTGGTCATCGTCCAAAAACTGAGGTTGGCCCAGGGATGCCGCTGATTGTTGTTTGTCTTGTACTTCCATTATGTGTTGTACTTGTGAAGGTTTGCAGATGCAGCATTCGCTACCTCTCCTCTAGCCTGAGCCCTGGACTCGAGTTCCTTGCGGAGACTTGAACCATCACTCCCACCTCCGAGGCGAGCCCGGAATTCCTTCTGGCGAGCCTCCAGTTCTTCCCTCTTTTGTTGGTCGAGGCTCCTCCTATAAGAGGGGAATTCCCTCGTATAGGCTGGGTGACTCGTACTTAATCTTTCCGTTGTGGTCTCTTTTTTATTGTAGGCCACGCAGTTGGAGCACCTTGGGTTATGCTCGTCTCTCTGGCATTCTCTGGTGTTATGTTTCTTGGAGCAGTAGCCGCACCTAGGTGAGGTTGCTCCACAGGACCTCTGCGTATGCCCATACTCCTGGCAACGGTAGCATCTTGTTACCATATAATATTTCTTAACTGGGCACTGTTTAATTTGTTATACTTTACAAAAACAGTTACTACCTTAGCTGATTTCTGAGATGCAGATATCTTTTAAGATTCCTAGCTAAAAAAACACTTAGAAAGTTCGCCGAGATATTATAAACAGCATAACTTATCTAGTGCTCATTTAGCTTTTTTGTGACATACAAACTCCTTTTAAAAGCATTATGTAAAATAAAAATACAATCATTCAAGTATATATGAAGCGTAGATAACATAAAAATAAAGGATACAAATCTTAAAAGTCAATGCATAACCAACAATGATGCGTTTTAGGCTTATGAAAAACCGGCAAGAAAGAAATTATATTTCAAGAAAAAAATTGTTAAATGTTGTCAGATTAATGTTTAAGGCATAAGGTCAACATAATATGTAATTAAATAAGAAAACTTACTTCAATTCTCTCCGAAAAAGCTTCATATTCATAGCATAGCATTCAATGCAAGAATCTACCGAACCATATCAGATCACGTGATTTTCTCGCCACAATTTATGATTTAGCGTTCAAGTTTGGCTATCTCTCTCTCTCTCTCTAGTCAGCCCTGGTTTGGCATTAAAGCGTTCGTGATTCACCTTTTTCGCCAAAGATCACCTAGCGGCCATCCTGGGTTCTGTACGCACCACCGACTCTAAATACGCGTTGGGGAGAGGTAAATTTCGGCTTTTACTAGTAAACCTTTAAAGAGCCAACCAGAAGATTCCTAAGACGTTGCTTCCTTAGATAACTAAGGGAAGTGTTGTCATAGGTTTGATCTACGTTTCTCAAACATGGTTTACGTGAATTCTTGTAAAAATTTCGAGTGAATCGCTGAATCTCCTCTTCTACGCAAAAGACTTTGAGGTCATGGTGAATGACTTCGCTTTGTACAAATCGAGGTACATTCACAATGCATCGTAATGCCTTGTTTTGGAATACTTGCAATTTCTCAATATGCGTTTTTACAGCAGATCCCCAGACAGGACAAGCATACAAAAACGACGGTGCAATAATTTGGTTGTAAGCAGTAAGTTTATTGGGGATGGATAAGTGGGATTTTCTATAGAGAAGTGGGACGAGGGCGGCATAGGATTTTTTAATGGTAGCAAGTTTATCAGACATACGCTCTGTAAAGAGCACATAGGCGTCAAGGGTGATGCCCAGATAATTTACAGAGTGGCAGAATGGGATGGGTTAGTTAAAAGTATTTAAAATGAAATTATGGCTTAAGTTCTCGGTTGTTGGGCTTAAATATATACACTGCACTCTTGGAGGAGTTCATTTTGATTCTCCAGGTCACAAGCCAGTCCTCAAGGCAATGATTTATGTAGCTTTGTAGTGCTTATGTAGCTTTGTAGATTGAACTGTGTGCAAAAGTAGTTAAAATATATAAAGTAGCTACATGTGTGTATGCCTGCATTCTATAACTATTTATTACCAGCCATGGGGTGGTTTGAGTAAAAAGGTACTGATATGGATTGTTATAAGAATTGGCAAATAATTGATCAAAAAACGGATATTTTAGAAATTTACAATCGTTTAACCCCTATTTTCAGTAGGATATATCTAAATTTATCTTTTTTGGTGGATATTTTTAATTAACCGGAAAATAAAATATTAAATTTCATTAAAATATATACACGAGTTTTTTTAAGAAAAATCGTTTTGCATATTTTCCTTCTCGCTCGCATATACTTTGCAAAATTCACTAGTAAATGTATACATCTTTAGAACGCTAGTTAGTGACTAAGGTAAAAATGAGTAGTAGTGTAAATCCACTTAAAGTGCACTTTAGCAATTGAAATCTTTAAATATAAATTGTTATTCAAGTATTCTAAATAACTTATTTTCCCCACAGAGTTAAACTTCGACCTTTAATGGGTTTAGTTTCAATTTTTATTTGCCATCATCGTCCGTTTACTATTACACATTATGATAAAAATAATGCCCTTACGTTTCTTCGCATTCTACTACACAGGTCGTTTATTGACGCTCGTGCCCATGCTCTATAATAATATCGGAATTATAGCTTACGTAAAGAAAGAAAACACAGAAAAAAGGATGTAACGCAATTGAAGCGACATATTGGTGTTACGTTTCATATTGACCCAGCCCATACTTCCTGCTAGAACGTTGCCAATTCCCAGTCAATCTCCCCAAGCAGGGGAATTTTAACATGGAAATACATATGAGCAAAGGCGCTGAAATGTTACAAAGATACCAAATCTTCAAGGCCAATTTTATTTAAATAAAAATTAATTAAATTATTCACTTAATGTTGAGATTATAAAAAATAGGTTTACACACGAATTTATCATTTTAAAACTATTTCTGCCAAAAACGTTCGTCCATTTCTCAGGTAAGGGAAGAAACTAAGCTGTTTCAAAATTTTATTGTTGCGAACGTGTAATATTCTCTCCCTGCCGTCTCCCGTCTCGTTTTCCGTCTTTATTGTGGACCAAACGGTGTCATCGGACTTTTCTTCAGAAGACAGCGGTGCGAACATTCTTTCCCTGACGTCACTCTACGGTTGCCAGAATTTTGAGTAAGAAGGGTTTCTAGATTTGGCGATTTATAGCCAATTTGGCGACTTACAGAAGCTTCGAGAAACATAGCCAAATAACGATAATTCTACGAGATATTAGACAATTCTGGAAATTTCTACAGAGAGATTTCCAGAAGTTTCTATAACGAGACTATAAAAGGACTCATCATCCCATTGGAGTTCAGTTGGGAGTTAAAGAATGGACGTGACATGAGCTACGTTGAACTGTGATTTTGGTCAATGTTTTGTGAATAGTAGCCGCTGTTTTGTGAAATTACTTTCGTCAATATTTTGAGAATAATATCGCTTATTCTGTGTAATTAGTGGAGCATTTAAGTGATGTTTTTCTGTGTACTGTTCCTGTTTACTTTGGACTTTGTAATGCACACACAACTTTTGAACGTCTGTTGGAAATTGTGCTGAAAGGACTCTCTTGTAAATCCTGCCTCTTCTATTTGGACTACATAATTATTGTTGGACGGTCATTTGACGAACATCTACAAAACCTTAGGCGGGTATTTGAAAAATTAAAGAAGCAAACTTTTCCAGTCGTATATTTGGAACATATTATATCTGAAAAAGGTGTAAGGACCGATCCTGACAAAATCAATGCTCTAAAAGAATGGTGTAAACCACAAGATGTTCATCAACCAAGGAGTTTCCCCGGTCTCTGTGCCTATTATCGTCGTTTAGTAAAGAACTTCTCAAACATTGACAGACCCTTGCATCGGTAAACAGAAGGAGACAAGAAATTTGAATGGACGGAAGAATGTGAAGATGCCTTCAATCGGCTAAAGGAAATGCTACTTTCAGCCCTAATTTTGTCATATCCTCAACCAACATAGAGCTTTGTAGTTGATACCAATGCTAGTAAAGAAGGAATAGGGGCAGTTCTCTCCCAGGAAATAGGAGGGCAAGAACATGTCATCGCATATTTTAGCAAATGATTGTTGAAGCCCGAAAGAAATTACTGCGTGACTAGCAAAAAACTGGTGGTGACTGTTAAATCCATAGATAATTTCCATCATTACCTCTAAGGAAGAAAATTCTTGTTGCGGACAGATGACGCTGCTCTGAGCTGGCTCCTCTGTTTTAAGATCCCTGAAGGACAGGTCGCAGGATGGATTCAGCGATTTTAAGAATACGACATGCAGGAGGGGTAAATCCTGGACGGGGGTAGAAAGGGGGAAATGGGAAAATGTGGGGTTAAAATTTTTTAGAAACTTTTTCGGGTGGCAACGATTTCGTAGTCTTGTACGAGGGGTTAGGAGGAAATAAATTTTTCGAATGAGTTTTTTTAAAGTATTGGAGAAACTGTGTTGGAGGTGGTAACGGCTGAGGTTCACCAACGGAGGCTGTGCAGTACCCTCAGCGCCCCCTAGCGGTGGAAATCGGAACTATTGAGATGAAACTTGGAATTTTTTCTAAACATTGGAGAAACGTTTTGGGGGTGGCAACGGCTGAGGTTCTACGACGGAGACTGTGCAGAACCATCAGCGCCCCCTAGCGGCACATTATGGTATTAAAATTGGAACTTGGGATTTTTTCTGATATTGCATATTTTTCTAAGTTAATTAAAGGATGTTAATTAAAATTGAGTTAATTAAATTAAGTGATTAAATACTGAATATCCCTCCGCCTTCTAAAGGGAAAAAAGAGTGCTTACACTATCCGTATGCCAAAGGCATGCCAAGAGAGAAAAAGAGTTCTTACACTATATCGCGGTTACGAATTGAACTGTGAAGTTAACTGCCAGAATCCCGCATGATGAAGGGAGATACTTGAGAATTTTTTAAAACATATTTTAATTCACTTGAATTTCACAAAATCGTGATTTTTACTAAGAGAATTTCGTAAATGTGAGTTCTTTTCTTATAATGTTTGGCAAATGTAAGTTTTTTACTTTTCAATAACCACGCATGTGCTAATTTCTCTTTGGGAATTACCATTTTTTAATGTTTTTTTCACAAAAACGTGATTTTTACTAATAAAATTTCGTAAATGCGATTTTTTTTCTTATAATTTTTCGCAAATGCGAATTTTTACTTTTCAAAAACCACACATGTGCTAATTTCTCTATGGAAATTAACATAAGTTTTCACACTTGTGTCATTTTTTAACGTTTTTTCACAAAAACGCGATTTTTACTAACAAAATTTCGTAAATGTAAGTTTTTTTCTTTTAATTGTTCGCAAATGTAAGATTTTTACTTTTCAAAAACCACGCATGTGCTAATTTCTCTATGGGAATTAACATAGGTTTTCACACTTGTTCCATTTTTTAACGTTTTTTTCACAAAAACGCAATTTTTAGTAACAAAATTTCGCTAATGTAAGTGTTTTTCATATAATTTTTCGCAAATGTGATTTTTTTACTTTTCAAAAACCGCATATGTGCTAATTTCTCTATGGAAAGTAACATAGGTTTTCACATTTGTGCTGTTTTTTAACGTTTTTTCACAAAAACATGTTTTTTACTTTTAAAAACTAACAGAAACATGTTTTTGAAGTAGCTGAATTTCGGGAATTTGAGGGGGGGTGTATACCCAATAATCGTAGATATCTGTTTTAAAAATATATATTTTAAAAAGTCGGTGAATGGGTTTTCGCACTTGTACCAATTTTTCTTCACAAAAACTAATAAAAAACGTATTTTAATCCACTTGAATTTCACGAAACTGCGATTATACTTGTTAAAAACTAACAAAAACGTGTTTTTGAACTAGCTGAATTTCGGGAATTTGAGGGGGCGTGTATACCCAATAATAGCAGATACTTGTTTATCTGCAAAACACTTAATTTTAAATAATTGCAGTTACTAATTTCTTCACAGGAATGTGTCTTTATGCTCGTGTTATTTTATACGTGTATGAGGATATCTTTAAATTCTATCATGTTTTGAGGTGCCTTATTTTAAATATGAGTATGTCCTCAGTGTAATGTGTGTAAGTCAAATAGTTCTTTAAATTGTACCACCCGTCCATTTACACTAGATAAAAAAACAACAAGTGTCTAATATCTAATGTAAATGAACGCTACAATTTATCTGTGATTCTCATTTATTTGAGAATCTTCCATCTTTCGAAGTTTCATCAAAGTTGGAGTATTCTATTAAAAAGCATCTTCAAAGTCTCTTCTACTAAAAGACATTTTTTCCCGTCTTTTTTCTCTTTTCTCCAAAGTATTCAATATTTCTTGTTCTCAAAAAAACAATTTTGCAATGTCTGGAAAGCCTTCTCACACTGTGGAGTCCATTTATATTTTGCGTCCTTCTGCGTTAAGTCTGAAAGTACCGCCGTAATCTGCGCTTAATCTTTTATTGAATTTCGATAAAAATTGCACACTCCTCAAAATCTTTCAACCAAGTTTTCTCAACGTCTTTGGCACTGGAAAATATATTATTTTGTTTATATAACTGTCCATTGGACTTATTCCTTTATCGGTAATCTCGAATCCTAAATAATTAATTTTTGGCAAGAAAAAATCGCATTTGCCCGGGCTTAGCGTTAAATTATTCTCCCTAAATTTGTTAAAAACTAATTCTAATTTATGTTTCATTTCCTCATAAGAGTCTGCTGGGACAATCACATCGTCAATATAAGCTAAAATGTTTTGGTCTTGCAAATCTGATAAAATGGTATCAATAATATTTTGGAAAATTGGCACTGAGCTAACGTGCTCGAAAACCATCCTACTGTACTTGAAATTGCCAAAAGCCATTACAAAAAAATATTCTGTACTTCTGGGCTTAAAACAACTTGGTTGAATGCACTGTTAAAATCACATTTTGAAAAAAATTTAAATCCTGCTAATTTGGTGATAATATAACTTATTCTAGGGATGTTGTATGGAAAAATTGTAGATATGTTATTTATTAGTCTTAAATCTAGACAAAGTCTATGTCCGCCATCCTTCTTGCGTACCAAAATCATTGGACATACATAATTTGAGTGAGTTCTAGAAATAATTCCTGCTTGTTCCAGGTCTTTTAATTGTGCTTTCGTAGTGTTTTGTAGAGAGTACGGTATATCATACAGTCTAGATTTGATTGCGTGGTTGTGAGCTAATTCAAGTTTGGGTTGGATTAGGTCCGTAGCCCCTATGGTCGAAATGTTTTTGAAAAGATATCCGCATGCTGTAATGCAAATTGTTCAAAATCGAATTTCGACTGATTGGGATTCGGTCGGTGTACTTGGTCGAGGAAGGACGTTTTATACTGAGCTCCTCACCACGTGTTTCTTTCTGAGTTGTACTTGTGTTTTTTGATGGCTGATTCTGTTGGTCAGCCTTTGAACTTTGATGACTTTTTATTAGCTTTTGATTACGAAAAACTACTAAAGGACTGATACGTTTATAAAGAGGAGTTTCCCAACCATAAATTTGTTCCTGTTACAGCACAGCAACGTGCAACGTGGTTTGTTAGATCTCCTGGCTCCAGCATGGCGGAGCAACCGATGTTAAAGCTGAGTAGTATATGGGGCTGACTCTGGGACACCCAGAGACAGCCCCATATACTACATATTCCTATCATATTTCAAAGATTTAGGACAACCTCTGAGACCAAGCATGCATAAAATCATTAAAATATGGGTATTTTTTTAAAAATCAAAAATCAAGAGAGTTTTAAGACTCTAAAATTTCATGTTTTTTAACTTAAAAAATGAGTTATATGAATATTATAGAGACCGAATTTTAACTTTTTTTAGATAAATGCGTGAAAAAAGAGAACTTCCAAATGAATGGAAGTTCTCTAAGCTTTAAAATAAATGGGGGGACCGTTAGTCCCCTCATAAAAGAAGAGATTTTTTTAAACATGGGAAAATTATCCACAAGGTGAAAAAAAATTATTTTATTTTTCAAAGTTTTTTAGAAAATCAGAGGATTTATATGAAAGTCAAGTTTAGATAAATGCGTGAAAAAAGAGAACTGAATGGAAGTCCTCTAAATAAACTTTAAAATAAGATCTTCAGTTCATCATTACACTCAAAATATATTGATGACGAAACGTGTCCGTAATTTACGGGCGCGTTTTTTAGAGATGAACAGATAGATCATAAAATTATCATCTTAAATTTATTAAATTTTCTATTCCTGAGTGATTAAGCTTTCTCTAATATGTATTTATTATCACCTAAATATAAAAATATATATCTTCCTTTATTGATTTTATTTATCGATCTATTAGAAAGTTGTCCATGTTTATTCGAAAGGTAATACTCTTTTTCTTCACCTTCTACAATTAACTTTACGATTGCTGTACCCGCAATCATATTTTTAATTTTTTTCAATGATATCAGATCATATTTTCCAGGATATAAATCATCTAATACATATGTTTGACGATAACCACTCAGACTATTGAACTCTTCCATTTATTAGTAAACATTTTTTATAAATTCATCCATTCTTCATAATCTGTAAAACCTCTATGTTCCATCTCTTTTTTAAGACTTAGTCTGTATTTGTCTTCAGACTTTGACTCTCTAAATATTTTTTCTGCTACAATATTTTTTTGTTCATTATCAGAAATCGTAATAGAAACATCAGGATCAAATCCACTTAGTACATTAATTATTCTAGTTACTTTCCCAACGAAACATGTATCCTCTTTTAGTTCATCTTTTAACACTTTTATAATTTCATTTTTATTCACATTTTTTAAAATTCTATTAAACACAACAACTAATATCTCTCTTAATTTAATATTATGGAATTCCTCCTCCAATAAGTTAATTTTTATATCTAATTCTTTAAAGCATTCATCTAAATCATATGTAATTTCTGTATTTAATAATTTTATGATACTCTCTCTCAAAGATTTTTGAATATATGTATTATGCACATTTTGAGAGTCATTATATACATTATTATGAAATAATTGTCTTATTAAAATCGGGGGTAAATTTATTATATCTGTATCATAGCATACTTCATATATTCCAGGTAAAAATATTAATTCATTTAGAGATGTAATATCATTTTCGTTACAATTTAATCTTTCTAAATTAGTTAAATTTTCTATTCCTTCAAGGGATGTTAATTTATTTCCCTCACAATTTAATTCTTTTAAATTAGTTAAATTTTTTATACCTTCAAGAGATGTAATATCATTTTTGCTACAATTTAATGTTTCTAAATTAGTTAAATTTTCTATTCCTTCAAGAGATGTTAATTTATTTCCCTCACAATATAATTCTTTTAAATTAGTTAAATTTTTTATTCCAGCAAAGGGTATTAATATATTTCCTCCGCAATATAATTTTTTTAAATTAGTTAAATTTTTTATACCTTCAAGGGATGTTAATTTATTTCCCTCACAATATAATTCTTTTAAATTAGTTAAATTTTTTATTCCTTCAAGGGATGTTAATTTATTTCCCTCACAATATAATTCTTTTAAATTAGTTAAATTTTCTATTCCTTCAAGGGATGTTAATTTATTTCCCTCACAATTTAATGTTTCTAAATTAGTTAAATTTTTTATTCCTAATGTTAATTTATTTCCTCCACAATCTAATACTTTTAAATTAGTTAAATTTTTTATACCTTCAAGAGATTTTAATTTATTTCCCCTACAATTTAATGTTTCTAAATTAGTTAAATTTTCTATTCCTTCAAGAGATGTTAATTTATTTCCTCTACAATATAGATTTTTTAAATTAGTTAAATTTTTTATACCTTCAAGAGATTTTAATTTATTTCCCCTACAATTTAATGTTTCTAAATTAGTTAAATTTTCTATTCCTTCAAGAGATGTTAATTTATATCCATCACAATATAATGCTTTTAAATTCGTTAAATTTTCTATTCCTTCAAGAGATTTTAATTTATTTCCCCAACAATTAAATATAAAAATAGATTTCACTTCAGTAGGATTCTTTATATTTAAGAAAGACAGTTTTTTTTCCATACCATTATTATATGTAACATCCATTTATATAGAAACATTTTTATTAAATATTTATTTATCATCTTTGTTAGTTAATTTATTTCCCTCACAATTTAATACTTTTAAATACGTTAAATTTTCTATTCCTTCAAGTGAAGTTAATCTATTATCTCTACAATATAATATTTTTAAATTAGTTAAATTTTTTATTCCATCAAGAGATGTTAATTTATTTTCATCACAATGTAATATTTCTATATTTATTAAATTTTCTATTCCTTCAAGAGATTTTATTTTATTTTTATTACAATCTAATACTTTTAAATTCGTTAAATTTTCTATTCCTTCAAGGGATGTTAATTTATTTAAATCACAATATAATTCTTTTAAATTAGTTAAATTTTCTATTCCTTCAAGAGATTTTAATTTATTTCCCTCACAATCTATCTCTTCTTTACTACTTCGAATCATATTTAATCTATGCATATAATTTTGCAACATATTTTCTTTATTTTTAATTTCTTTTATAACATTCTTTTTCTGGTTTAATTCCTCCTCTGAAAAATTTTTAGCTCTAGAAATTGTACTTTTTAAGTTGCCTCTTTTCTTAGATAATCCTTCTTTTAACTGTTTAGCTCTTCCATACATCTCCTCTAATTTTTCTTGATCGTTTAAAAATACTGACGGTCTGTATAATTTTTCCTCTTTTAAATATTTTAAATTTAAATTTTGATCGATATCATAAGTATAAGATACTAATTCTTTCACAGCTTCAATAGGCTCTTCTATAGATGGTAATGAAATATTTTCTACAACATTTTGAATACTTTTCACAACTTCTTTATTTGATTTTTCATATTTTTCAATTTCTTGAGTGACTGGTTTATGAAATTCTTCTAAGGTCTTTTGAATACCTATTTTGTCTTTTAGTTGATCTTCATTATTCTTTCTTATTTCTTTTTCTATTTTTACTATTTTAATTGAATCTTTTATTTGCTTTAAAAACTTGTGTTTCCGTTCTTTTTCTAAGTTCATTTATATAATATTAATTTTTTTACTGCAGCTAATTTTATTTTTACTGCAGCAAATTTTATTTTTACTGCTAGTAAATTATGATAAAAATTAAAGATTACACGGAACCAGAAGAATTACCTGATCCTAAACAACATCCTTTGTTACCTAAACATCCATTTAGATTACTTATAGTAGGATCTTCAGGTTCAGGTAAAACAAATTTACTGTTAAATTTGATTTATGATTTATTATTTTTTGATACATTATATATATGTGCAAAAGATTTATACGAACCTAAATATTCTAAATTACAAGAAATATATACATTGTTTGAAGATATAGAAAGAGAAGATATTTTGAAATGTAAGAATATAAAGAATAAGAAAAGATTATTAAAATTATATGATAAATTCAAAAAAAAAAGTATTATTTTCTTCAGATCAAAATTTTATTACTGTAGATGATTTAAATCCTACATTAAAGAATTTAGTTATTTTTGATGATTGTGTGATTGAGAAAGATCAAAAAAACATCGAAGAATTATTTATCAGAGGTAGAAAGAAAAACGCATCCTTTATTTATTTATCTCAGTCATATTTTTTAACACCTATCAATATAAGAAGGAACTGTAATTACGATATATTTTTCACTCTACAACCAAAAGAAAATCAACAGATTATAAGAAAGATAGATGGTTTATTAAGTACTGAAGAATTCAAACAAATATATAATAAAAGTGTTCAAGAAAAATATGATTTTTTTATGTTAGATTTAGTGAATCCAGAAATAAGATACAGGAAAAAATTTAATCCTATATAAATGGATGTATATTTAGAAAAAAGATTGTATGTTTACAGAAAGAGTAGAAATTTGTATCAAAAGATAAGTATTTCATTATCAGTAAGTAAGGTTATTCTAAGTGGAACAGGTTTATCAGCTATTGCCTTTCTACCACTTGCTTTTTTAAGTTTATCAGTTGGTATAGTAGAAGCTATTGATCTTGCATTAAAAATTGCGGAAAGAAAGGAAGAATATAGACATTGTTATAATTTTTATAAAGAACTCATTAATTCGTTTAAAGCTAAGGATATGACAGAAGAAGAAATTTATATGTGTGAAAAGGATTTCATAAAAAGTTTAAAATTTAATCCAGTTGAAAAATACGTAAAACAAATGCAATTGAATGGATATAAATTTCTAAATAAATAAATGGTGTGTAAAAAAATATTCATATTTTTAAAGAAATAAAAGGTGGAGGTTATGTAGGTTTAATTAGAGGTGGTGATATTATTGGATGGTTACAAGATAAAATAAATCCTCCAGAAATGCATTTACCAGGATATCAATATTGTGGTCCATTTACAAAATTAGAAAAAAGATTAAAAAGAGGTGATCCTGGAATAAATAGAGTTGATAAAGCATGTAAAAAACATGATATTGAATACAACAAAACAAAAGATACAAAACTGAGACATGTTGCTGATCAAAAATTAATAGATGATTTAAATGATATACAAGATCCAACATTTCGAGAAAGATTAGCTAGAGGAATTATTAAACCTATTATTAAAGCTAAAAAAACTTTTGGATTAGGTCTTTCTATATATTGTGTCAAGTGTAAAGATAAAACCCCAACTAAAAATTATCATAAAACTACTTCTAAAAATAATAAACCTGTTGATAAAGGTATCTGTACTATTTGTGGAAGTAAAAAGAATACTTTTTTAGGAATTTAAAAGAGGTCTATTATAATCCAGAAACAGGTTATTGTGGAATTAATGAATTGAAAAGAAAAACAGGGTTACCTAATGTTGAAGAATTTTTACATGAACAAGATGTATATACTAGATATAAACCTGTCATTCGTAAATTTAAAAGAAGAAGCGTTTATGTTCCAAACAGTAATAATCAATTTGACGTTGATTTGTTATTTATAAAAAATTATAGCAAATATAATGATGGAACTAATTATTTGTTAACGGTTATAGATGCTTTTAATAAATATGCTTGGGCTTTTCCTATAAAAAGAAAAACATCTGAAGAAGTAGTACAAGGTTTTAAACAAGTTTTTAAAGAAAGAATACCAAAATTCATTTTGACAGATGAAGGTACTGAATTTACAGGAAAACAGACACAAAAATTATTTAAAGATAATAAAAATTATTTAAAGATAAAGAAATAAAATCTGCAATAGCTGAGAGATTTAATAGAAGTATAAGAGAAAAAATTATAAAATATATGCATGCTAACAATACTAAAAGATATATTGATGTATTACCCAAATTACTTAAAAATTATAACAATTCATATCATAGATCTATAAAAATGACACCTGTTGAGGCTAGAGAAAATGAATCTCAAGTTTATAAAAATTTATATACTAAAAAGATCATGAAAAAACCTAAATTTAAGATAGGGGATAGTGCTAGAATATCTACAATTAAGAAAACATTCAGGAAAGTAGATGATTCTACATTTACTGAAGAGATTTTTATAGTTCCTGAAGTATTGAAAACAGATCCATTTACTTATCGATTAAAAGATTTAAACAGTAAAGAAATTGAAGGAACTTTTTATGAAAATGAAATGGTAAAATATAATAAAAAAGATGATGTATATAAAATTGAAAAAATCATAAAAAAGAAAGGAAATAAGTATTTTGTAAAATGGCTAGGATATCCAGATGAATTTAATAGTTGGACATCTGAATTAGTTTAAAGATAAATGAATAAGATGAAATTAATCTATGATTCAGAAGAAGAAGAATATTTTTATGTTATCGATTATGAAAGTTTAAAACAAAGATATAATAGTAGAGTTTGTTATTTTAATCGATTAAGAAGGAGATATAATATATCTCAAGAAGTTGAGGATATGTTTTTAAAATTTTTAGATTTTATGTATTATGAGAAATCAATTAACTATTACTATTTTTTGAAAAAGATTTGTGATATTTTAAATATTGAAAATAATATAAAAGTCCAAAAAGTTAAAAAGAAATATGAAAAAATATGGAATGATTTCTTACAAAGTATTTCAAGAAATGTTTCCTAATAAATGGAGCTTACAAAAAAGTGTATACACTGTTTGACTATGAAATCAGTAAATGAGTTTTACATATATCATAGAAATGAAAAAATTTATTTCCAAAGTCATTGTAAATGTTGTGATTCCATAATCAAATATAAAAAATTTAAATGTGAATGTGGTATGCAATATACCTATACACACAAAAAGAGACATTTAAAAAGTATTTATCACAGTAAGCATCTTCCAGGAAAAAGTATTGTAAAAAATGTTTCCTAATAAATGGAGCTCAACTTAAAGTCAAAGACTATTGGTGAGCTTAGAAAAGGAGTAAAAGTATTGAATATTAAACAACCAAAACGAAGAAAATATTTATTAGAAAACCTCAAAAACGTAATAAAATTAAAAAGGTTTTTGATTCTTTTAATTTGAAATTTGATAATAAGGAATTTAGACCAAAAGAAGAAAAAAAGATTAAAACAGAAGTGAATCTTAAAAAATTATTTACAGTTATTAATAAGGATATATTTGGTTTGAAGTCAAAGACTATTAATGAACTTAGAAAAGTAGTAAAATTATTGAATATTAAACAACCTAAAGACTGTAAGAAGGATGAATTAATTAAATTATTAATTAAATATATAAAAGAAACAGGTAAATATAAATATGTATTAGTAGATTTATTAAATTTAGATATATCAAAATACGTAGAAAAAAAGAAGAAAATATTTATTAAAAAACCTAAAAAACGTAATAAAATTAAAAAATTTTTTGATTCATTTAATTTGAAATTTGATAATAAGGAATTTAAACCAAAAGAAGAAAAGAAGATTAAAACAGAAGTGAATCTTAAAAAATTATTTACTCCTGATCTTACAGAACAATTGAAACAATTTATTAATGAACCTAAAAATAGACGTAAACTTAATAACATATTTAATTATTTTGGTTTAAAATATAAAGATGGTGAATTGGTAAAAAAGAAAGAAAAGATAGTAGAAGAAGTTAATCTTGAAGATTTATTTAAATCTGATTATGAAATTGTTCAAATTAGTCAAAAATATATTAAAAAATATAACACATACAGATATATTTATAAAATTGTAGAAATCAATGAACTTAGACCTGAACAATATTATAACATCTTAAAGGATTTATTCAGAAAAGCTATTGGAAAAATAGAAGGAAAAGTAGATATTATAGTACACAATCCTATATTAAGTCAACCTTTTCATCCTAAAATGATGCCAACTAGAGAGGCTTATGATACCTATTTAGATGTTTTAACACATAAAATTGAATTCAAAGAATTAGATATTAAAGAATGTACATTCAATTTTCATGTCATAGAATTACCACACGGTGGAAAACATCTAAAAATTCTCAAAGATGATGATATCATAAACAAAAAGAGTATTTGTCAAATTAAAAATAACGATAATATATGTTTAGCTAGATCTATTGTAGTTGCTCTATCTATTCAAAATCCTGAACTTTTATGTAAAAAATTAAATCATGAAACATTAACTAAAAATGACATTCTATATATTAAAAAAGGTAGAATATTACAAAAAAAGTTAGCTGAAAAATTACATGAAATGTGTGAAATACCATTAGAAATATGTAATTTAGAACATGTTAAAATATTTGAAGAATACTTAAAATTCAAATTACTATATTTTGTAGAGAAAATTTTAATGAAAGAATATACAATGGTATTTATAAAACTACTTGTATTTACATTTTAAAAAATAGAAATCACTTTGATGTGATTACATCTGTTACAGAATTTTTAGGAAAAAACAATTATTGTGATTACTGTAAGGTGAGTTATAAAAGAAACGATCAGCATAAATGTTTATTAAAATGTGATAGATGTTTTATAAAAGATAGTAATTGTGAAGGAGATGATATCCAGTGTAATGAATGTTTTCGAAGTTTTAAAGGTGAAAACTGTTTTGAAAATCATAAATTATCTGTTTGTGAAAAACTATGGAAATGTTTAAAATGTAAGAGAAATATTAACAGAAATAAAAGAACACCTGAAGATCATAAATGTGGAGAGAGAGAGTGTAAAAATTGTAGACAATTGGTCTCAAAAAATCATAGGTGTTACATGAAAACAAAAAAAGCTAAGGGTAGTACATGTATAAATATTTGTTCAACTGGAGAATGGTGTAATATATGTCAAAAACATAGATTTCCTGAAAATTATATGTATGGTAGTATATGTGAAAACAAATGTAGTAACGATAGAAAATGTAATGCATGTAAATATTCAGGATTTACACAAAAATATATGTTTTTTGATGTTGAAACGAATCAAGAAACAGGAAACCATGAAGTTAATTTAATTATAAATCAAGAATTTTATGGAGAAGAAAACATATTTAAGAATGAAAACGACTATTGTAAGTGGTTATTTGATAAGAAACATGCAGGTTATACCCTATTAGCTCATTATGGAAAAGGATTTGACTTTCAATTTATATCTAAATACTGCTTTAAAAATAAAATTAAAGTTTTTACAATCTATCAAGGAAATAAACTCATTTATATGCATGCAAACGAATATAATATAAGATTTATAGATTCTATAAATTTTACATTGATTCCTTTAAGAAAATTCCCTAAAACGTTTGGATTAACAGAATTAGCAAAAGGATATTTTCCTCATTTGTTTAACACTATTAAAAATCAAAATTATGTAGGAAAATATCCAGATAAATATTATTATGGTTATAATACTATGACTTTAGAAGATAGAGAATTGTTTAATAAATGGTACATATCTGTAAAAAATGAAATCTTTGATTTTCGAAAAGAAATTATAAAATACTGTAGGTCTGATGTACATATTTTAAGAAAAGGATGTTTGGAATTAAGAAGATTATTTTTAGAAATAGCTAATATTGATCCTTTTAAATATGTTACATTAGCGGGTGTTTGTATGGCTATATTTAGAGATAAATTCATATCTGAGGGTACAATAGCTATAGATGAAGAGATCATCAAACAAGATCAATACAGTAAAAAATCTATTGCTTGGTTAGATTATTTATCTCAAAAACATAAAATAAATATACAGCATGCTTTAAATGGAAGAGAGAAAAAAATAAAAATAGACAATAAAACTTATAAAGTAGATGGTTTTTACGATAATACAGTATATCAATTTCAAGGTTGTCATTGGCATGGATGTAATAGTTGTTACAGAAAATCTACTTTAAATAAACAAAATCAAATATGTATGGCTGATTTATATGAAAAAACAAAAAAGATAAATAATAAGATAAAAGACGCAGAATATGAGTTAATTGAAATATGGGAATGTGATTTTGATAAAAATAAAGAAATTAAAAAATATATGAAAAAAGAATGGAAAAGAGATTTTATAGAACCCTTAAATCCTAGAGATGCCTTCTATGGTGGTAGATGTGAACCAACCAAATTAAAATATGAAATGAAAAATAAAGAGAAAGGTCGATATATTGATGTATGTTCACTCTATCCGACTGTAAATTATTTTGATTATTATCCAATTGGACATCCTAAAAAGATCTATAATCCTGAAAAATATGATGAGAATTGGTTTGGGATGATACAGTGTAAAGTACTTCCTCCTAGAAAATTATATCATCCTGTATTACCTTATAAAGAAGAAAAATTGATATTTAGTTTGTGTAAATCATGTTCAAAAACATTTAAATGTTGTCATTATGAAAAGAAAAAATGTAAAAAGTGTTATGAAATAAGAAATAAATTATGTAATCATACAGATGATGAAAGAAGTTTTATAGGTACTTGGACTACGGATGAAGTCAATTTAGCTATAGAAAAAGGATATAAAATTTTAAATATATATGAAGTTTGGCATTTTGAAAAGAAAACAGATAAACTATTCAAAGAGTATGTCAAAATGTTTTTAAAAATTAAATTAGAAACAGATGATAAATTACCAAAAGACATTAATAATTATAAAAAGATTGTTAAAGAAAAATTAGATATTGAATTAGGTGAAATAAAAGAAAATCCTGGTATGAGATTTATAGCTAAAATCTGTTTAAACTCTTTATGGGGTAAGTTTGGACAAAGAAATAATATGAAACAAACTGAATATGTAATAGAGTTGGAAGATTTTTATAGAATTATATTGAATGATGAAATTAAAGATTTGAATATGATATTTTTAAATGATGATTGTGTACAAATGGATTATAAGATGAGAGATGAGTATACCTAGAATAATTTTAATACGAATATTTATATAGCAGTTTTTACAACTAGTTCTGCTAGAATAAGATTATATAAAATGCTTGATAAACTAGGAGATAAAGTAATGTATTATGATACAGATAGTATCGTTTATATTGATGATGGTACTAATAAAGTAAAAACAGGTTGTATGTTAGGAGAATGGACAGATGAATTAGGTGAAGATAATTATATGACTACATGGATTTCTGGAGCCAGCAAAGATTATGGTTACATTCTTAATGATGGATCTGTAAAAGGAAAAGTAAAAGGATTTAAGATGAGTTACGAGAGTGACACTAAGCTTAGTTTCGATGAAAGAATGAAAACAATAATAGGTGAAACTGAATATATAGATGTAGAAATAAATCAGTTTCAAATACAAAAAGATAAAAATATTAAAGTGCATAAAACGAATAAAAGATACATGTTTGGATATGATAAAAGAAGAATTTTAGATAATTTTGATACTGTACCATTTGGTTATTAAAAAATGTTTACTAATAAATGGATGAGTGCTTAGGTGATATTCGAGCTTTAAATTTTACAAATTCTGAAGAAATTTACTATATGACTTATCTTTATAATGAATTGTATGATTTGTATATAAAATATGATCATAATAAAAAACTATTATCAGAAAGTTTTCAAAGGTTGACTGAATTAATTGAAAAAGAAGAAAATGAAGATATTAAATTGAATGGATTAGGAGTTTTATATGTTATTTCAAAGAATTTATTCTATTGGTTATGAATTTATAAAAAATGTTTACTAAATGACGTTTAAATTAAATGATTTATATCCTAGGATTGAAAAAACTAAATATTGTGGCTCATTTTGTAAATTAAACTGAGAAAAACAATAATACTTAGTCTTAAAACGCTTAGAAGCAGCCGTTCAAATTCGCTGCGAGTACAAAGATGAGCAATCCTTATCTTTCACACCCGGCGCAAATCAATCAACACGCGGCGCGCTTTCTAAAGAGGAAAAATAATGTCATAAAATTCTCTGCAGTGCACAAGTCAGTGCAGTCATTTTTTTAATATATTAGAGTGTTTATAATAACTATTTTATTAAAATCTAAAACTTTCTTAATATCTTTATAATTCAGGGGCCTATATCATATAATGTTTAGAAAAGATATTTTATTTATAAAAAAAAATGTTTACTAATAAATGGACCTAAAATGTTTGAATTAAATGATTTATATCCTAGGATATATTTTGATATAACCAAATATTGTTGTGATACAGTAACCTTAAAGTTAGTTGAATCAATAAAATATAAAGGTATATTTAAGTATGAGAAAGCTTAATCAATATATGATTTTTTTAATATATTAGAGTGTTTATAATAACTATTTTATTAAATCTAAAATTTTCTTAATATCTCTATAATTCAAGGGGGATGACCATCCCCCTATATCATATAATGTTTAGAAAAGATATTTTATTTATAAAAAAATGTTTACTAATAAATGGAAGAGTTCAATAGACAGAGAGGTTATCCTAAGACGTTTAAATTAAATGATTTATATCCTGGAAAATATGATCTGATATCATTGAAAAAAATTAAAACTAAATATGGAGATACAGTAATCGCAAAGTTATATGTGGAAGTTATAGAAAAGGATTATTACCTAGCGAATAAGCATGGAATTCTTTCTGATGAATCAATATATAAAATCAATAAAGGTAGATATATATTTAAGTATTCAGGTATGATTAATGATAAATATGAATATGAATTAGAGGAAGCTTAATACTCTCAAGAGTTAAAAAATAATTCTAAATAAATGGATCTTTATAAGATTAAAAAATCTCTAGAAAAGATTTATAGAATCAAACGGTGGAACAGCATTTTTAAGTAATGATCTTAAAAAACTTAGTAAGAATATTAAGTCATATTATAATTTTGATGGAGAGATTAGTAAAGATTGTATACAACTTACTTTTGTTGAAAAAAAGTGATGATTTTCTAAGTGTATATTATATCTATAGATGGCAGCACTAGTAATTCTTTTAATATATATTAAACTATAGTACTTTGTGTATATATTAAACTTTCTTTCTTTCTTTATATTATTTATATTATTTATAA
This sequence comes from Amaurobius ferox, assembly GCA_951213105.1. Taxonomy (NCBI): domain Eukaryota; kingdom Metazoa; phylum Arthropoda; class Arachnida; order Araneae; family Amaurobiidae; genus Amaurobius; species Amaurobius ferox. The sequence continues at coordinate 540,044 of OX578146.1, forward strand.
ACTCTATTTTAGTCGAAAAAGGTCTTAGATGTTAACTTTTTTCGACTAAAAATTATTATGTCATGTTTATATTTTTATAGAGAAGATTTGTTATTGCCCCGGGGTGGTCGAATGGATAAAGCCCTAGTCTACCATCTGATAGATCCTGGTTCAAATCTCCATGTGCACTGTGAATATATGATCCGTACGTTATTTATTAGAATTAATTAGATTTAATTAGTATTAGTCTCTATATATATATATATAGTATATTAATTGTATATTCCTTGTCTATTTCAGTCATAGAAAATTAAGGAGATAGAATACTGGAGTCCTGGCTGTGTTGAAAAGGAGCCTAGCTGATGAGGAGTCCTAAGAAAAAAAAAGGATTTCCCCCCCGTAGACCTTAAACCCCCAACGTGTTGAGTTGTATTTAAGATCAGAAAAGGTCTACGGGGGAAGGGGGTTTTGTTGAATTTTACTATATTTTATTTTAGATTGGTTCTCTAACATTGGATAGTGCTGCCATCTATCAAATAAATCTTCAACATTTAATTTTTGTCTTCATAACATTGATATCGCTTGGGAGAGAAGTGATAAACGAGGAACTTCGCTGTGTCGATAAACAAAGTTGCTTTTATTTTTTTTACTTCTGATATGAGAAAGCTTAAAGGTCCTTCTTTAAAATCATTCTTCATAAATATTTCTATAAAACGCGCCCGGAAATTACGGACGCGTTTTTTCACCATTTGATTTGGTTTAAGACCTTTGAATTTAGAGGATTTATTTAGAAGTTCTCTTTTTCACGCATTTATCTAATTTCATCCTTTTTTTCACCGTAATTTTATGAGGGGACTAACGGTCCCCCCATTTATTTTAAAGCTTAGAGAACTTCCATTCATTTGGAAGTTCTCTTTTTTCACGCATTTATCTAAAAAAAGTTAAAATTCGGTCTCTATAATATTCATATAACTCATTTTTTAAGTTAAAAAACATGAAATTTTAGAGTCTTAAAACTCTCTTGATTTTTGATTTTTTTAAAAATACCCATATTTTAATGATTTTATGCATGCTTGGTCTCAGAGGTTGTCCTAAATCTTTGAAATATGATAGGAATATGTAGTATATGGGGCTGTCTCTGGGTGTCCCAGAGTCAGCCCCATATACTACTAAGCTGTATGAATTTAAGAGGATTTTTGGCAAGGACAAAACTCTTTCAGACTATAATAAATACAAAGCTGAAATGTATGGATCACCTGTAGTTCGTGCCCCTCCACGTGATGTTACTCAGGAAGATGAAGACGATGCAGATGAAACCAAATGGATTATGAGCCTAAATTATGAGAAATTGAAGGATCTGTGAAACGAACAAGAGTACGTTGACCCTGAGATGAAGTCTTTCATGCATGCCAGGCTGGCACTTCTGGAAAGTAAAGAACGCTCCGAAATGGACATCTCAATTTCTCCGGATATTGGTGAGCCTCCCGTGAGTCCTTCTTATGGGACTATTCCTTTTCCTGCGTTTTCTACCTCTAATATTGTCACCCAGCCTTCTTCTAGTATCGCCGCACAAGCGGCGCCATCTGTTGGTAAAAATAATGCTAATTTAGCCTCTACTACCCCTTTTAGCTTCAATACTACTCCAGTGTTTAATGTTAATGTTAAAACTAATACCAAAACAAAAAAGCATCTCCTCGTCGACAGCAACGGCTTCCAAACTGTTACTAACAGGCATACTGCCCGTGTAAAGAATGTTGATCCCCCCGTCAGCACGGTCCAGCAAGTGTTAGACCCTGAGGTACCTGCGCCAGACGCACAAAATATTGATGTTGCCCCCAAAAAAGAAAAGCCGCCCCCACCCTTCTTCATTGTGCCAACTGGCCCAACTACTTAACTCAGCTACTACTCTTAGCCTCCTCCCTTCAGGGCAACCTGAGAGGAAGTCTTGTCAAAATTCAAGTTAACACTCGTGAAGAGTACATAGCTATCCAGAGAAAACTTAACGAAGATAAAACACACTACAGGACCTTTCTCTTAAATGAAGAACCCCCCTAAAATTGTAATTAGAGGGCTCCCTGTCCCTCCGGACATAGCCGCCATTCAAAACGAACTAACTGATAATAAAATCAAAGTAAACAACATAACACAACTTTATAAAGGACCCAAATCTAATAAAATCTTAAAATTCAATCTTAAAATGTCCCTTTTTTACGTACAATGCCCTAAAACCCCTGATAGCATAGAAATCAATAAAATTCAAAATTTGTTAGGTATGGCAGTTAAAATCGAGAGATATCGTGGGAAAGCACAGGCTTCCCAGTGTTTTTCTTGTCAAACTTGGCACCATTCTTCAAATCAGTGTTATCTCCCTCCTAGGTGTGTTAAATGCGCAGGCCCCCATAAATCCTATGAGTGTCTAAAGGTAAAATCCACACCCTGCACTTGCGCCAACTGCGGTGACGCCCATCCGGCCAGTTATCGTGGCTGCCCAAAATTTCTCAAGCCCAGGCCTAGGCAAACCCTAAATTCAAACAACAATAGTAATTTCACCTCCAGGTATACAAACAAAAATATCTCTTATGCAAAATTATTTAAAAATAATCCTGAAGATTTTCCAGAACTCCCCCCACCCCCGCTAATAAAACTAAAATTCATCCCACCCCAAACCCACCCAAATCTGCTGAATTTAAAGATAGGGAAGAATTAAATCAAACAATCATTGGTATGCTATGTAGTTTCCAAAGCAAGTACTCCCCCAAACACATTTATGAAAGCTATTCAAAGGTCATTCCCCTTGTGAGGGCTGCTAAGGACGATTTCGAAAGAATACAAATTCTATTTGCAAGCTTAAACGGTCTCCCCGTTGACGTGAATGGTCATATGTCTTACGAATAACTTTGTTTAGGGCTCGCTATGTTGACTAAATTATTTTCGCGTTTATTTAAACTCAGTTTTCATCGTTTCAAGGCCGGTGCTCCTCGAAGCACTGTTAGATGCCCCCTTCTCTTTTTTCCCGAGGACAATTGATTCCTCGTATTCCAAATTATGCGACTCGACAGACCTCGATTGTGATTCGTCGCAATCGGGATCCTAGAGCACAGCCTCTTTGAAACCTCTTCTCATTAAATAACATTAATTAATACTTCCCAGCCGACCCTTAGGATTGGAGATGAAAGGCAGCCTTCGGCTGACCTAGGTACTCCATTTATTGGTTTTTCATTGAAACCTTGAAAAATTGTTCAAAGTCTTTCCTCCTCTCTGCGCTCATGTGCTCTAATTTAAAATCTGTCGGTTCCAAATCCTTTCTTCTCTGTTCTATCACCTCTGGCGTCGCCTGAATCAAATTTATCATTTTATTACAATTATAATTTTCCTCCTCCTCTGGCGTATTTTTTTTCTGGCTGAATTTCAAAATTTTCTGATACTTGTCCCAAAATCATATGTTTATTCGACGTAAATTCCGATTCCGTGTTATTTTGTACCCTTATCCAAACTCCCTTCTCTGTCATTTTATATACCCCATAATCCATGTTTATATAATTTTTCTGTACAGGTTCAAATAAAATATCCGCGCCTTCCTGTCCTTTATTTTCGGGAACGATCAAAATCTGTTTGGTTTCCTTCGGCATAAATCTATTTTTCCTGTTAATTCTGGAAACGTTGGGTTTTTCTATTAAACTGTGTATTTGTGCATCTCGTGGTGTTTGATTTTGATTCCTAAGTTGTATTTCTATGTTTCCAATTTCTAAAATATTGTTTTCTGTGTCAATCACTCCTTTATTTTTCCTAATGAAGTCGTAAGCAAAGATCCCCTGGTACGATTGTGGAAATTGTGCTCTCGCTATGAAAAAAATATGTTTGAATTTTTGGTTGTCGATTTTAAAATTTATTTCTACCGTTTTTGAGTAATTTATATTGTGCCCCGTTAGCGTGGTAATTGTCACCGATCTCGATATGTATTTGACTGCTACATTTCCTTTAATTTTTTGGAACACCTCGTCTGCTAAAACTGAAATTGAAGCGTCCGTGTCTAGTAAAATGTCCGTTTCGTTCTCGTGGAATTTTGTTCGCACCGTCGGTAATTTAGTCATGTTCTCCTCTGCGACAGAAGCTATTAATTCAGCTTTATATCTATTTTTCTCTCTATCCATTGCTATTTTTGTTTCAGGTCTTCCCCTTACCTTGTTTTGTGTAGGATTTCGCGTACCCCTCCGTGTATTAATGTGCCTATCATACTCTCCTGTATTATCCCTGAAATTATTTCCTGAATTGTTTTCTCTAGAATTCCTTTTTTCTCTTTCTGCATTATTTTCTCTAAAATTTTTCACCTCCAATATATTGTATTTTTTTCTCAAAATTTTGTCCACCTCTCTGTGTACCAATTTCATCTCCAAATTCATTCCTAAAATTTCTTTCCTCTGATTTATTGTAATTTTTGTCAAAATTTTGTCTATTCCTCTGTGTATTAATTCCTTCTCTAAATTTTTCTCTAAAATTTCTTTCCTCCGATCTATTGTGTCTTTCTCCAAAATCTCGCCTATTTCTCTGCGTATTAATTTCTTCTCTAAATTTATTCCTGAAATTTCTTTCCTCCGCTCTGGTGCGATTTTCCCCAAAATTTAACGTATCTCTCTGTGTATTACTTTCTCCTCTAAATTCATTTCTAAAATTTCATTCCTCCGATTTATTGTAATTTTTGTCAAAATTCAGCGCATCTCTCAATTTCTTCTCTCAAATCATACAGGATTTTTTCATATCTATATAAGGGAGACCGATCCCTGTGTCTTTTTGAATTTTGAATAAATTCTTCTTCAGTCCCCCAAACTAGTTTAAAGATCTAAACTTTTTATTTTCCTCTCTCCCTCGAACGTATCTGCGATCCCCTCTAGAGTCTGCATAATTTTCCCCATCAACATAAAATGCAGGGTTTCTGCCCCAATTCTGAAATTTTCTTTGACCCCTGGGTTGAACGTCGAAATTTCTACGTCTGTCGTTGGCTGGTTCCCACCGGTTCGGTTTTCCCGTGTCCACATAATTCGCCTCTGCGTTAAGCGCTGCATAAGTTCGCGTATTCTGTGCATATCTGATTTCTCTTCTATTATTATTATTTTGTCTTAAATAATTTCCATATTCTCTAATGAAATGTCCGGATATACCGCAAAAATGGCACTGAAAAGTGTTTTGTTTCCTCCCTATATGTGGCGACTCATTAACTTTTAAATTATTTATTTCTTTAGTTATTGTATCTAATAATTGTGAGTTGGATTGCACCTGTTCTTTGCGCAGCTCTTGTATGTCGTTTTTCTGAGATATATTGTTCACCGCTACCACCATTGCCGCTAAATTAGCTGATTCTAAATTCTGCGCTATCTTTACCGCTTCTGTGAAAGTTTTGGGGTTACCTTTGATCACCTCAATTTGAAACTCGGGTATAATCGCTTCGATGAATTTACTGAGGCTTAATTTGTCAATAATCTGTTGTGCGTCATCATTTATCTGTGTCTCTCCAATGTATTCTAACGTTAATGTCCTAATTCTGTGAGATAATTGTTTTATGGTTTCACGTGGATTTCTTACTTTGGCTTGGGCGTCAGTGTACTAATTTTTAGTAAACCACGTCGGGCAAAGTAATTTACGATGGATGTGCATAGGATTATTACAAGTGTGGAGGAGCTATTCATCTCACCGGTGGAAGCGAAAGGATTTCAAGCCTGGAAGGACTTAGTGATACAGCATGGTGGATACACGTGCGAGCAGCTCGCTGCGGAGCCAGTTAAGACGGATGTGAATATTTTGAAAGACTGGAGAGGTAGACATGGCTGGAAACAGCTTATGTTGGACGTAGTAATGGTGTAGATTATACTGAACTTCGGTTCAATATGGACAGTGTAAAGATTGTGGAACCAACTGCCGTGAAAATGGCGCAACAAGGAATGTCAGCCAAGCACGTGTTACAGCGGGCGAGTAAAGAAAAGAAGAACTGGGCCGAGATCATGGATGACCAGGACCAGGATCAAGGAGAGACTGTTTCTTCATCGGAGGACGAGAATACCCCAAGTGCGGCCAGCTACGCGGCAGCCTACATCAAGACCCTGGGATGTGAGAGCGACCAGTTAAAGAAAGACTCTGCTGAGTGGGAAATATACAGCCACTTCAAGATTTACGACTGGATCATCGCCAGACTTGAGGAGGAGCTGGAGGAAGACGGGATCGACATCGATCGAGCCAAGATGATCAGGACAATGCTATCAGGTACCATTTCTGATTCCAATCTGCTAGCCAGCCACTCTAATCTTAGTACTTTAACTAATAGGAAATCTTACAATCTTGTACATGATATATATAGAGATAGGAAAACTAAAACAGAGGACGAGTTATATCTTAAATTTAAACACGAAATGTTTAGTAATCTTGAAGGGCATATCACCCAGCCTAAAAGCAAAAAGTTAAAAACTTCTGATAGTAGTAAACCCTCTACTTCTAAACTAAAATCCCAGGATATCCAAACCAAAAATAAATTTAGCAAATTAAATGACGATGAAGTCGAAATGACTGAGGCGCCCCCCCCCCTAAGGAAAAAGTCGCGTCCTTCTATGTGGACTCCACAATTAATTGGGGTGCCCTCATAGAGGACTTAAACAAGTTTTTAGAGTGCAAAGTTCAGGGTCTTCTCATGGGGAGAGTGATCCGGATCACTCCTGGGTCCGTTGAGGACTACAGGAGTGTGCAGGCTCACTTAACCCGTGAGGGGATTCCTTTCAGTTCATTAAACCTCAAAACGGATAGGCCGAGGAAGGTAGTAATAAAGGGCTTGCCCACTAATACCAGTATTGAGGAAATAAAAAAAGAGCTTGCCGCGCTTGGTTTTAAAATTCTTAGAATCACGCAGAAAAAGGATTAGGCGTGATAGGACCCCCTCCCCATCTTCCTGGTTGGACTTGAGCCGACGGAGGGATGGGCGAGGATTTAAGAAGTTAATTCCCTGTTTTCCATGCAAATCAAAGTTCAACTTTTTAAGGCGAGAGGCCATAAAATGTGCTACAATTGTCAACTTTGGAACCATCATTCTGACCAGTGTACCCTCCCCCCCCCCGCTGCCTTAAATGTGGCGAAGGTCATCCCACGGGAAACTGTACAAAAAATAGGGACACCCCGGCGAAATGCGCCAACTGTTCAGGATCCCACCCTGCCAATTTTAGGCACTGTCCCCCAAACCCCTGGTTCAGGAAAAAAACGCAGGAATTGAAAAGGTACAAAAATTTGCTAAAACTTCACCCACCCTTGGCGAGGATAACTTCCCCTCCTCACCACTAGAATAACCTCTCCTGTGCAGGAAGAGCCGGCAAGTGCCGAGACGGTAGGAGGAACTACCGGCGAGCACTTAGCCCAAGCTCAACCTGTATCAGACAAAACCCCTCAATCTGCAAATGCAAATGCTTTTCTAGAGTTTCTAAGCCTGTACAAAGAGGTAGAAAAATATATTGATATTAATAAAATCAGCAGTATCCTAAAAGATGTAGTTAAAATTCTCAAAGGCAATGAAGACGCAATGACCAAAACTTTCCAAATCGTCGAAATGATAACTAGAGTCATTAAATCTCAAACCCCCCCAAATTTAAGTTTTTATTTTTGGCCGGCTAGCAGAGAAGTCTCAGAATGGATTTCCCTCATCACCTGTTCAGCATTTGGACTTTTTTCCCACGGGCCTCACATACCCTGAAGATTGTGAACAGTTCTCCCACGTGCCTCATCAGCGATGATGCATACGGACTTTCCAACGTGCCTCACTCACCTCGACATAGTGGCGCCAGCTCTTACGATGACGCCCCGCCCATCAGGGGTTGTTCTACACCAACGAACTCTTGTGTGCATACAAGTAAAGTCAAATCTACACCACAAGTAATCATTCAACACAGAAGATAGAGGCGGCAACGCCAGGTGCTTCATCAACGACGACGAACGAGTGTTTTATGGTTTCGCCCTGGCTTTGTTTTATGGATAAGAAAATTACTTGATTGGCGGAGATATGGAGTTTCTCTGTAAAAAAAATCCAAAAATTTCTGTTTAAAAATTTCAAATGAGGTTTCACTCCTCAATTCTCTAGAACTCATATAGAATTTTTTAGCATTTTCCCGTAATCTTGATTTAATTATGGCTAATTTCTCTGCTTCATTCCAATTTCCCAGCTCTGACAAAGCGTTAAACTGTTCAAAAAATATCTTCGTTTCCTCTGTGTTTTCCCATTTAATTCCCCTAATAAATGTGTAATTCTCGGAATTTTGCTAACGTGATCTACTGGGACTTCGTTCCGTTCTTCTTCTGCCATAACTGAAACGCGAAAAAAAATTTCCTGAGATCTCCTAACCAAAAGTCTGTATCCTAAGTGAAATTCTCCCTTCCTACCAATACTCTATCACTTATAATAAACAACAATTGTCATGCAACATAAATACACTCTTAACATTAAAATTCTCGTACATAAAATTCTACTTTCACATATAAAATACACTTCTAATATGCATACCAAATATTTCTAGTTTTCCCCAAATTCTCGTATTTTGTTCCCGTGCTTCCCTAAAATACAACATATATCCCCTTACAATGGCATAACAATTTTTTCGAAAAACATTTTTTTACTTCCTTTAAAATCCTCATTTCCGAGAAAAAAAACTTTATTTAAAATTTTCTTAGCGTACATATCCTAAATTTAACCTACTCACGAAAAAAAATCATTTATTCCATTAATTATTTTTATTCTGGTCATCAGAACCAATTTCTGCTGCGTGGGAAAACCCACACGCCGAGTTTGGGAGCGATAAAATAAACATGTTTCATTAAAGATTACGTTAATGGCCGCCGTGTCATATAGCTGCAAAGATTTACTCCGAAAAATTAAGAAAATAATTAAAAGTTTCGAAAATGAGGACACCGATTAGATTTTAAAATAACAAAAAAGGTTTATTTACATATTTAACAATTAAAAAAAATATGAAAAGAATTGAGCTTAATAGTTGCTCCCTTAAAATATTGACACATCGAAAAACATTAACACGCTGTATATCATTAATACCTCGTGAATCATTAGTACACCGAAAATCATTAATACCTCGTAAAACCTTAATACATCGAAAATCATTAAATCATCGTAAAACATTAATACATCGAAAAACCATTAAATCATTGTATTTCTTTAATTACTAATTCTAACAGCTACTCATCTGTCCTTCTCAAAATTAAAATAGCCTAAACAACCCTTCAGGTTGAGATGGTATCAGAGGGAGAGAGAGAGAATATCAAAAGAAAGTAATGCATGATGCCAAAAGGCCTATATTCCACCCTGGGTTCTACAAGGGCTCGAGTAACGGAGGCCGGTGGCGCATTGCCTCGCTCCAGTGAAAATTTCACGACTTCATTTTCTGAACTCGCAAGATCCACTCCCGATTTTCCAACTTCAAAAAAAAAAACTCCTCGAAAAACTTCCAAGTCAATCTCTCATCCCTCTTAAATTTTATTCGCTGTAAGGTTTAAAACCCCTTAATATTATTGGAAGACATTTGGATCCTCACTTTCAGTGGCCAGCCCTTGACAGGAGGGCTTGGTCAGTAGCCACTAAATTATTACTCCAGCTGGCCGAGGTCCCACGCTCCTTCGTGCCACCTGGGCTCAACTGCGCCTCAACGACCGCTGACCACCCGTTGCGTTTTCCTCCATCTTAAAAGAGACCACCCACTAGCATGGTGTCCGTATCCACTGACCCTTTCCGTCGCAGGTGGTCAAAAGGGGAACGTTATAAAAATTCTGTAAAAACACAGGGACTATCTTTGTAGGTATGGAAATCATTTCTACGATATTACATTGCATCAGGGAAAACCAATGTAACAGACAGCTTTACAAATACCCTTAGCCGTTTTCTTTTCTGTAAAAGAGGTCTTCAAACTGTACATCTTGGCTCTCAAGCCTACAAATTCTACTGCGGGAATACTATTCAGCTCATCTTTCATCTTGCCTAGGACCTTTCTGTTACTTGTTGAATGCAGGGGGCGTGCCGGAGGATAATCGAAAAAATCGTAGAAGTGTTTGTGCTGGTCCATGTCTTCATAAATATCAGGGGTTTGGATCTCGTAACAAAGTGAATCGGTGTCGGTGAATAGAAGTGTGGCTTTTTCATGATATTGGTTCTTTATATTATTGTAGTGAAAGTCGTACATGAGTAGTTTGGTAAGCTCGAGGATAGCAAAACCAGCGTAGATGGGACGATTCAGTGTTAGTGTACTCTTGCAACTTTTTATAGCGATCAGTTCGTTGTCGAAAATTTTGCAGGAATCGAATCTGGGTTCAGCAACTAATTTTTGGACTCTTTTTTTCTGTATTGACTAGTTCAAAATCCACTCTATTTCGAAGATTTTCCATATTTTTTCCAAACACTGCGTTATTAAGTAATTTAAAGAAATCCTTTTCAAAGTTATTCTGAGCCTTCTTTCTCTGTTCTGTGTTAAATTGGATGTATTTTTGCAGCCAGGGTTTCTGTGAAAATTCCATAACTTGGTGGACTTTCGTTAATTTTAATCCCAATGCTAGATATAATTTCAAATTTCTGTAGTGTATGATATAGTTAGTCTTGGTGTTTAAGTTGGGTACTAGTTTTTCAGAGGGCGGAAAATGAGGATTGAAGGTGGCTTCTTGCATTTTTTCAGCATATGGCGAGAGGTGAGAACATGTAATTTTAAGTTTTTTAGGAGCAAGAGGATAATCGTTATGGAGCTCATGTAGGTGTTCTGGGTACTCCAAATCCACTTCTGAAATATATCCTTTAGGTGCATCATCAGGTATAGAACAGATCCAGTCTTGTGTAACATGTGAGGTGGGTATCCATTTAAAATTAGCATAAGGTAATGGCTGCGACATGGCCCATCCATATAAGTTGTTTGCGTCTAAATACATAATATATGTACTTGGTTTACTTGGATCGAAATCGGGAAGATATTTGTTATTGGCTTTGCTGTTCCGATGAGAAATCATTGAAATCCCGCCGCGAATTCCTCGTTCGATAAAAAGGTGCATGTCGATGTCTGTGAGTAGTTCTAAAGGGTGATCGAGCATTTTAAAAGAAGCTTGCCAGGCTAATTCAAGGGCGGTCATCATATGAGCAGTATCCAAATCATGATTTATTTTACAAATTCTTCTAAAATTCTCAAAAACGTCTGCTAATTACAAAACATCTGTCCTGACATATAGATCATGGTATTCTCCTAAATTTCTTATGTTAAAAGTATTCCAAACTGTCTGTGCATGTTTATAATCTTCATCAGATATGGGTTCGTGGCATAAAGTGTTGAAAAAAGCAGAAGGGGGTGGTAGAGTGGTGTCCTTAAATTTCTCAAACCTGTTTAAATATTCATATAGATAAATGCCTTTTCTAAGAAGGCGTTAAGTATGTTGCGGGATATTTCTTTGAGTAGATTAAATTTGTCTTCACCCAAATTAGCAACTAATTTTTCCAAGGATGTACTCATAAATTGGAAACTGTCTATAAACTGCAAGGAAATGGGGATCTGGTTAAAATTTCTTCCAATCATGAAGGAAATGCACTTTTCCATGTTAGTGACAATCACATTGAGCGAATGATCTTTTACTTTTCCAAGCCCTTGCATGATGTTGTGGGAATCATAATTCTTAAGATTATGAAACACTACGGGGATAATCTGGGTCATTTTGTATTCCAAATTACATCTATTGTGGAGAGCACCTCTAAATTCTCCGGTGATGTGACAATGATCCCTTACACGATCTCCATGCAACTCTTGATGACATACTGAGCAATGGGTTGCAGATTCGAAGGCTTTCACATCTTCGTCAGTCATGAAAATGGGGGTAATGTACGTGAGTGCTTCACCAATCCAAACCATTTCTTCCAAGATATTTGTTATGAAGTGGTCTACAGCGTGGGGGCCTCTGTAAACTGTTATGGACTTAACGCTTTTTCCATCAGGACCCACTATCAAATAGGCATATGTGCAGGCTTCGTGTACAGCCAATTTCTCCATAAATGCCAAATGAATGTTGGGCTGGCAACTAGGCATTTCAACGATCAAGGCCTCAAATTCAGCATAAATTATGTAAGGAATATTATGTTGGTAATTAATATTAGTGAACTGGAGATTTTCATTTTCTTCGAGAGACATCTTTATATGTTGAGGGCTATGGTCTTTACAGTGTGGAATATGCTCATTTAAATTTTCTTCTTTCTGGAATCGGTGAAGGCATCTATAGCATACATATTGGGCTCCATTACGTTTCGTATTATATCCTAAAAGCCTAGACATATATGTAATTAAAGTATAATGTTGATTGTTCTCTTCATCTGTAATGAGCAGTAGATTAATGTGTTCCTCGTCTTCGCGCTTGCAAATGTGCAAAGGAAAAATCTCACATCTTTCATGGCCGTATGCGCTTATCCGCATATAATTTAATTTTTCAATTTCAGAAATTTTGGATACGGGTACTGGGCACTGAATACCTCCCAGTTTAATATTATCTTCATGATTTTGATAGTGGGATACTCGGTGCGGTTGATCTGACCAGTGGATATTGTATTTATGAGCCAACAAGTACCATACCAAACATTTGTTGTCTTCATTTTGTATATTTAATATAGCTTTCCTTGTAGCCAGTTTCTTCGGCAAGGCGATGTGGGACCTGCCTTTTAAAGGAGTATATCAGGCTACATGAGCATCCATCTCTCGGATTCGATCCATCATTCAGCCGGATCCTCGCTGTATAAATTCATCAAAATGAGTATCTAACAGGTTAAAAGCTTCATTCATTTGGGATGGTAGTTCTTCTCGCAGATACTTCGTGGTTTTACTCCGAAAGTGGTGAATGATTTTTTCTGTTTCTCCGTTATGTGACATGAAGGCCAGATAAATAGTAACAACAATATTCCATTTAATTTGGAGTAAGTCATTCATCTTCTCCTGCAAGTATTCAAATAATTCTTCACGTGTTTCCTTAAAAAAGAGTAGCAAGTCTTGATGATTTTCAACGGTTGGATAGAACGAAGTTTCTTCGAAAGTATGCATGGCCTCCACAACATTCCTATTATGCTTCGAGGTTCTATTAGCTTTCCTTTTAGATGCAGAGGGAGTGGGAGGGTGCACTACACGCCGATGTTGTAGTAGATGAGACTTGTAAGAAAAGGTTTTGTTGTAGTCTTCGCATGTGTGTTAAGATGTATGCCTAGCCATATGTCTCCGAAAATTGTCCATTCGTGTAAATGTGGCATTGCATTCTGTACACTGTATATCTGGCTTCTTAGAAGGGCCTGCTTGCCCGGGCATGTTTTCATGGGTCTTGCTATGCCGATTTAAATCTGATTTTCATTTAAATCCTTTGTCACATACTTCACAAGCAAAAGGCGTCAGAGTGTACTTTTAGGTGTCTTATTAGGCTAAACTTGGACGCGAAAGTCCTGTCACAGAGGGTGCAGACCTGTTAAAAGACAAAAGACTGAAATTAGAACACATACGCTAAGTTCTATACATTTTATGAAAAGTGAAGTACATTGTTTTTAAAATCCCTACTCAGAGTGCAAGAACCAAACCTATTCGTTCGATACAACCTGAATCAGGTAAATTCTCGGAACCTAAATCTAATCTCGTATAACTCACAGTCTAAATTGATTCATAAAGTACAATCAAACTCAATTCTCGAATAACTTTAATCCATTCTCTTGGATAAAATCAGGATCCTAGTGTCAAATAGTACTCATTTAATCTTGAACAGCAATGCTAGTAAAAAAAATTAAAATCCGCCTCAATCTATTAAAAAAATACCTATTTCTTACCTTGAACTAAAATAAATAAATAATACTTACATGGTCAGGCTTTCCAGTAGCGCCCCTTTTCTTTGTAGCAATCATTGGCTGAGAGTCTGAACTAGGTCCATCATCATCTTATAAATAGAACGAAACAACCTACATAAATATCATGACAGATTTTAACTAAAGTTCGTGAATGCCAAAAGCATTGAGTACAAAATTATTTCTTCTTTTCCTAAATAAAAACATTTAGAGGCAATTGTTTCTCTCTATGTTCAATAAAAATATCGAATACAAAATTATTTCTTCCCATGTAAAATAAAAGCATTGAATGCAAAATTATTTCTCCCCATGTTCAATAAAAACATTTAAATGGAATTAAAAGATCATTTCCCTTTCTTAAATAAAAGCATTGAATGCAGGCTTTCCCCATCCCCCGCATTTTTTAAAGCTATAAAAATATTTGAGATTATTTTAAAGCAGGTACTTTAGCGAGGGAGCTTTCAATGCATGTATGCATGAGAAGCCGAAGGCAATACCTTTTGAACATCTCCAACTGACAATCCATCACTTCCGAGGGGAGGTGCTGCAGGTTGGCATTGAGTAAAGTCCATCTCTTGCCAGTCACTTTGTTGTTCAATAATCTGCACTACTTCATGCTCCAAGGGGAGTTCAGTGATATTTTTGAAATCATCTTGGGATAGTCCAAAGTCGACGAAACCCTGCATTGAAAGATAAATAAATAAATAAATATTATTTCTCATAGAAAATACAGACATACACATACATACGCACACAGTACACTATAAAAACTATACTTACATTACTAGAATCCATTTCAGATGCAATCGGTAAACTATCACGGGTAAAAGGTCTAAAAAGAAGCAAGTCTAAAAATATCACAGAAAAAAGAAGTCATCTAAAAATAAGCAAGTCTAAACAGCGTTCTTTTCAGCAGCTAGATCGAGGGGAGAGCGAGACTCTCTCGTTGTGTTAGACACGGTTTTACGGAGCCCCTAGCCTCTATGGGCATTATCTCCTGGGTGATAGTGCATGATAATAAAATACTATGTGCTCCCTAGGGCAAGATGGATGCTGCTCCATATAGAGCAGACTTTTCCATACAGTTCTCCTAGGAGAACAGGTGAATTCTGATTGGCTCTCAAGTGGGAGTGGCCAGATGACATTGCTTCAAAACTTTTTTTTCTTTTTTTCCTGGATGAGGTACAGTGAGTTTATCAAGGTTTCCGTAATTATTACATTATGCCAATATGTTCATGTTATTTTTAATTTAAATTTAAATTTTATTTTAGATGAATTGTAATTTAATTTTAATTTAGGATATTGGTCGCCCTGGGGCGTTTTCTGAAATTCCACTGGTATGGGTCATACCCTTTCAAATTTTGCAGCTCTTGATTAGGTATTAAAGGAATGTTATTATAAAATTTAGTTGCTAATTTTTGAATTTCTATCCTAATGGGTCTCCTTCCAAAGTCCCGGTGGATGACATCATTTCTCAGGTATCTGGGGGCTTTCCTTATTAATCTTAGGGTTCGGTTTTGAGTAGTTTGCTGTTTTTTCATATTGGTCTTGGAGGCAAAACTCCAGACAACGGCTTCGTATAAGAGGACTGGGTTTAGCACAGTTCTGTAGAGGTAGAGGGTGATTTTGTTTGTGTAGTTTATGTGTGGGGAGTGTAGAATTGTATATAATTTAGATCTGGCGATGTGATATTTTTTAATTGCATTTAGGATGTGGTGTTTAAATGTTAGCTTTTTGTCAAAGTGTATACCAAGGTATTTACATATGTTTACGTAAAGAATGTTAGTGTCATTTATTTTGATGGGGTTGGGGAGCTTTTTCTTCTTTTTAGTGAACAGAATGCTACTTGTTTTTTTAGCATTTATTTTAATTTTCCAATTCTGGAACCAGGAGGAGAGTGTATGTATGTGTTTCTGAAGACGAAATTGGGGTTTGATGATCTGGTGTATGTGGCAGTGTCGTCCGCATAAAGAGCAATATGTGTGTGGAGGGATTTTGGAATGTCGTTAATATACATGTTAAATAGAGTTGGGGCCAATTGGGAGCTCGTGGGAGCCCAGCACTGATAGGTCTGGGTGCTGAGTAAATGTTGCTGTAGCGGACGGTGAATGATCTGTAGCGAAGGTAGGAGTGTATTAGGTGGATGAGGGCATCTGGAACGTTCAGCTTAATTAGATTGTAGATTAAAGCATTCGACCATATGCGATCGAACGCCTTCGCTACATCCAGAAGTATGACTCCAGTTGTTAGACCCAGGTTCATTCCTCCAGATATGAATTCGGTCACCCTTAACAACTGGTGTGTTGTAGCATGAGATGGGCGAAAACCAAATTGTTCAGGTATAATGATGTCTTGTTGTGAGATGTATTGTTTGAGTCGCGTGTGTATAATGCGCTCGGTACTAATGGTTGTGAGAAGTGTGATAGGCCGGTAACTTTGTGGACTAGTGGGATCTTCTCCTAGCTTCAGAATTGGGGTAATTACACCGACACTCCATTTATAGGGGAAGTAATTAAATTATAGGATTGTATTTATTAGCAGGGTGAGGAAATTAATAATATTGATGAGGAGGGATTTGATGGCTTTGCTTTTGATTTCGTCTATTCCAGGAGCTTTCCTGGCTTTAAGCTTTTTGATTTCAGCTATTTCTTCGGATGGAGCAGTGGGATTGGCTGCTTGCGTGGAGTGCTTGTCCAGGAAGAGTTTGACATTGTTGTTGACTTCAGATTCAGTGTTCGGGTAATTTAGATCCTTATTAATTGTAAACTGTGTCTCATAATTATCGGCAAGGGAATTAGTATTGTCAGTGTTTGAGTGTAGGGGATCTCTATTTGCCTGACGGTGGGAGGGTTTATTTAGGGTGTTTTTGATTATTTTGTAAAAGTTCCATAATGAGTTATCAGTGAGGGCGAGTGAGCTAAAAAAACTTTTCCAATCATTTTGTTTGTGTTGTTGTATTTTGATTTTAATTAGGCGATTTAGGCTGTTTAATTTATTTTTAGTCGAGGGGTGTCTGTTTATTTGCCAGAGTTTTCTCGTTTGATTTCGTTCCTTGATGATCCTTTTGATGGCAGGAGGGAGTTTGTGGTGAGACGGCGAGGGGCGGGCATATGTGATGGCGGCGGCTATGGCTTTACGAATTTCAAGGGTCAAGGTGTTGGCACTTTTTTCTATGTCGTTGATATTATTGTAATTTGCATATATGTAGTGAGAGTTGGTTAGAGTTTGAGAATTTTTTTTCCAATTTACTGATTTTATGGAGGGTGTGATAGGTATGTTATGGGCGAGATATAAGGTGAGTTTTACAGGGAGATGATCGGAGCTTAGCTCATTTAAGGTTTCGATTTCGTGAGGGAAGGGGATGTTATTTGTGAGGGCAAAATCAATTGTGGAGTTATGTGAATTTACATTAAGGTGGATGTGAGATGAGGGGAAAATGTATCTGATGTTGTTATTAGCTATGTAATTGCTGATCGAGAGCGAGACTTGTATGACGACCCTTTATGTAGCGTAAAGGGGTTGCTGCAAATGCGTGGCGAGATATGGCGCCATGTTATGAAAGGATGCAGGGAAAGGTCGCCATATTCGCGGTGTTATCGCTTTATCATTTTTTTGTAATAATTTAATATACTGCTTACTTTCTTTAATGGCGTTACACCTATCATGTATTAAATGGATATCCATCAAAATATATTAAATGGATATCGATTAAAATACATTTAATTAATACGCTGATAAGTATTATCAGTATGTATCCACAGATATTCATGGCATTGTTTCACATGGTGTATTGAATGAATGAATTCAATATAGGTTATCCATGAATAAATGAATGTATAAAGTAGTATGTTTTTAAATAGTCATGTGACTATTTTGGCGAGATTATACCCCGTCACGTAATATTCGTGGCGATATTTTAGTGTATATAAGTGTATTAAGCTTAAAATGTAGTATTCGCTCTGTATAGCTAGCTATTCACACTCCATCGAATTTTTAAAAGCACTTGTTATTTCGTATTAGTCCTAAATAGCCCTTTTAATATTATTTTAACCTTAAAACGTATTTTTATGAATCATCTAGTGATGTCTAGCCCGATCCTGCTTCTAAAGCGTAAAGATGTGTTTCATGCGCCAAATCCATATAAAACGCTTTGCATAGACATGTTCAAAGATGTCTGCATGGGTTCGTTGCCCGTACCTGAATCCAGCGAGGCATTGGAAGGTCTTGTGGATTCTGCCCAAACATGTCCAGACGATTATTTGTTGGATGATCAAGAAGATTGCAGTAATTCCCTTCCTAATTCTGCTATATGTAGCATGATGCTTGGATTAAGTATTCCTGAACCCATCTCACCTATTACGAATTCACCTGAACTCTATTACAGCGGAGCCTAATACGGATTCGCCAAAATATTTTACTACACTTGAGCCTAATCACTGCTATCTCAGTATGCAGCTTGGAGGTAATATTTGAGTTTATCTGTAAAAACATTTAATAACCAAGTGAAGGTGCACATAAGGCAATATGCTGAGAATTCAGAGTGTATTTTAAGCCCAACAACGAAAGGGGTTGTTATGTCACCCGCTACATGGGCTAGTTTATGCAAAAAATATCAACCTTTAATACTACCCAGCGAGAAACGTCTTTTATTTGCAATAATTCCATACTAGTGATTGCAGATTTAGCAAATATGCATTTCCAGCAACTGATGCAAAGTGAAAGCTGTGGAGCGTATCATTTAAAATTCACTTTTATTAGACTCACTCTAGAACAATTGGAACGTTTGAAAAAATTCACTTATGAAATTTCAACCTGTTTGTTGGAGGGATTGTTTCAACGAATATTACCTCACGAATTAAATACACGAGAAAATAGTGAAGGTGTTTCATCTACGTTATCCGAGGACAGTTTATATGAAGAATTTATAACCGCCGTTCGAGAGAATTTGGGGTTTCAAATCAGAAGTCTGTATACCTGTAATGGTTGTGCACAGGGTAAGAAATTAGCGGGGGCCATGCGCGAAATGCGACCAAATTTTTATCGTTTGCGACCATAATTTCGGAATCAGGGGCCAAATCGCGACTAGAATTAAACCACTATAATTTCCCAAAAATAACCGAAGAAAAATAAAAACCCTTTTTTTTCTTGTATAAAACAATAAATCAATTTAAAATTAATACAATAATATAAGACAAGCTTAATATTCCTACTCGCCAGATGGCGATTAAACTTAAAAAACTGACGATTAACAAAATCCTGACTACCGGCCAAACTCTGATAGCTTAAAGAATGGCCCTTCTCTTTAAACAATGCCACCTGTGGAGTAATAAAAATCTGTCAATAATCACTACGATACTGCTATGGCTTTTCCGTAGTTGTGAGGAGATCATAATTCATTGCATTTGCAGCATTCCTATCTTACCCCTCCTCTAAATCACCGATGTGTTTTGCGACATGCCGTGGCGTAGCGTCTTTACCGCATCTTTCTATGCACTGTCTTACCGCGTCTTTCTATGCATTGACCTAGACACCCCCATTTTTACACGCTGTACGAAGGAATAACTACTCTGCTTCGAAGAGTAATCTAGATCTTTGGTACTAATAGGTCTTTCATAATTTTTACACCTACCTCAAATTTAAAAGGGATGCACGAACGGAATTGAAATCACTCGCTAAAATAAAACATGCTGCGTGAAATTCGCCCTGTCTATTTTTGGCATGTGAATTTATTTATTGGTTAAATATTCATTACATCATGTTTTTCATAATAAAAAATTAAAAGAAGTAATCTATAAGAAAGAGTTTCGGGAATTCGCTGAGGCTCGGGACTGGCGCAAGCGAACTAAAATCTGGGCGTCCAGCGCGAATAATGGACATCAACCTTTGGGAAGGGGGAATTCTTTTCCGAGCAGAATTGCTGACATTGCAATGTTATATAGTACTAGTCTACTTTAATCTACATATTCACGGTCCATAAACGACCATATGGAAATTATGAATGTGTGTAGCATTGACTAAAATAGCGCGTTTGAAGGATACTAACCCGGACATACTTCGTATTAATTTTAAAGCTAGATCGCGAGAATTTCACAATTTTTAAAATCTCGATGCACTACAGTTTTTTTGTTCAGAGAAATTGTAAATTTCCTTTTATAGATTATGATTATACCCTGTTTTAAGTTAATCTCTCATCGATGATGCATAAAACTAAAAATGCATGGATTCCTAAAATGTTTGCATAGTTGTCTTTTTAGAAGTGTTAACTGTTAACAATAATTATAAATTCAAAGTTAAATCGGTTCCATTTTCAACTTATCCGCGGTCAAGAGCCGCCATGCCCCCCCCCCCCCCTGTTGATCGGAAAATTCGAGTATTGTAATAAAACATCATGTTTCTAGCGACCAGTTCTTAAATTCAAAAACGTCGAAATATTAAAAAGATCAATTTTCCTTAAGAGGATAAAGAATTTCCTTGTTATGAAATACATATATTGGGAAAATTTTAAAATAAAAGCGTTCATAGCGTCCGATAATATAACGGGAAAAAAGACCGAAATATCGCGATCGCGATGATGGAAAATTTACATAGTAAATGATCAAAAAATTAAAACAGGATTATAAATTTATTAAAAATCACTGAAAATCATTGGTAAGACCCTCTAAATAAAAGAAAAATTAGTGGCCGGACTTTTTAAAATAATAGTAAATACTTCGTCAGCTTGGAAAAGTAAAAAATAAAAAGATCAAGACGAGAAAACTTGAAATTGCTTAAATTAATTGATTGAATTTAAAATTGCCTCCAAAAATATTTGAATGCTTCATGATAAATTAATTTTTTTGTAATCTATTGGAAAACAAATATTATAAAATACCTGAAAAGACTTATAATAAAATCATTGGTAAGATTTAAAACAAGATTAAAAAAAAATTACTGAATATAAATATTTAAAATATTCAAAAATGGGATAAATAAAAAATTTAAATTTGGAAACCTTTAAGATATGGAAAAGATGGGGATAGGGACACTAACTTATAGAAAAGAATTAATTTTAGAAAAAACACTTAAAATAAGTTTTGAAAATCTATTAAATGTTAAAAATGAGATGTTAGCAATAATAAATGCATGTTAACAATATTACTCATTAAAAATTTTAAATATTTCTGTGAATTTGTCTTGTGTTCTTATCAAATAATAATAAAAAAATGTGTATCTTGCCAATCTCTTAAATTTCCCTCAATTTTTAAAATCCTCCTCCTTTGCATCAACATCCAAATAACAGATTGTATAAAAGTGGATCCCCTAAGGGGAGATTTCTTGATAATAGACCTAATAGTGACTTATGTTTACTGTATAATAAATCTATAAATAGGTAATACTAGCAAATTCCTACATTATTAAATAACGTACTTAAACACAATTTTGCATAATATTAAGCAAGTTGAAAAAAACATCGCACATTTTGCAGCTGTCAACAACTGGCTATTAAACGTCATTGACCTACCGGCCAGTGGCTACTAACTAAAAATGGGTATTAAACGATAAGTCAATTTTAAAATTTTAATTTGCACTTTAGTGTCTTTTTTTTAAAGTATATATATTTGGCAAGCAAATAACATATTTAGATTAGGCCTATGTAGTTTTATCATGTATATTTTTTATTTCATTAAATTGTTTTATTTTGGCCCTTAGAAATTTTCAAATGACCCATAAAAAATTGATGCTGGGGGCCATTTGGCCCCTACGTTTTTTTTTCTAATTTCTTACCCTGGTTGTGCAGTGAATTCATTTGCGCAGCTAAATCATGACTCCTTATACAAAACAGATTTTGAAAAGTTACGTACAGTGGAAGATGAGGTATTTCTAAGATTGGATAAGCGTAAAATTGCCCTCTCTTTAAGCCAATTCAAGAACAATCCTTATTTCATATCACCTCACGAAATATATCCATGGATACTCTAGAAAGCAATGTTCTAGTCTTAATGGAAAATGAAACGTCTATGTAAATGTATTACATGTTCTTTAATAAATTATATTTTTATTTAAATCTTGTATTATTATTCGATTAAGCTCAGCATTATTCAATTTAGCGTTATATGTAATATTTTACTACAATTTTATTCTCGAAGTATATCCCCATTCAACATAGAGGATATTTTTATATAAGGAACTCCGTAAATGGAACAAAAAACATGACTTCTTTTGTATATTAGGAAAGCATCTGGTTTCTCCCAACTAAATATGCCCCCTTGGGCGCAGAAATGTCAAGTCATGTGGGGGTGTGGGATATCCTCCAGTTGTATTCAGAATAATACGGATGAGGGGGATCACGTGTTATACCGCTTCCTATTATTCAAGCACGGTATCTAGTGATAATTCTAATGCTCATGAGGTATTATAAGTATGACATTTAATGGATATGTGTGGTGCAGTGAAACACCTGAGTTTATACTAAACAGAGTTGTAAAATGACTCACCTGAATATCAACTGCATACGTTTAGACCCTCTAAGTCTAAGCATTCGTATATTCATGTTTTGTGATATAATGAACGGGACTAACCGTTTTGTAGAACACGATAATTCCCCAAAGCACTATTCGAGGGTGTTATAATTTACTCTCAGATAAAAGGGATATCGACATTAGGGAGTGTTAATGGACTCTCTATGCTTTTCTTTGAGGTAGCTATCTTATAATGTAACAGATGCATTACTTAAAATGCTCTCCCCATTATTAAAATCACGTATACCCCCCTTGTAAAAAGCCTAGAGATGTTTATACAATTGTTATATCTTTAAACGTTGTAGTTGGCTGCTTTTAAGATGCGTAACTATCTTAGTATTGTTATCTCTTAGCGAATGATAGAAATCTCTTATGCGCACTGACTATATAAGCGATAATTAAAAAATTTACAATTTGCTTGCTGTTGTCAGCTTTTCCCCTTACATTACCTAAAGTTTAGTATTATTAATAAATTTAACTTGGAGTCATGGACCCTGCTGTATATTATAGTAGATCTGATTATGGGTCTATGTCCATAAGCAGTTTCAATAGAGTATACGACGAACCGGTGTGGGTATTAGAACTGCCCGTACCTAACGAGGAGGGTGGTTTTTGGAGCTGAAGGAGAATACAGGAGTGGCTACACTCAATGGATAACGGTATATACATGTTTATGCCTGATAATTTCGAGAATATGCCATCACCAGTCCCATCAACATCCACTGCATCCGAAGCCCCCACCGCTCTAAGCGATATGGATGAGTATGACTTAATGGAGGAATGCCCTATGCACCTCTTCGATGAGGAGGAGGTGCAGATGCATAGAACGGATACAGAAATAATTGAGAGGTGGCATGCTAATCTCCCATATATTTTCATAAATGGACTTGCGATGGGGTGCGGGTATATTTATGAGGTAGAGGAGTGCTGGGTTGGTGATAAAAACAAACATTCCTGTCCTAATAATGGCGGTACTACGGTCTTTGTGTGCGGCTGTGCACACTATGAAGAGTGCTTTGATAACTTATAAAAATTTTAATAACTTATTATACTGCCCATATGGACTAATTAATGAGGAAGCATCCATGTATATTTAAATGTATTGAAGCATGAATTAAACATACCTAAATAGAGTCTTTCTAAATGAGTAGTGGACTGTATTTCTATAAAGAAGAATGCAATATTACTTATCCATACCTTTATTACATACTATCTAAATTAACAACCGAGAACAACGAGTCAATTTCTCGTGTCTTCTATCGCTACCAGGTTTTTTCCAACACTACAAATTCGCTTTTTCAAAACCAGCAACCCTCTGCTTGGCGCTCGCCAAACAAGAACACTTGGCGTCTTTCATACATACTTACGGGCTCCAACATTCCGCCCGGCGTTGAAATGTCAATTTCAAGGAATGAATAAGTACAATTATACAAAAAAAACAAAAAAAATCAAGAATTTAAATCAAATTGCTACTAAAGTACATAATATAATCATAATAAAAACCACACAATAATCATAAACAATACAAGAAGCAATTGCAAATAATTCAAGGAGACATTTTAACCATAATCACATAATGTAGTTACCTTATCTGAATTAAGACATTAATTTTCCATAGGCAAAACAGCTATTTTTGAAATGGGTCTCTTGTATATTCCATTATGTGTCTTTACATTGACAACTCTGACCTTATTGTCCATGCCTAAAAATGTCTCAACTATTCTGCCTAAAACCCATTTGCAGGAAGGTAAATTTTCTTCCTTTACTACAACCATATCACCAACCCTTAGATTATTTTTTATAATCATCCACTTATTTCTTTGTTGCAACGTACTTAAATAATTGTTTTGCCATCTTTTCCATATTGTTTGACACATTTTAGTTCTTCTTTTCCACAAATGTAATCGGTTATCATCAATTTCTGTCAAAGTGGGTTCTACAATAGCAGTGATTGGTCTACCAATAAGAAAATGCCCAGGAGTCAATACTTCCAAGTCATCAATGTCCGTGGTCAAGGGAGTAAGTGGCCGAGAATTCAAAATTCCTTCTATTTGAGTGGTTATAGTTAAAAATTCTTCATATGTCAATTTAGCATCTCCCACCACGCGTTTTAAATGATACTTGAAAGACTTGACTCCTGCCTCCCAGAGACCTCCAAAGTTGGGAGCTCTGGGAGGAAGGAATTTCCAAAGTATAGATTCCGAGGACAAGAAATTGGCAAGATTGACCTCAGGTTTGGTTACCAGATTATGTAACTTCTTAAGTTCTATATTAGTACCCACAAAATTTTTCGCGTTATCACTAAAGATAGTCGTCGCCTTTCCTCGTCTAGCAAAAAATCTTTTCAAGGTGGCAATAAATGCATCAGAAGATAAGTCATATACAATATCCAAATGAACTGCCTTGGTAACCATACATACAAATATACAAACATAAATCTTATGATAAATCCCTTTACGTTGACCCCTATATTTAATTAAAAATGGTCCACAGAAATCCACCCCTGTGCAATTAAATGGAAAATTTACATTTACCCTTTCCTTTGGTAAATCCCCCATGATTTGTTCTGCTATTAGAGGTTTGACCTTAAAGCAAGTAATACAATTATGCACAATCCTTCTACATGTGGTTCTGCCATTTAAAGGCCAAAATTCCCTACGAATACAATATAATAAATTTTGAGGTCCAACATGTAGATATTTTTTGTGATAACTCTCAATAATCATTTCAGTGAGTTTATGCTTGGCAGGCAATAAAATGGGATGTTTTTGAGTATCAGCTATATGAGAATTTTGGAGACGACCTCCTACTCTCAAAACATTATTTTGATCCAAATAAGGGTTTAAGTTTCTTACCTTTCCAGTTGGAGATTTACCTTTCTGAATGTTAGCTATGTCATCAGTAAATACCCGTTCTTGAACACAACGAACTAAAAATAACGTTGCATGTTTAAGTTCGTTACTGGAGGGGGGTCCACAAAGCTTACCCAATGGAGATTTTAAGTTATGGGTAAATCTGAAAATGAAACTTAAAATGCGAATTAATTTAACATAATTATTTGAAATATTGAGAATAGAATCTAAAAACAGAGAGTTCAAATTCAAAGTCAGTGTCACATCAGTCACTTTCTTAAATTCCTGGCTATACAGTTCATCAGATGGGGAATAATGTCTATCAACAATTACCAGCCTTTCCTGATGAAGAAATTCCGGGCCATACCACCACAAGGTATGCTCACCAATTTGATCAGGGTCGAGTCCTCGAGAGACCAAGTCCGCTGGGTTCTCTGCAGACCTCACATGTTGCCATTGAAAATTCCGAGTGAGCTCCTGAATGCGTGAGATTCTATTGGACACGAACACTTTCAACAGATGGGGGGATGAATCAATCCAAGCTAATACTATTGAAGAATCGGTATAAAGATAAACTTTGTCAATTTTTAGTTTTAATGAAGTCAGTATTTTTGACACAAGCCTTGAAAGTAATTCTGCTGCACACAGCTCAAGACGCGGTATGGTTAGCACCTTGAGAGGTGCAACTCGCGACTTACTGCACAGAAGGTTGACTTTCACTTCATTTAAGTTGGTCACACAACGAATATACACTGACGCGCCGTAAGCATCTTTACATGCGTCAGAGAATCCATGAATTTCTATTTCCTTAACCGAATCTGAAAGAAGATATCTGTTGATTTTCACATGTCTCAATTTCGGTAAGGCCTGTAAAAACCTTTCCCATTTTCTTTTTGTGGAAGTTCCTGGTCCCACCCAATCTTTAAATGCCACAAAGTTTGTAAAAATATTTTTGCTTTTACTATGACTGGACCTAAAAATCCCAAAGGATCAAACAATCTCGCAATGTCTGATAAGACAGAGCGCTTAGTAGTTGTGGTTGAATAAGATGAAACTGTGAAACTAAAATCGTCATTCTTTGGGTTCCATCTTAAACCAAGTGTTTTCACTGTGTCCATATTAGATTCTTCTTCAAAGTGATATTCTTGGTCACTGAAAGAAACTTGTTCAAGCAATAGTTTCTCATTGGAGCACCATTTGTGCAAGTCCATTCCTCCAGACTTTAACATTGCAATTAACTGTTGTTGTAGTTCAGTAGCTGTACCAAGATTATCAGCTCCAGACAAAATATCATCGACGTAAAAGTCAGTTAAAGCAGCTGCAGATGCTAATGGATAATTGTCCCTTTCATCTATAGCTAATTGTTTCAAGACTCGAGTGGCCAAAAATGGTGCACACGCAGTACCATACGTCACAGTTAGCAGTTCAAACAATTGCGTTTCCTCAGTAAAGCCTCTTTTCCAAAGAATGCATTGCAAGTGCCGCTGTTTGGGATGAATCCAAATCTGTCTATACATTTTCTTTACGTCTGCCGTAAAGGCAAATTTATGCTTCCGAAATCGCAATAGTATAGAGAACAAGTCCTCTTGAACTACCCCTCCCTTGTACAAGCAGTGGTTCAGGGAACTTCCAGTGGTGGAAGGTGCTGAAGCATCGAAAACGACGCGCAATTTTGTGGTACTACTGTCAGCCTTGTAAATCCCGTGATGGGGCATAACATAAATCGAGTCTTCTGGAGTCACCTCCCTCACTTCACGCATGTGTCCTAGCCTCTCATATTCATTCATAAAGTTACTGTAAAGGATAGCTAATTCAGGGTTTTTATCCAATCGATACCATAAACTATTCAATCTTTTCCTAGCGGATTGTATAGAACTGCCAAGTTCCGCATTTTCTTTGATAGGAAGACTCACTGTATATTTCCCCGTTACATCTCTACTATGAGTTTTTAAAAAATGTTCTTCGCAATGTAACTCTTCTTTATTTTTTGAACAAGGAGGATCTGAAACTGTTTCTATTTCCCAAAACCTTTGTACGACATCTTCTAACTTATTTATCTGAGAGAGCAACCCACAGTGTTGTCTTTTCTCAACTCTACCTTCCACGGCTCCACTTATTACGTAACCAAACACACTATCTTGGAGTGCAACGGACTGAGTGGTACGAATTTTGTTACTCTTTAAAATTTCAAAAAATAGCTCTGCACCAATCAATAAATCCACCTTCCCCGGTTCGAAGAACCTTGGGTCAGCTAGAGTTATATTCGGTGGAATTTTTAACTCTTTCATATCCAAATATGTAGCAGGCATCATATCCGTAATTTTAGGGATAATTAAAAGGTCAATCGTTGCAGAAAAAGATCCATTTGAATTCGAAATACTCGTACTTGTTTTTCTTTTTACATTTATCAAGCAATCTGTTAACCCTGTGACTGGGATATTTATTCTTTCCTTTCGTAAACCAAGTGCATTTGCGAAATCAGAGCTTATACAATTAATTTGGCTCCCAGAGTCAAGAATACCTCTTCCTTTCACGTAATTACCCCTTCCATCTCTAATATAAATAACTGCCGTTGCTAGAATTATTTTCTTTTTCTCCGTTACAAAACAAGACGTTAATATTCGTGCCGACTCATCGCCGCCAATGTTTACTTGATTCGAGTTCCCAGCATCGGAATTCTGATTCCTCTCAAACGAAGTGGGGAGAGTAGTAGGCTTCATTAACTTTACATCTGTTTTATGCAATAGGGAATGGTGTTTAGATTTACAAGTTTTGCACACAAATTGAGATCGGCAAACCGCCACTTTATGGTATCCAAAGCAATTCAAACATAATTTATTTTTTCTAACTATTTCGTATCTTTCTTGAGGGGAAAGTTTCAGAAACATTTCACATTTATGTAATGGATGAGAATATTTACACAAAATGCATGTTGGGGTATTATCAGTAGATTTTACCATTAAATTTCTGGATTTAATTCCTTGATCATAATTGATCATTTTAGGTTTATTCGAAATGTTACGATTGATACTATCTAAAACTTGACATCTTTTCTCAAGAAAATCTATAAGTTCTTCAAAAACAGGAACCTCATTAGTTTTCAAACTTAGTTCGAATTGTTTCCGACTTTCGCGATCTAATTTTTGAAGAAGTATATTGATAAGTAAGGCATCCGAAAGAATATCTCGATCAAATTTTAAGCTCTTCAATGCTCTCAAATTCTTATTAACACAGTCTAATAATTTGCGCAAATCTCTAGCTGATTCTTGTGTCAATTTTTGGTAATTAATGATGCCTTTGATATGCGTATCCACGATTGCTCTTTTATTTTAGTAGTGTGTGAATGAGAGAGCTGGACCACAGCCATAAACCCCCCATTAAAACCACACCCACTTTTAGAATGTAATGGCTCTATTTTATCCACACAAATGTGATTACACAATGGTGTGAAACCTCCCATTAAAACCACACCCACTTTTAGAATGTAATGGCTCTATATCACCCATAAAAAAACCCACCCACTTTTAAAAACAATGGTGTGAAACCTCCCATTAAATCCACACCCACTTTTAGAACGTAATGGTCCTATTTCACACCATTAAAATATCCACCCACTTTTAAAAACAATGGCTCGTAAAACCCCCATAAAAACCGGACCCACTTTTAGAACGTAATGGCCCAATATCACCCACACAAATTCGACTATACAATGGCTCTCAGACCTCCATTGAATCCCACCCACTTTTAGAAATGTAATGGCTGTATTTTACCATTAAAATTACCACCCACTCTTAAAAATAATGGCTCACAAAACCCCATAAAACCCGAACCCACTTTTAGAATACAAAGGTTATTTCTTATCCATAAAAATCTACAACCCCTTTTAAAACGATGGTATCGAAACCCCATAAAAACCGAACCCACTTTCTAAAGTAATGGACCTATTTTATCTATCGGAGCGAGCAAGCGAAAAGTCGTTGGGAGCGAAGGTACCCCCTTCGGCGAGCACCCCCGCGGACGGCCACCCCCTAAGCATGCCGCGACCCTAAGGATTCTAAAAGCATTGCACCGACATGGGTTCGTTGCTTTGCAACCATCATCTGCCAAAAGTATGCATACATTCCGAACAAGCGCTGAGCCCTACGCATGCCCCTTTTAGAATCTGCGTTAAAAAATGATACCCCAACAACATTTTAAGCACTTAAAGAAAAGAATTCTAATGTAAATTAGAACAAAAACCATGGAACTGTTGGACAAACTAAACGCAATTAGTACATTGGAAGGAAGTTTCAAGAAGATGCATGAGCTCAATATCGACGAAAAATACCCTGTCATGGAAATTAAACAGGTCAAAACCAAATATGGTGACAAACTAGTAGTGGAGTTAGAAGACGGCACAAAAATGTATCTACCGAAACGATGCGATAAAAACGCGTCCGACTATATGGAGCTTAATGAGATCGTAAAGAGAAAACCTCTATACTTTGTTTATTTGGGAGCTAAAGATGTCGGGAAAGCACAACCAGGGCAAATGTTTAAATTTGAACAATAAATTTTCTTTTAATGGTATCACCACCATTAAAAAATATACACCGATTTTCAGGCGGCTGGTGATTTCACAATTGGACAAGCCTCGAATACTATAGCTGCCGCTGTGATCACAGCGGCAGCTTTTACGAGAGACCAACAACAATCATTGGGTGGGAGGTGTTGTGAGAAAATCTAAAAGCGGCATAGTCCCGAGAATATGCTGCTTTTGAGACAATGGCCACCATAACTCCTTGATGCAGTCGATGTCAATGGATAGCGCTTTACCCTTAATGAATCAAAAGGTGGACTTTAGTTTAGAGTTCACCCCATAACTCCTAAAAATTTTTGCAAAATGCCCCCCGGTAGGCTCAGAGTATATTCAATCTCAAATTCAACCCACCAAGGGGCCCTTCTTGATGAGCCGAATTCAAGACCAAATACACTCTGAGCCTACCGCCACTGAGGCTTACAAACAACATATAAGGACAACACTGTAAGACTTTGACGCCTAGCGTCGGGCCCGCCCACCACTTATTATCGATGAGTGCTGCTTTATTGGAACAACGACTAAAGCAAGCTGACATGTCATTTTTGGCTCGGTATAGTTCAATAAACCATCAACCCGGATTGATTAACAACCTGGGAGAGGTCGAGATTTGAACCTGGGACCTAGATGTTAATAGGTCTGAGCGCTAACCGTTTGCCATGGGTACCCATCTAAATATAAACATACCTTTAATTTAACCATTACACCACAGACGAAAATCTTCAAAAATAGCACTTTAAACAAGTTATAACCCTCTAATAATGTAAGAATTCTTCAAAATATCTATCACTATTGTATATCTGATTAAAAATATAGAATAAAATGCTTAAAATCAATCGCGAAAAATAAATACTATTCCCCTCCATATAGTGCTGCCATCTCCCTTTGATTCTCGTAATCTCCGCTTTTTTCTACCGCTACCTCTGAGAGAACTCTTCTTTAAAGAGGAAGAGATGTTAGTCAAGGTCAGCGCTCGCTACAGACGTTATGAAAGCAGGAAGTAGAAAACAAGGTCGAAACTCTCCAAGCGGAAAATAATACTGCTTCGTATTTTATCTGAGTTAAAGAAAAAAAAAGATATAGATAAATGAATGAAATTAAGACTGAGATATATTGCTATAGAATTCTTTATCAGTATGTTCAATTAGATGTTTATAGCGATGACATTTCAGAAGTGAAAAAATCTTTAAAAAAGTTGCATGATCAGTTTGAAAAAATTGTCAAACTTATAAAAGAATATAATGATCGAAGACAAAACATCGAAGGAAATGTTGGAACTAATAAGAATGTTAGGTCTGGACAATAAAGTTACCTCAGACGGAGACTTGAAAACTCATGAATGTGAACACAAATATGTAATTCAAAATGATGATGGCTGGTACATTTGCCAAGCATGTCACGAAGAGCTGAGGTATAATCCAAATAAACCCCCTATCAATTATCTCGATATGTATTTAAACATGCAGAAACAACAGAGGCGAAAACATCGAATGAAAAATCTGGCTAAATGGTTAGGTTTGCATAACCTACCCTTTGAAGAAGAAGAGCTTTTGAACGACTTTTCTTCTTATATCCATAAATATGAGGAGATGTACCCAGAGCGAAAAAACATAATCAGCAAAGACTATATCTTATACCATATATTACGGAAAAGAGGTTACGACATCTATATTTCACACCTTCTAGTTAAGTTACCTAAACTCAAGAAGACGCTTATTCAGAATGAAGAAATCTGCAGAACCATCTTCGAAGCATTAAATTGGAGTTTTTACCCTATAAATTAAAAAAAAACGGCTGATACGTCTGAACAACATGTCACGAAGAGCTGAGGTATGACCCCGATAAGTGATTATAATTTTTAATAGCTTATTCGGCTATTAAAAATTAATTAACTAAATCTTTTTTATCAATCCAGCTAGTCTCAGGATAACCTAACCATTTAACTAGATATTTGTCCCCTTTCTTTTTGATGATTTTTTCAATCTTATACACATTGTCTTTCTTATCATATTTTACTAATTCATATTCATAAAAAGTGCCTTTAACCTCATCATTATTTAAATCCTGAACTCTATAAGTGATTGGGTCGGTTTCTAATACTTCAGAAATGACAAATATTTCATCTGTAAAAGTTGCTTGATACCCCCTTCTGAAGGTAGACTTATATATAGATATTCTTACTTTATCGCCTACCTGGTATTTATGTTTACGTATGACCTTTTCTTTAAACAAATTGTGGTAGACTTCACTACTGTTTTCTTCTAGACTGGCTTCAACAGGAGTCATTTTTATACTTCTGTGGTATGAGTTGTTGTAATTCTTCACTAATACATCCAATACATCTATGTATCTTTCAGTGTTATTTGCACACAAGTAGAGCTTTATTTTATTACCAAGAGTGAGATTAAATCTTTCAACCATAGCAGCTTTTATTTCAACATTTTCTGTAGTGAACCATTGGATATTATTTTCTTTGAATAATTTTTGAGTTGTTTTTCCGACGAACTCTAAACCCTTATCTGTTTGAACCCTTTCAGGTATTCTTTCTTTGAAGATCTTTTTAAATGCTTGAGTTACTTCTTCTGCTGATTTATCCTTTAGAGGAACAGCCCATGCATATTTACTGAAACAGTCAACAGCTGTTAATAAGTACTTGATACCATCATTAAACTTACTTCTCGCAAATTTATAGACAAACAGTAAATCAGCTTGCCATTGGTCGTCGATATGTGACACGTAAATTCTCCTTCTTTTGAACTTACGGATAAGTGGTTTATGCTTTGTGTATACATCCTGTCGGTGTAAAAAATCCGAGACTTCTTTTCGACTTAAACCAGTTTTTCTGCTCAGTACATTTATGCCACAAAATCCTGTTTCGGGATCGTAATAAACCTTTTCGGGGCAACCCTTCTCAGTTACCCCTTCAGCGGTAAAAAACGGCACTTCTTAGAACCACAACCCACACAAATTCCTTTCAACATAGGTCTAGCGTTTTTAGAGGTGACATGCTGTTCATCTTTAGTGTCGGTGTGTGTTTTACATTTGAGACAATATATTTTTGAGCCCATTCCAAATACCTTCTTTGCTTTGATAATAGGCTTCACAACAGCTCTATCTAGCCTTTCACGAAAACTTGGATTGGGAATGTCGTCCAATTCTTTAATCATGTTTGAGTCACACACTTTGTTTCTGGTTTCGGTATCTTTGTTTTTAATGTAGCACACGTCATGTTTATAGGCACTATCATCAACCCTATTAATAGGCTTACTCCATTCTTTGTATGTTAAATCGGGGTTCAGTCTAGTTTTTCCTCTGAGCAGTTGAGTTCCTGGTCCTGTAAATTGATGCCCTGGCAGATGCATTTCAAACGGTAAATTATTAATTGCTGCGTTAACAACACCTTTTCCTTTATTGCAAGTCTTTTTACTACACATTTATTTATATATAAAAAATTATTTACTCATATATTGATATCCATTCAGCAGGGTTTGTTTCATATATTTTTCTCTGGGTAAGTAGACTAAATTATTGATGAAATCCTCCTCTCGCTTATACACTTCCTCTTCTGATAGGGTATTCGATTTGTATGAATTGAGCAGCTGTTTGTAAAACTTGTAAGACTGTTTGTACTCTTCTTTCCTTTCCGCGATATTCAAAGCTTTATCAAGAACTTCAATAATACCGACGCTTAAGCTCAGAGCAGCTAAGGGAACAAGTACAAAAGCTGATAAACCCAATGAACTTAAAACGAACTTGCTAACGGTCATAGTGACACTAATTTTATGGTAGTGGTGGTAGCTCTTTCTATATACGTAAATTTTCTTTTGCAAGTATTCTTCCATCTTTATTTATAGGGGTGAAATATTTCTTCCGATATCTCAGAGCCGGATTAACTAAATCAAGCATAAAGAAATCATACGGCTGTTGCATGCACTTTTTATATAATCTACTGAATTCTTCTTTTGTCAAACTACCATCTATCTCTCTTATGATCTGTTGAATCTCCCTCGGTTGAATATTAAAAAATATCAAGTAATTACAGTTTCTTCTGATAACAATGGGTGTTCTATAATAAGATTGAGAAAGATAAATGATTGAGGCGTTTTTCTTCCGACCTCTGATGAAAAAATCTTCTATGCTCCTCTGGTCCTTGTCAGTCATGCAGTCATCAAAGACAACAACATTTTTACAAGATGGGTCCAGGTCATCCACTTTTATAAATTCTTTTGTATCAGAGGAGAATAAAGTTCCTTTCTTGCCGAATCTTTCATATAACTCTAGGATAATTTTCTTCTTCTTTTTGGGGTACTTTATCGAGTCAATATCCACGCCTTCAAACATTGTGTACTTTTCTTTCAGTTTGCCATACTTGGGTTCGTACATATCTTTTGCACAAACGAACAAATTATCAAATTCGAGATAGTCGTATATAAAATTCAACAATAAGTTCGTTTTACCAGTACCTGAAGCTCCAGCGATTAGAAGTCTGAAAGGGTGTTTAGGTAATAAATAATGTTGATTTGCATCGACAAGTTCTTCTGCTTCTGTATAATTTTTAATTTGAATCATCTTTATTTAATGTTAAAAATTTGCTTCAGTAAAAATATAATTTGCTTAAGTAAAATTTTTCTTGCATAATAATAAAGATGAATGCTATACAAAAAGAACGAAATAAGAAATTAAGAAAGGAAGTTGAATATGAACTTAAAGTTTATAAGCTTCAGGCTGAAATTAGAAAAAACAACGAACAACAACTAGAGCAAAAATTAGGTATCCAGAAAGCACTATCGGACTTTCACAAGCCTGTAACTGAAAAGCTACAAGAACAAGAAATTAATCGAAAGGAGAATATTCAGGCTATAAAAGATGCTGTTGATCACATTCCTCTAGCTATTGAACCGCCTTTAGAAGTCTATGATTTTGATAAAAAATTGGATGTAGAGTTTTTAGAGAAAAATAACTTTCCAAGACCCTCAAAATTGTACCATGAGACCAAGGAAACTTTGCAAGAAATTATGAGTAAAGTAAATGATACTTACCTAAAAATGTCTCGTCAAAAAGGAAACATTATGAGTCAGATATCTCGAATGACTAAAAAGGATGAAGAAAGAGAAGATCGCTTATTAGCTAAGGTTGATTATTTGAGAGATCATATGACTACGTTAGGAGATTATCGGGATCGACTCAGAGACTTGCAAAGAAAAGAAATTTATATCGGTAAAGGAGTAGAAGACAAAATGGAAATTTTAGCCCGATTGACTGATAAGATATGTAAAGGGTCCAAAAGTAAAAAGTTACACAATCAAGTCGTTGATTTATTGGATGCATTGTTGAGAGAAGGAACTATGACCAACGAGCAAGTAAAACAATACTACAAAAATTTTTCATTAAATAAATGAGTAATTACATAAAAACTAAAATACATTTAAGCGATCATCAGATTGCTAAGCTAAAATCTGCATACCAGAAAGGAGAAGAAGTATCTCTACAAATAGATAAGACAAAAGCCCCCAACAAAGATATACATTTAACTCGAACACAGATAGCTCAAATTGGGAAGGGGAAGCGTATCACTATCAGTAAGACGCAGCTCCAGAAAACGGGTGGTTTTCTACCTTTTCTATTACCTGCGTTAATTGCTGGGGCCAAGGCTTTAGCACTAGGTGCTGCAAGTGGGGCGGCTGGATATGGAGCAAAGAAAGCTTTGGAAAAAATTTCAGGATCTGGATGTGTAAAAAAAAGACCCATTGGAAAGGGCGTCTATCAAAACTGGGAATATCAGACGAAGTAATTAAACAAAATATGAAACATGAACAGGGGTTTAGGGGCGTCTTTACTTCCGATCTGTTGCCTAAAAAGATGAGTCGGTTTGAAAACGGTATTATTAATCTGGACATTGTCACAGGACCTGGTACGCACTGGGTCTGCTACTATAACGATCCTAAAAATAACTTTGTTGAGTATTTTGATCCTTTTGGAGAACACGTATACAAAATTCATCCTAACATTAAGAAGTATCTACTGACTTCTGGAAAGAAAAATATCGGGTGTAACTCGAGCTTTCTACAGCACCCTGCTTCCGTCAAATGCGGCTACTTTTGTATGAAGTACATTCGTGAAAGAAACAAGGGTAAGCCAGTGGTAGATGTGCTATATTCTTTTACCCAAGAACCCAGCGACTTCAATGAAAAAAATGTTCTCTATAAATAAAATGGTTCTATTGATATTAGATTCTAAAAACGCGGAAAAATCAGAAGATTTTACGATTGAATACACTAGACCTTTCACCTTTAAACAGATTGCCCTTCAGTCCTTTTCGATGTACGTTTCATGGGACAATATCAAAGATGAGGAATTATCATACTTTGATGGTCAGCAGTGGTTAAATTTGACGATACCAGATGGAAATTACACTATCAAGGGGCTGAATCGTTACATGATTAATTTTTTTGGAAGCGATCCGCCGATACAATTCGGTATAGTGGAGGAACGACAACGAATAGCCATTAAGTTAAAAGACGGGTATAAGATCGATTTAACGAAAACCAAAAACCTGCATACACTTTTAGGTTTCGAGCCTAAAATCCACGAAGAGCTTGAACAAGTAGGAAAGTACATTGCTGACTTATCTGGGGGAAACGATAACATTTATATACATTGCGATGTCGCAGAGGGGGCGTATATCAACGGTTTCAACTCTACAAACGTCATCTATTCATTTACAAACAGTAATCGTCCAGGTAGTCAGATTATAAAATCATTTGACAAACCTCTGTTTTACCCTGTTCGAATGGATAGTGTTTACCGAATCAGAATGCAAGTAACCAATCATAGAGGTGATTTAATACCGCTCAATAAGCAAGAAGTACAATACAATTTTATCGCCCTATAATAAAGAAATGAATAAACACAGACTTCAAAGAAAGAGTAAGAAGATACAAGGAAGAGGGTTATTTTCCGACGTACCAGTCCTGCAGGAGGCCGAATTAGAAGGTAAGTATGTGCAGGATAAAATAAAGGAGATATTATCAAAGCAGAAAAAACATGGAGCTGGACTAAAGTTTTTCTAAATTCGATTTAATAGCCATATAGCTATTAAATTGAGGAGAAGAAAAAAAATTATATTATAATAAATGAATAAAATATTTGAATTAAACAGCACCAATTATTATTACGATGATGACATCGAAAGTTTCGAATATAGAGAGGTAAGGCATGAAAATAGTGATAATTCTATGGAAAATGCCTCTTACCATTTCTTTATTCAAGACACCAACGCCAACATTTTATACTCTAACGGTTATTTACAGCAAAAATTGAAAATTGTTAACAACGATGGTACTGCCATAGTGAATGATAATGTAGCTCTCGTGAATGGAGGTGGTTTGATCAATGCTAACAGGTTTACATTAGGAACCACTGAAATAGAATCCAACATAAATTATTCCGCTCTTATGCGACAAGTGTTGGGCTTAATACATTTTACGCCTGACTATTCTTCTGCCGAAGCTACTAATATGCTGTTCTACACTGATACGTCGGACACAGCTGATAGAGAACGCTTGAAATATGATGGCACGTTAGTAGATACCACAAAGATTACTGAGTTTTTCGAAAAATTCGGAATTAATGAGAACCATAACCAGGGATATACAGAAAGAAGCGAATTCACTAAAAATAGCAAGGTTGTAACTATATGGATCCCACTAAAGTACGTGTTTGATTTCTTCCGTGAATATAAAAAAGTAATCACGGGGTTCCAAGTCAAATTTGAGTTCCAGAGAAATCACAGTCTAAATATGCTGTACACCAACGAGCAACATAAGATCTATAAAGTCGTTGTAGAAGATTTATCACTCTGGCTACCTTACGTACGATTTAAAAATGCGGCGGCTTCAATATTTAACGAATTAAAGTTATCGAATAAGGATGTAGAAATAAACTGGAACCAACACAGCATTGTAAAGTCTAATATTTTCTATAAAAACGCTAGCGGCTCTTATACCATAAAAGCTACTTCTGATGAAGTCTTATCTTTGTACGTAATTCCTCAGTACACTGAAAGATACGAAAATTCGAAGCGCAATAACATGCTGTTTGATAACTTAGATATGACGGAATGTTGGTTAATGATCAACAATGTAAAAGTGCCAACTGTCAGTTACATGATGGATTTTGAGAAAAGTGATTATAATCGATTATACACAGCCTTTTTGGAATCTGGACTCAACACCATCACGTCTGAAACAGGTTGTATGGTCAATTATTCGAATTTTGGTAAGTTGTATCCAATCATCTGCTTTAATCTCTCTCATCATCAAAACTATACCGATACGAATAACTTAATGATTGAGTTTAACTGGAGGTTAAGGAACGCTGCCCCCAAAGATTATGTTTTTTACTTCATCTTAAAAGAGCACAAGAAATGCCTCTTAAATATTAACAATCAAAATATTACCATGATCAAGACTTTGAAATTATAAGCCATTTTTATAGTCCATTTTAAATTTTTATAGTCCATGACTATAAAAATTATTTTATATTTAAATAAATGGCTGCCTACTACCCGCTTTTCGATGAAGAATTAGAACAAGGACCTCCTGGTATTCCAGGCATAGGGTTTAAACTCACACACGACGGTAACTACGATATGGAAAATAAGATCTTGAAAAACTGTCAGACGCCGATTGAGAGTCGGGATGTAACTACTAAAAGTTATCTGGAAGCTGAGTTAATTCGTAACTCTACTACCGTCACTCACACGGTGAAGGTTGAACTACGAGAAGAGATAGCAAAAATTCTGGAAGATTTAGATCAGAAGTACCTGAGTTTAGGTGATAGAAGACCCATTGACGCTAAAGGTAAAAGGATAGGCAATGTCGCTGACCCTATTGAAGACATGAATGCGGTTAATAAAAAGTACTTGGAAAAATATGTTGACAATAAAGTATGTTATGCAACCACCACATCAGGATACATAACTATTAGACCTAGTACCAATGCGAATGCCGTTATTTTTACGAAGTTTTCCGGTGATGCTTTGAACTCAGATTGTAAATTCTCTCGGGACGGTTTTTTTAGACTGGGATTGTACCTTGATCCTCAAAAGATAATCGATGAATTAATCGTTGTTAAGTTATACATTAATAACAAGCAGTACGTTCACAAGATAAAAGTAGCCACTGAATTCGTGTTAATTCTCGGAGAGGTTAAAAAAGATGACCAATTAAAAATTTTCTTACGATGTGATGCTGAGTTCACAGTTCAACCATTTCTAAAAATTGAAGAAATCAAGTGGACACTCCAGCTGCCGTAAAAAATTGTACATATAATAAATGGCGTGGAACGAAATATCAAAAAGCGGTTTGTCGGAAGAACAAATCAGAGTTAGTAAAAATTATGTTAACTGGTCGCTCATAAGTCAATATTCAACTTTATCGGAAGAGTTTATCGAAGAATTCGAAGGTTTGGTAAACTGGATGGTCATCTCTCAGTATCAGAAGCTTTCGGAGCCTTTTGTAGAAAAACACAGAGGTCTATTAAACTGGTACTATACATCCAAATATCAAGTTCTATCAGAGGATTTCATGGATAGAAATACTGAATATTTAGATTGGGAAGTAGTTTCCAGATATCAGATAATGTCAGAACCCTTCCTGGATAAACATGCTTCCAAATTAGATTGGAGAATGGTTTCTCAATTCCAAGTACTCTCAGAAGAATTTATTCGTCGGCATATAGACAAAATCGATATGGAACTCATTTGCGTCAAACAAAAGCTCACTGAAGATTTTATGACGGAATTCGCAGATTACCTTGAATGGGGTAGAATTGTTCAATGGCAAACCTTTAACGAAGATTTTATTATGAAAAATCTGGCTCGTATAGATCTTTGTCACCTCATGACTTATAAAGCCCATTTGCTCTCAGATACCTTTTACGAACTCCATTTTAAAAAGCTGGTTTGCATCCTTCTGACAAACATATGTAATAGATTTGTGATACAATATGAACCTGTCGACATACCTCCCGAGTTGGGTAAAAATGATCCTATCGACAAACAACCCGAGTTGGACAAAAATGAACCTGTCGACATACAACCCGAGTTGGACAAAAATGAACCATAATTATATTTTAATGGTTGATCAACCATTAAATGTTTAGATACCCTTTGTTACCTTCCTCAAGTTTGAATATATTTATCCTTTAAATAAAGAATATGGATCGTATTGTAAAAAAATTAAACGATTTGAGTACTGATAACTTTGAGTCAGTGGATGGCTTATATTTGGTTTCTGACATTACTGAGCACGGGAAATCTATCCTAATACGTTTGTCGAACAACTCAATTTTATTTTTAAAAAATGATATACCCAGGGTTGGTATGATTTTGACCAGGGATGAAATAAGATTATTAAGATTATATGTTGGCTTCAGGGTTTTATATTATTGTACACCATTAGAGGGTTTCGTGGTAAAAAAACCACCTTTTCGAAACCTCTACGAAACCTTTTCAATATATCAGGCTGACAGTGATAGCGATAGCGATAGCGATCGACCGACATCGATGACATGCCCTTCCATCATTGTAACTTAGATTTTCAATTCTTTTTCCGAGGAAAAAGGTGGCTGGGCCCACCTTTACCGTTCATTTAACAGATGTAGATATGACTTTATTTTTAATGATTGAAATACTCATTAAAAATTGAATCGTAAAAAGTTTACCCCTTCAATAATAAAAGCATTTAAAGAAACGATTTGTAGTTCTAAAGAAAGACAAAATGGATTTTCAATCTAAAACCGTTCGACAGTTGCAAGGCTACTGTCGTGAAAATAATATTCGAGGTTACTCGAAACTTAAAAAGTTGGAGCTGGTCGACCTCATTCAATATCATAACGGCTTTTCCAGTTTCCACAATGACTTGTTTAGCAAGCCAAAGAAGAACAGAGTGCGTAAGATCAGGTGTTGCGGTAAGTTATTTAAGGGATCAAGCATGAATAAGCACCTACAATCTAAAGGGCACCTAAACTATAAACCAAAGAAGGCAACCGCTCTCCCAGAGTGTGGAAGGGTGGAGCATCGACTACATCACATGACTCTCCCCCAACTACGGGAATTTTGTCGAACGCATGGCATTAGAGGCTATTCCAGGTTAGGAAGGAGGGCAGACATCATAGCATACATAGAAAGCGTATTGTTCAACCGTCATTTCGGGTTTGATTCAGACCTGTTTTTAGATACGCGAGAGAGAAGGCTCTACACCCTCCACAAAGTTAATACAGCCTTTGAATCTCGCTTGAAGACGTACGACATCCAAAATGAACACAACCTGATGCTTCCCAAAGACTTTTTGAACGATGTGGCATCACTAGTCCGGGGACTCATCACTAAACACATAAAGAGGCTGCATGGTTTGAAGGTTAATTTCGAATTCCTCTGTGACTATCAAAAGGGTAAAGACGATGCTATTATAGAAATGGAGAAAAACTTCAAAACAGAAAACGCAGTCATCTTAGAATCAACTGATTTGGTAGCTTATTACAGATCGGTTATCCAAAAATTATTGACAGAAATGGAGGAGTTTGTTGCAAAGGGTTCGGGATGGACGCTTGTTAGAATTAAAAACCTTGAGGTGAGGATCAATAAATACAACCCACTGAGAGGATCATCCTACATTGATTTACCGAAAAGAATTAAAGATAAAAAGGCAGTCATTAACGTGAAAAATGAAAATGATAACGAGTGCTTTAAGTGGGCGATACTGTCCGCTATTTATCCAGCTGATAATCACGTAGATAGAGTCTCTAAATATAAGCCATATGATAATGAGCTAAATTTCGAAGGTATCGAGTTTCCAGTGAAGATGGAAGATAGAGTATTTAACAGGTTCGAAAAGTTGAATAACATATCGGTGAACATATATTCATACGAAGGTAATGATATTTACCCATTGAGAATCACTAAAAATAAGGAAGACAAACACATCAATTTGCTGTACATAAAGAATAAGGAAGGAAACAGTCATTACTGTTGGATAAAAGACCTCTCCAAATTGATAAGCGGACAAGTGACTAAACACAACGGAAAGATATTCACCTGTGAGAGATGCCTGCTGTATTATTACTCCGAAGAGGACCTCCAAGCTCATGAAACGGATTGTAGGAAGAATACACCAGTAAAGATTGTAATGCCCGAGGAGAACGAATCTCTGCGGTTCAAAAACTATCAAAGGTCTTTACGATTACCCTTTGTGATGTATGGAGACTTCGAGTGCTTGACAAACAAGATAAACACCTGCTGCCCTACAAAAGACAGCTCATTCTTACATAAATATCAAAAGCATGAACCTATGAGCTTCACTGTCTACATCAAATATAAACATGCAGACTATAAGGCACCAATCACATACAGAGGACCCAATGCCACCAAGCTGTTCTTTGATACAGTGAAGACTGAGGCGCTAGCGATAAAGAACATTTATGATAAGAAGCAACCCATCAAAATGACCACCGAAGATGAAGAGCATTTCCAAAGGACCCATGTTTGCCACATCTGTGATGAAGATATCAGGAAGAAACCTTCACCCTATTCACCCAAGGATGAACCAGACTTCCGAAAAGTTAGAGATCATGACCATCTTCTCAATCCGGCGAAATATGAATCGAACTACAGAGGACCTGCTCACAACCTTTGCAACCTAAAGTACCAAGAGCCTTCGTTCATTCCAGTGTTTATCCACAACTTATCTGGCTACGACGCCCATCTCTTCATAAAGGAGCTCGGTAGAGACCAAGGTGATATCGACGTCATCCCGAACAACGAGGAGAGGTACATTTCCTTCAGTAAGGAGGTCGGGGCAAAAACTGTAGGCGATGGGAAGAAAGTAAAGGTACCTGGTATAAAGTTGAGGTTTGTCGACTCATTCAAGTTCATGGCCGCTAGCCTCGACAGTCTTGCGAAGAACGTAAAGGAGTTCAGGGAGACAGCCAAGTACTTCCCCAAGGACAAACTGGACCTCGTCACCCGAAAAGGCGTCTATCCATACGATTACATGGACTCGTGGGACAAATGCGAAGAAACCAAGCTGCCCCCAAAAGAAGACTTTTACAACCAATTGAATGAGTCACACATAAAGGATGAGGACTACGAGCACGCTAAAAGGGTATGGAAGGCCTTCAACATTAAGACATTGGGTGAATATTCCGATTTGTATGTGAAGACTGATGTACTCATCCTAGCCGACATCATGGAACACTTTAGAGATGTCTGTCTAAAGACCTATAAGTTGGATCCTGCATGGTACTTCACTGCACCCGGACTCTCGTGGGACGCCATGCTCAAAACCACAGAGGTTGAGCTAGAGCTGTTGACAGACTATGACATGATACTCATGCTAGAAAAGGGGACCAGAGGAGGCATCTCTCAGTGCTGTAACCGATATGGGAGGGCGAACAACAAGTACATGAGGGACTATGACGAGAACAAGAAGTCTAACTACCTGATGTACCTTGACGCCAACAACCTCTACGGATGGGCCATGAGTCAATACCTACCGCATGGTGGCTTCGAGTGGAGCACTGTGTCAGATGTGACCCAAGTAGAGGATGACTCAGACAAAGGATACATCGTAGATTGCGACCTACAGTACCCGACCCATCTGCACAACCTCCATTCAGACATACCTCTAGCACCTGAGAGCAGGATGCCCGATGGCTCAAAACAGCCAAAACTACTGACGACCCTCTATGACAAAGAGCATTATGTGGTTCATTACAGGGTTTTGAAGCAACTGTTGCAGTTGGGGGTGAAGCTCAAAAAGGTGCACAAAGTGTTGGAGTTTCAGCAGTCTCCCTGGTTGAAGAGGTACATAGACCTGAACACTGATATGAGGACCAAGGCAACCAACGACTTTGAGAAAGACTTCTTCAAACTTATGAACAACTCGGTCTTTGGCAAGACGATGGAAAATATCAGGAAGCGACTCGATATTAGGCTAGTATGCGATCCCCAGAAAGCGGAGAAGCTAGTTGCTAAGCCCAACTTCAAGGGAAGGACCATTTTTGACGAAAGATTAGCCGCCGTGCATATGAACAAGACGAAAGTGATTTTTAATAAGCCAATATACGTCGGCATGAGTATATTAGATCTATCGAAGCATCTGATGTATGACTTCCATTATAATCTTATGAAGCCTAAATACGGGGGCGATATCAAGCTATTGTACATGGACACTGACAGTTACATCTATGACATACAGACCGAGGACTTTTATGAGGATATGAAAGGATTGATTGACTACTTTGACACATCAGATTATCCAGAAAACAATAGGTATGGTATGCCCCGAGTAAATAAAAAGGTCTTGGGGAAGATGAAGGATGAAAATGCAGGGAAGATCTTAGAAGAGTTCGTTGGCTTAAGATCTAAGATGTATGCCTGTAAAACTGAGGTTGACCTGGTGAAAAAGTCGAAAGGAGTAAAGAAATGTGTCGTGAAAAACAGGATATCCTTCGAGGACTACAAGAACTGCCTATTCAAGCAAGAAGTACAGCATAGAACCATGAATCTCATCAGGAGCACAAAGCATGAGATTCATTCCATACAAGTCAATAAGATTGCCCTATCAGGAAAAGATGACAAACGTCATATATTGGAAGATGGT
Source organism: Amaurobius ferox (assembly GCA_951213105.1). Taxonomy (NCBI): domain Eukaryota; kingdom Metazoa; phylum Arthropoda; class Arachnida; order Araneae; family Amaurobiidae; genus Amaurobius; species Amaurobius ferox. The sequence continues at coordinate 584,470 of OX578146.1, forward strand.
GTCCATACCTTGGCTCACGGTCACTATGCGATACAAAATGAGGCTCTAATATACAAGTAGGTATCTGATTTTAAAAGCGGTTGCTTTTAAAACCTAAAATGGGGGAGATGGTTGCACGGGATGATGGTTGCAAAGCAACGAACCCATGTCGGTGCAATGCTTTTAGAATCCTTAGGGTCGCGGCATGCTTAGGGGGTGGCCGTCCGCGGGGGTGCTCGCCGAAGGGGGTACCTTCGCTCCCAACGACTTTTCGCTTGCTCGCTCCGATAGATAAAATAGGTCCATTACTTTAGAAAGTGGGTTCGGTTTTTATGGGGTTTCGATACCATCGTTTTAAAAGGGGTTGTAGATTTTTATGGATAAGAAATAACCTTTGTATTCTAAAAGTGGGTTCGGGTTTTATGGGGTTTTGTGAGCCATTATTTTTAAGAGTGGGTGGTAATTTTAATGGTAAAATACAGCCATTACATTTCTAAAAGTGGGTGGGATTCAATGGAGGTCTGAGAGCCATTGTATAGTCGAATTTGTGTGGGTGATATTGGGCCATTACGTTCTAAAAGTGGGTCCGGTTTTTATGGGGGTTTTACGAGCCATTGTTTTTAAAAGTGGGTGGATATTTTAATGGTGTGAAATAGGACCATTACGTTCTAAAAGTGGGTGTGGATTTAATGGGAGGTTTCACACCATTGTTTTTAAAAGTGGGTGGGTTTTTTTATGGGTGATATAGAGCCATTACATTCTAAAAGTGGGTGTGGTTTTAATGGGAGGTTTCACACCATTGTGTAATCACATTTGTGTGGATAAAATAGAGCCATTACATTCTAAAAGTGGGTGTGGTTTTAATGGGGGGTTTATGGCTGTGGTCCAGCTCTCTCATTCACACACTACTTATTTTCGTACCTATTTTCAAGTGCTTGAAACAGAGAACTGTACGTATCATCGACAGTTTCGATATGCTTTGCTTCCCCCTTCAAAGCTGCATGCAAATAATAAATTTTTTGATTGTCCGTTAATTTTGGATTATCTTCAATTAAGCTCTTAAATTGGGATTTGAAGCAACTCCATTCTTCATATTTGCCAGAAAATATTGGCAGTGGAATTTCGGGCAATTTTACGGATATAGTTCCAGCAAAATCATTACTAATGGGAACATTAGTGTTCGGAACAACAGAGAGTGTACTAGCTATCTTAAACTGATGTAAGGAAGTTTTCAAACTCACCTCCAAATTCTGCAGTTCCTCATCGACTTCTGACAGTTGGCCTTCAATTTCTTCAAGATGTTCTTCTTGAACATTTGAATAATAATCCAGTTTTAAGGCTTCAAATTTTATTTGCAAGCGTTCTAAAGCTTCCAACCGGGCACTAAACACCGCTTCATTCTTTTCATCAGAGACTAGGGCAGCTGCAAATTTTGTGATTTGCCCTTTGATATTTCCACGTTTTCGATTCAAAATTGTTATTTCTGACATCTTAGCTACAAATGAATATCAATCTAAACTATAAAAACAACACTAATGCGTTTGACGATTTTGTACGGAAAGTATTACGATTCCATAGGTATCTCCGCGAGCGGACCACAAATGAAGCATGAATTAAACATACCTAAATAGAGTCTTTCTAAATGAGTAGTGGACTGTATTTCTATAAAGAAGAATGCAATATTACTTATCCATACCTTTATTACATACTATCTAAATTAACAACCGAGAACAACGAGTCAATTTCTCGTGTCTTCTATCGCTACCAGGTTTTTTCCAACACTACAAATTCGCTTTTTCAAAACCAGCAACCCTCTGCTTGGCGCTCGCCAAACAAGAACACTTGGCGTCTTTCATACATACTTACGGGCTCCAACATGTATTTTTTCTATTTTATTTATTTATTTTTTTATTTTTTTAATAAATGTGTGTTTTTTAACCCTGTCTTGTTCTTGGAAACTACAGACACATTTTTCAGGCATCAAGGATTTTATTTTTCAGGTATTTCAGGCATTAGTCAGCAATTTATACTTCAGATACTTTTATTTTTTAGGTATTCGTGGAAGATTCTCAAATAAGTGAGAATCACAGATAAATTGTAGCGTTCATTTACATTGGACATTAGACACTTCTTATTTTTTATCTAGCCTAAATGGACGGGTGGTGGTGGGCCTAAAATTTAAAGAACTATTTCACTTACACCATTACACTAAGAATACACGCATATTTTAAAATAAGGCACCTCAAAACATGTTGGGATTTAAAGATACCCTCATGGGAATACACGCGACACAGGCATTAAAACACACTCCTATAGAAAAATTAGCATGTGGGGTTTTTAAAATATTTGTAGATAAACAGGTATCTGCGATTATTGGGTATTACGCACCTCCTCAAATTCCCGAGATTCTCGAAATTCCCGAGATTCTCGAAATTCCCGAGATTCTCGAAATTCCCGAGATTCTCGAAATTCCCGAAATTCAGCTAGTTCTAAAACACGTTTTGTTAGCTTTTTACAAGTAAAAATCGCATTTTCGTGAAATTCAAGTAGATTAAAATACGTTTTTTATTAGTTTTTGTGAAAAAATGACACAAGTTCGAAAACCCATTCACCAACTTTTTAAAAATATATATTTTTAAAACAGATATCTACGATTATTGGGTATACACACCCCCTCAAATTCCCGAGATTCTCGAAATTCAGCTAGTTCAAAAACATGTTTTTGTTAGTTTTTACAAGTAAAAAGCATGTTTTTGTGAAAAAACGTTAAAAAATGGCACAAGTGTGAAAACCTATGTTAATTTTCATAGAAAAACTAGCACCTGTGTGGTTTCTGAAAAGTAAAAAAATCACATTTGCGAAAAATTATAAGAAAAAAACTTACATTTGCGAAATTTTGTTACTAAAAATCGCGTTTTTGTGAAAAAACGTTAAAAAATGGCACAAGTGTGAAAACTTATGTTAATTCACATGGAGAAATTAGCACATGTGTGGTTTTTGAAAAGTAAAAAACTTGCATTTGCGAAAAATTATAAGAAAAAAAATCGCATTTACGAAATTTTGTTAGTAAAAATCGCGTTTTTGTGAAAAAACGTTAAAAAATGACACATGTGTGAAAACTTATGTTAATTTCCATAGAGAAATTAGCACATGTGTGGTTTTTGAAAAGTAAAGAACTCGCATTTGCGAAAAATTATAAGAAAAAAAAATCGTATTTGCGAAATTTTGTTAGTAAAAATCGCGTTTTTGTGAAAAAACGTTAAAAAATGGCGCAAGTGTTAAAACCTATGTTAATTCCCATAGAAAAATTAGCACACACGTGGTTTTTGAAAAGTTAAAAACTTACGTTTGCAAAAAATTATAAGAAAAAAACTTACATTTACGAAATTCTGTTAGTAAAAATTACGTTTTAGTGAAATTCAAGTGAATTAAAATACGTTTTAAGAAATTCTAAAGTATCTCCCTTCATCATGCGGGATTCTCACAGTTAACTTCACAGTTCAATTTGTAACCGCGATATAGTGTAAGAACTATTTTTTCTCTCTTGGCATGCCTTCGGCATACGGATAGTGTAAGCACTCTTTTTCTTTTTAGAAGGCGAAGGGATATTCAGTACTTAATCACTTAATTTAATTAACTCAATTTTAATTAACATCTTTTAATTAACTTAGAAAAATCTTCAATATAGGAAAAAATCCCAAGTTCCAACTTTAATACCATGATGTGCCACTAGGGGGCGCTGATGCTTCTGAACAGACTCCGTAGTAGAACCTCAGCCGTTGTCACCCCCAAAAAGTTTCTCCAATACCTAGAAAAAAATCCCAAGTTTAATCTCAATAGTTCCGCTTTCCGCCGTTAGGATGCGCTGGGGGTACTGCACAGCCTCCGTCGGTGAACCTCAGCCGTTGCCACCTCCAAAAAGTTTCTCCAATACTTAGAAAAATTTATTCAAAAAAATTCATTTCCCCCTAACCCCTCGTACAAGACTAAGAAATCGTTGCCACCCGAAAAAAAGTTCCTAAAAAATTTTAACCCCCACATTTTTCCATTTCCCCCTTTTTACCCCCCGTCCAGGATTACAAAATCCAAGATGATGGCCATTGCACGGCTTTGCACAGCTTCAGTTGTTAAACGCTCCTTCCTCTTCTACTCTTAATCATCTCTCTACATTCGCATCCAGAAACTAGTAAGACTGTGACCGTCACTACCTTTATTCCTTAGTCTCGTTTTTTTTTCTCATTTCAACTCTCGACAAAATTTTCGTTTTGTTTCTTAGTTGTAAGAAAATTGTGTTCAAATCTCAATCTTGCTATTAAAGTCCGCTTTATTAAAATGTTCTCTAAGGAATGACTTCTTTCTAATTAAATTTACAGTTTTCCAGGGGATTGCTTTGACACCCCCCAGAATATGCCCATGATTATGCATATTTAAATATAAAAGAACAACAAAAGTAAACCATGTTGATTAATAAAATATAAAGAAACAAGTTTGAAAATTATATTACATCTTTGTACAATAAAGAAGTGATGTATGATAGGTTTTCTGCGTACTCCACGTATGCTACATATTCAATGAATTCTACATACGTATTCAACGTTTGGGTTTTCTACTATACTATAAAAACTAGAAACCTAATCCTGGTGCCCATACATAAGTTATAAGGGGGGGGGGGGGCTCTTCTTAACGCTCTGTAATATTTATTTTTTCACGTTTATCTTTTATGTAAAAAATGAAATGTTTTGTATTTTTCAACAACCTTTTTTTGCGAAAATAGTTTAGAAGGTTGTTTAGATGCTTTAAAGTTCGCATTTACTGTCAGGGGGGGGGGGGGGGGGATTGCTCCATCCTCGGAACCTCAATCCGCTACCCCCTCCTTGAAAAGCCCATATGAGTACCTACGTTACATACCAGACGTTAAATAGCAATAAATATTTTGTATTTATTATGGAAGAATGGAATGTCATAAAATATTTACCGAAAAATTTAATAAAGTTAGAAATGAGAAAAAATGGCAATAATCTACATACTCTTTTTTACTTTCTAAATTTTACTTCAAAATTATTTTTCTAAATTATTCTCTAGTTTTTATCTTTTGCATATTCAAATTTATAGTTTCCTTCTCAACAATTTTGTCCTTCACTATAATCTTTTCCCCAATTGTACCGAGTTGGACGTACCTGTAAAGATCATTCTATTTTAATATGCAAAGCTGCTTGTCTAACCTATATATCTAGAGCTGGCGGGTGCGCTTGGGTTGAAAACAAGAATTTTGAAATTTTGAAATATTGAGGAATGAAAATTTTGATACTTTTAAGAGAACTATTTTTATGTTAAAATCTTTAGTTTTCAGAATACAGATTAAATTTTTATGGAGTTTGTTATATATTTATAAGTTAAAAAAGCTGATGTGGCCAGCACATGACTTTCTTCATATAATGCAATGAATTTACTACTTTTACTGCTAAATAAAGGTTATTCTTATTGTAGATACTTATATTCTTTCCAAGGTATTCCAATTTCTTCAATCAGTCGTCATTTTCATTGATTTAGCGTTATTTTTATCCATTTGGCGACATTTTCATTGAAACGGCAACATTTAAAACAGTCGCCAAATTGGCGACATTCCGCTAAATTCGTCGCCAAAATATCGCCAACCGTTATAGAAGGAGAAATAAGTTATTCTTATAGCAGATAAATAACTATTGGCGTTCAAATACAAAAGTATTACTCAAAGTATCTTTTCTCATGAGTGGAATGAGCTAGATCCACGAGAATGATGCCATCCAATTTATCGCATTATATTACATATAAAAAGTGAACATGTTTCTCAACAATTAATACATTTTTTTTAATTTATGGGATTTTTTGATAAATTTATTTGAAAAATGTGCAATATATCGGGAACGGTTCATTTGAGCGTTCTAAAGTTTATGTCAATCGTTTTCTAAGGAAAAATTACATAAGAAATGTCTATTTGCGTAACTTTATTAAAGGTTTTGATTTTTTGAGGATTTTTTCAAAATTTCACTCGAAAATTTAGGGGGGGGTTCTGAACATTCGATTGTGTCTGAAAACAATAGGCTTCCAGTATTCACGAATTGTGATTTTTGTACCAAATTTCATTCGAATCGCTCCATTCGTTTGTGAGATATCGTCTCTACAGATTCTCTGACACACACACACACATACTTTCACACACAGACGTCACTTCAAAAATGTTCGATTCGTGATCAGGGATGCTTGAAAAGTGCTCTTCCGTCGAAAACTCGAATTCGAGTTTTCGACCCTGTCACAATACTTTCCTTATACATACATTACGTATATAAGGAAAGTAAAAATCTGAAGTGGGCAGCACATGACTTTATTTATATAATGCAATGAATTTACTACTTTTACAGTTAAAAAATATTATTCTTATAGTAGATACTTATTTCCTTTCCAAAACATTGAATTTTGTTCAATTAGTTGTCATTTTCATTGATTTAGCGTCATTTTCATCCATTTGGCGAGATTTTCTTTAATTTGGCAACGTTTAAAAAAGTCGTCAAGTCGTCAAGCGTTATGATAATGATAATATTAATAAGTTATTCTTAATCGCTTTATTCGTTCGTGAGATATCGTCTCCACAGTCTCACTGACACACACACATATTTTCACACACACATACTTTCACACACACACACAGATATTTCCTCAAAAATTTTCGATTCGTGATCAGGGATGCTTGAAACGTGCTCTCCCTTCGAAAACTCGAACTCGAATTTTCGACCCCGTCACAATGCTTTCCTTATACATTATGTATAAGGAAAGTAATGAATAATATATTTTCTTAATTTATATTATTTCCTAATATACATAATGTATAAGGAAAGTATTGTGACGGGGTCGAAATTTCGAATTCGAGTTTTAGATGGGATAGCACGTTTCAAGCATCCCTGATCACGAATCGAACATTTTTGAGGTGATGTCTGTGTGTGTGTGAAAGTATGTGTGTGTGTGTGTCAGTGAGACTGTGGAGACGATATCTCACAAACGAATGGAGCGATTCGAATGAAATATGGTACAAAAATCACAATCCGTGAATACTGGAAGTCTATTGTTTTCAGACACAATCGAATGTTCAGAACCCCCCCCCCCCTAAATTTTCGAGTGAAATTTTGAAAAAACCATCAAAAAATCAAAACCTTTAATAAAGTTACGCAAATGGACATTTCTGATATAATTTTTCCTTATAAAACGATTGACATAAACTTTAGAACGCTAGCTAGAACCGTTCTCAAGATATTGCACATTTTTCAAATAAATTTATCAAAAAATTCCATAAATTAAAAAAAAATATATTAACTGTTGAGAAACATGTTCACTTTTCATATGTAATATCATGCGATAAATTGGGAGACATTTGGGTCATTTTCGTGGATCTAGCTCGTTCCATTCATGAGAAAAGATACTTTGAGTAATACTTTTGTATTTGAACGCCAATAGTCATTTATCTGCTATAAGAGTAATTTATTTCTCCGCCCATAACGCTTGGCGGGGTTTTGGCGACGAATTTGGCGGAATGTTGCCGACTTGGCGACTTTTTGAAATGCTGCCAAATTAGCGAAAATCCGGCCAAATGGATAAAAATGGCGATAAATCAATGAAAATGACGAGTAATTGTCGAAAATTCAATATCTTGGAAAGAATATAAGTATCTACTATAAGAAAAACCTATTTTTACTTTTCTTATATACATAATGTATAAGGAAAGTATTGTGACGGGGTCGAAAATTCGAATTCGAGTTTTCGACGGCAGAGCACGTTTCAAGCATCCCTGATCACGAATCAAACATTTTTGAAGTGATGTCTGTGTGTGTGTGTCAGTGAGTCTGTGGAGACGATAACTGACGAACGAATGGACCGATTCAAACCAAATTTGGTACAAAAATCACAATCCGTAAACACCGGAAGCCTATTGTTTTTATGCGCAATCGAATGTTCAGAACCCCTCTAAATTTTCGAATGAAATTTTGAAAAAATCGTCAAAAAATCAAAACCACTAATAAAGTTACGCAAATAGACATTTCTTATGTAATTTTTCATTAGAAAACGATTGGCATAAATTTTAGAACGCTAACATGAACCGTTCTCGAGATATTGCACATTTTTAAAAAAAATTATCAAAAAGTCATAAAATAAAAAAAATATTTCTTATTGAGAAACATGTTCACTTTTCATATGTAATACCATACGATAAATTGGGTGACATCATTCTCGTGGATCTAGCTCGTTCCATTCATGAAAAAAGATACTTTGAGTAATACGTTTGTATTTGAACGCCAATAGTCATTTGTCTGTTGTAAGAATAACTTATTTCGTCGTCCATAATTTTTGGCGAGATTTCGGCGACGAATTTGGCGGAATGTCGCCAACTTGGCGACTTTTTGAAATGTTGCCAAATTAACGAAAATCTCTCCAAATGGATGAAAATGACGCTAACTCAATGAAAATGACGACTAATACTCGAAATTTCAATATCTTGGAAAGAATATAAATATCTACTATAAGAAAACTTATTTTTTTTTACTGTAAAAGTAGTAAATTCAGTACATTATATAAGGAAAGTCATGTGTTGCCCACATCAGATTTTTTTTTACTGTAAAAGTAGTAAATTCAGTACATTATATAAGGAATGTCATGTGTTGCCCACATCAGATTTTTTTATTACTCCACTGATAACCCTGTAAAATTGATTAGGTGTTTTATGTTTTCTTTTTTAACATCTTAATCGCCAACTGACTTACGTGCTTTTTCTACAACAAAGATCATAAATATCTTAAACCAAATATGTATGTTATAAAAAAATGAAATTTTTGACTTATGTGCTTTTTCTCGCCACCTTATGATATATTCTTCAACTGTTATTACTTTCCTTATATACATAATGTATAAGGAAAGTATTGTGACGGGGTCGAAAATTCGAATTCGAGTTTTCGATGGGTGAGCACGTTTCAAGCAACTCTGATCACGAATCGAACATTTTTGAGGTGATGTGTGTGTGAACATCAGTGAGTCTGTGGAGACGATATCTCACGAACGAATGGAGCGATTCGAATGAAACTTGGTACAAAAATCACAATCCATGAATACTGGAAGCCTATTGTTTTAAAACACAAACGGATGATCAAATCTCCCCTAAATTTTCAAGTGAAATTTTGAAAAAAATCATCAAAAAATTAAGATCTTTAATAAAGTTATGCAAATAGATATTTCTTATGTAATTTTTCCTTAGAAAACGATTGATATAAACTTTAGAACGCTATCATGAACCGTTCTAGAGATATTGCACATTTTTCAAAAAAAATTATCCAAAGAATCTCATAAATTAAAAAAAAATATTAACTGTTGAGAAACATGTTTACTTTTCATATGTAATATCATGCGATAAATTTGGTGAAATCCTTCTCATGGATCTAACTCGTTCCATTCACGAGAAAAGATACTTTGAGTAATACTTTTGTATTTGAACGACAATAGGCATTTATCTGCTGTAAGAATAGTTATTTCTCCTTCTATAACGCTTGGCGTGATTTTGGCGACGAATTTAGCGGAATGTTGCCAACTTGGCGACATTTTTAAATGTTACCAATTAACGAAAATCTCGCTAAATGGATAAAAATGACGCTAAATCAATGAAAATGACGACTCATTGACGAAAATTCAATATTTTTGAAAGAATATAAGTATCTACTAAAAGAAAATTTTTTTTAACTGTAAAAGTAGTAAATTCATTGCATTATATAAGGAAAGTCATGTGCTGCCCACATCAGATAATTTTTTTCAGTGTTCTCAATTAATACGGGACGATCGGGGATGAGGAACAAGCTGTTGTATTATGGCTGGGTATCTTTATTCTAAAGATATCCTTTCTCGACCATACTTATAATTACTCAATGCTTAATAGGTGAATTGCATGGTCTGGCTTCTTAATAATAATAATCTACATACTTATGAAAAGTTAAATTGGATCCTTTTATATCGCTTTATATTATGCTACAACTATACGCACAAGCATAAACCATATTTGCTATCATGGAAATTTAAACCAAAATATATGAAATTAAAACAAAATATAGGAAATAAAAATAAAATATCAATAGATTCAATAGCAAGATCGTATTATACTATTATCTGCCTGACAGTTGACTGTGTTTGAAGTCACGTCAAGGAAGATCTGTGACTTATGGCGTCGACGCCAGCAGTGGCTCCATATATATAAGCTGGTTGCCCTAAATAGGTGTTTTTATATTCGGAGCACTTTTGGCGTCTTAAAAACTGCACTTTTTCGCGAAAAAGCGTTATCGAGGTGTAGGAAATTTACAGAGAATGTCAGCTTACACTGGCGAATGATTAAAGTAAGCAATTAGTGTTTGCTGGTAATTAAGTGTAATTTAGAATAGTGAAGTGCTAGGAAGGGATGGTTATCTAAGATTAAAGAGAGTTAAATTGCTGAAATAAGCAGATAACATTAAATTAATTTAGAATTTTGAAGGGAAGAGGGAAAATTCCAAAATTTTGAACTCATACAATTTTGAGAATCATACACCTCTGAAAATCAGTACAGCAGATATGTTGTTGTTGTTGTTGTTGCTTATCCTCTTTAACAGATCTGACATAAGTCAGATCAACTCCAGTAGGTTGTTGACCGCTAGAAAATCAATAACTAAAAGGGGGGCAGATGTCAAGTCCTCCTTGGAAAGTCCGACGCAACTCAGTATGTGCTCCGGGGAGGCCGGATGGTCACAGCATTTATTACAAGTGGGATGGATTTTTCCACCGCCTTCAAAAGAAAGACACTTAAGGTGGCCACTTTTAAGTCTAGCAAGTGCAGCCTGGGAGCCACGATCCCATTTAATTTCCAGAAGAGCGCCAGGAGATGTTCCGGTGTACCAATGGTGCGCAGGTGGAGTACGCCAAATTAAATTTAATTTAGATCTTGCATTTGAGTACAGTTCTTGATAAGTAAGCGAAGAACCAGTGGCCGTTTCGTCCTCACTGCCCTCTTTGGCCAATCTATCCGCAACCTCATTACCACTAATGTTTACATGTGATGGAATCCATTGGAGATGGACATTGTGGTTCTGAGAAATCTTCTTTAGCTTGAGCAGAATAGATATACTGGTTTCATCGCCTGCAGAGGACCAGCCACTAAGATGTTGAAGTGCACTGCGGCTGTCCGACAATATCCAAAGTTCACCAAAATTATAATCAAGAGATATGATGGCGTCAAGCCCTACATTGATCGTAATTAACTCGCTCCTGAAGACAGAACAAGTGTCCGGGTTACGTTGTTTTAGTGAAGTCTCAAGATGAGGGGTTCTAATATAGATTCCGCTGCCAGTACGGTTTTCTGTACGACTACCATCAGTATAGACCTGCACTGTATCTTTAGGAATGCAACTAATAACTTCTAGGGCCCCTCAAGTCCTGCAGGTCGCCTCAAAGTGTGCTCAGTGCCGGCGAGGGGGTGTACCTGGGCGGAACGGGCGAAGCACGTCGGGAGAGTAATCTCCTGGTAGGGTCACCCAAGGCGTGAAGGCCGTTCCATTATGCTCAGCTAAGGCCTGCAGGCATCAGGAGCAAAGACAGACTTCAACCCATGGACTTGTCCAGGGTGCTCCAGACTTCACCACGGTTCAACTGAAGCTGCTCATTCCCTCCTCCTTGAGTTTGTTGACAGCAGATATAATACACAGAAACTCAAGGAACGCAAAATTTGTCAAACAGCGCCGAGGTCAGCTACTTTCTTTTAATATACGGAAACGAATGACACCCCATCTTCCTAATCCAACTAGTTACTCTAAGTCCTCCGGACGAGTCGGACGGTCTGGGTCTTCAACCCCATCTTCCTAAGGCCAACGGCCGTACCGTGCTGATAACACCGGTTCTCGTTAGATCACCGAAGTCAAGCAGCATCGGGCGCGGTTAGTACTTGGTGGGTGACCACCTCGGAACACCGCGTGCTGTTGGCCATCTCGGGTGCGGTATCCCCGTGGTTTGCGCGCTAGATTTGCACGCTACCACAAATGCCGCCGTGTTCATGCGGAGTACGATCACGTTAAACATGTGGGTCCGTAAGTCCTTCCGAGAGGTTGGTGGTAGGGGAAGGAGGGTACGGTCCCTGTGGATGCCTCCCCCACTGGGTTCCGGTCTAAATTGGGTGGCACTTCCCGGCCGTCCATACAGTTACCTTACACCTTTCTGGTAGGTCGGACGGTCTGGGTCTCAACAACAACAACCCCATCTTCCTAGGCAAATAAGTTTAACCTTAAAAAAACAAATGGGTAGGGTCCCCCCCCCCCCCCCCCGTAAAACCCAAGTTTTATCAAACCTTGATCTTAACCTGTGTGGTCAACTACACTGTATATAAAGGAAGCCCAACATGAGCAAGCCAGAAGTGGAAAGATCCAGAGGTGCGGTAAAACAAAATGTTGACCTCTTATTATTTTCCTTATATACTATATATATAAGGTATAAGGAATTATTGTGACGGGGTCGAAAATTCGAATTCGAGTTTTCGACGGGAGAGCACGTTTCAAGCATCCCTGATCACGAATCGAACATTTTTGAGATGATGTCTGTGTGTGTGTGTTAGTTAGTCTGTGGAGACGATATCTCACGAACAAATGGAGCGATTCGAATGAAATTTGGTACAAAAATTACAATCCGTGAATACAGGAAGCCTATTGTTTCTAAACACAATCGAATGTTCAGAACCCCTGTAAACTTTCGAGTCAAATTTTGAAAAATTCATCAAAAAATCAAAATCTTTAATAAAGTTATGCAAAGACATTTCTTATGTAATTATTCCTTAAAAAACGATTGACATACACTTTAGAACCCTAGCATGAACCGTTCTCGAGATATTGCACATTTTTCAAGTAAATTTATAAAAAAATCCCATAAATTAAAAAAAATATTAACTGTTGAGAAACATGTTCACTTTTCATATGTAATATCATGAGGTGAATTTGGTGACATCCTTCTCGTGGATCTAGCTCGTTCCATTCACGAGAAAAGATACTTTGAGTTAATACTTTAGTATTTGAACGGCAATCTGCTATAAGAATAATTTATTTCTCCGTTCATAAAGCTTGGCGAGATTTTGGCGACGAGTTTGGCGGAATGTCGCCAACTTGGCAATTTTTTTTAGATGTTGCCAAATTAACGAAAATCTCGCCAAATGGATAAAAATGACGCTAAATCAATGAAAATGACGGCTAATTGACGAAATGTCAATATCTTGGAAAGACTATAAGTATCTACTATAAGAATAACCTGTTTTTTTTTTACTGTAAAAGTAGTAAATCCATTGCATTATATAAGGAAAGCCATATGCTGTCCACATCAGATTTCTATTAAATAGTTGTTAAGAAGCTTTGCACCAGGTTATGTTGATTAGTATAGACAAAAATTAAGAGTGCCATTTACTGTTTTATGTCCTTGTGCTTCTAGTTATCGGTGTTAAAAGGATTTTAAATCTACCAAATTATTTTGATGAAAGCTGTACACCTGCTCAGAAACTGTTAACTTTTAAATTGTGGAATGCCAGCTGTTCATAAATGAATTTTGTTATTTTGGTGTGTGGATTTATTGACCTCTGAGAAACCAGGTGCATGCCTTATATTTGTTAATGTCTCAATGCCATGATAAAATCAGTAGCGACAGGTGCAGTATGTATACCACTTTTTAAAATATGTATTAAATACTGTTTTATTTTACATTTTGGTTGTAGTAATTTTTAATTAGTGAGTTTGGGGATCTTTCTTTTTATAACTTAGATTGAAATAGTTCCTACTTCTAATTTTATATGGACATCTCCTTAGAAGCGTCACAATTTGCAGAGAAAGAAATACAAGTTTAATAATTTAGGGAACATTTTTAATATAAAATTATATTAAGAAAATAGTAAATTTAGGAAATTCAGTTAAAAAATTGTTATAATCAAGAAAATTTCTTTGAATCAATCTATATTATAAACTAGCAGAATACCCGTTCTTCGTACGGAGTATATAATATAAATAAACTTAAAATTCACAATCATGTGCAAATTCCTATAGTATACTAAATGACATGCTTAATCAAAATATTCTGTTAAAATATTTAATACAATGCTCCTAAAAAGAAACCTCAGGATCTCTGTTCTCACTATACAAAATTATCTTCACGGGTAAATCTGAAGAATAAAATATCCTGGCCTTTTTTGCAAGCAAATTTATAAAAAGTATGGAATTGAATCAATATATGCAAAATAATAGCGTATTGTATGGGACCCGTACTACTTATATACGCGAATATTAGAAGATATAACCTGTATTATGACATTACATGTATACATTGAAAATATCAATAAATCCGTAATCATTAAACCAATAGGCAGTAATTAATTCCAATATGTGCCCAAATGAAAGTGCTAAAATTATATGGAAAGATAAACCCGTACTACTTATAATGTCATAGATTAGAAGATATGTCCTAATGCTAGTAATAGATTACCCGTATTATAATATTTAGTTTGAAAAATTTTTGCCAATATATAACAGATTACTTAATAAATTAAAAATATCAATAATCCCCGTGATCTTCATACCGGAAGGCTTGATTCCAATATATGCCAATATACATGTACTACTTATATTCTCTTACATTAGAAGATATACCCGTGCATTTGTAGAAGATTACTCGTACAACGTATAATATATGAGTTTCAACAATTTTTGCCGCAATAAAACAATGCCATAAGAAATTGAAAATATCAATAATCTCTGAATCAATAATCCCCGAAAACATCAATAATAATAATGTTTAAACATGAAGATCGTAATTGATATTATCCAGTCAAAAATACGATGGCAATGAAATTTATTTTATATACATATCTTCATCATTAAAATCGGAAAAGATTTAATAAAAATCTTCTTCCTCATAAACACGTTAAATTTAAATCCGTTGTTAAGTGACATGTTATGATTTGCTTCAAATAAATTGGTGGTCAAAATATCGTCTGAATATCTCTAATGAAGGTTTGGCGACATTTTAAAAAATCGCCAAATTTATCGCCAAGTGGGACTGTAGAACTGACAGTCCTACTTGGCGATAAATTGACGAACCATCATCAAAATATTATCCCCTAAAAAAAACACAATTTCGTTTATTTAGGGCAATTTATCAATTTCAAAATATTTTTATGGATTTATAAATATTTTTATCAATTTGGTGACATTTTAAAAATTCGCTAAATGGGTTACTAAGTAGGGCGGTTGGACTGACAGACAAATGCTAACGAAACACCATTTCAGTACTTTATTTTAACAAAACAAATTTAATTTCATGGATTTGCGTCACTTTTATCAATTTGGAGACATTTCCACTAATTTGGTAAAGTTTAAGAAAAGTTACCAAGTTAGCGAAATCCAGCCAAATTCGTAGCTCTAAATTCGCAGATCTGAATAAAATATCGTGAACCAGTTTGTATATACTAAATGAAAACACTAAAATATTATTAGAAGATATACCCATTCTACTCTTTTTCTGTTTAAACAA
The DNA here is from genome assembly GCA_951213105.1 of Amaurobius ferox. Classification (NCBI taxonomy): domain Eukaryota; kingdom Metazoa; phylum Arthropoda; class Arachnida; order Araneae; family Amaurobiidae; genus Amaurobius; species Amaurobius ferox. The sequence continues at coordinate 600,034 of OX578146.1, forward strand.
TTGGATAAATGAATTTATTGGGTAAACAGAATATAAGTTCATTAGCTAAACACAATATATAAGCTTAAAACCGCTTTGCTAAAATACATGAAAGTGATGTATGCAGTTCGCAATTAATATAATTAAAAAAAAATCATACCGTTCATTTATAAGATATATTTTAATATCCATTTATTTATTATTCAAATCGAAAAAATAATAATAATCATTAACAAACACATTTAATTCCATTCTTTTGTCGAGCAACATGATATAAGATAGAATCTTCCTCATAAAATGCGAAATTAAATAACCATTTTAATTTCTTTATACTTCTAATCGTTGAGTAAAAGCTTGTGAAATATAAAACATGAAGGTAGATTTCTCCATTTAAATTCATGTTTCATACAATTCATGCTTTCAGATAGTGACTATTTAATGCAAAAGTCCTGCATCAAACTCAAAAATAAAGTTTTAATTCCCTTTGACGTTTTAAACAAACGATTTTTATCCTTTTCGTTTGGATAAACCACGGAGTTGGAGAGTAGAACTCCTATAAAAAAAAGTTCCGTTTTTCATTAATATCTCGGTAACCCCTGGTCTTTGAAACTCGAAACTTGGGCAAAATTTATGGGGGGCTATTTCAAGGCCATCCACAAAATTTCATTAAATTCGGTTCAGCCGTTCTCTTGTGATGATGAGACAAACGAAAGTTTCGTTTTTTACTAATATCTCGAGAACCACTGGTCGTAGAAATTCCAACCACAGACTAAATTTTAAGTGGGGCTATTTCTAGGCTACCCACAAAATTTCATCAAATTCGGCTCAGCCGTTCTCCCGTGATGACGGGACAAACAGACAGACAGATTTTCATTTTTATTTATATAGACTAGCAGCATACCCGTTCTTCGTACGGAATATATAATATAAAGAAACTTATAATTCGCAATCATGTGCAAATTCTGTTAAAATATTAAATTTATTGCTCCTAAAGAGAAGTTTAAGAATATCTGTTCTCACTATGCAAAATTATCCTCATGGGCAGATCTGAAGAATAAAACATCCTGGCCCCTTTTGTAAGCAAATTTACAAAAAAAAAAGGAATTGAATCAATATATGCAACCCCGTACTACTTATATTGTCGCAGATTAGAAAATATGCCAGTGTGCCAGTAGAAGATTACCCGTATTACAATATGAGTCTCAAAAATATTTGCCAAAATAAAAGAGATGACGTAATAAATTGGAAATATCAATAATCCCCGTAATCTTTATACCAGAAGGCGTAATTAATTCCAATATATGCCAATATATAACAAAATATATGCCAATATACCTGTACTACTTATATTCTCATAGATTAGAAGATATAATGCATTTGCAGAAGATTACTCGTACAAAGTACTATATATGAGTTTCAACAATTTTCGTCATAATAAAACAATGGCATAATTATTTGAAAATATCAATAATCCCTGAATCAACAGTCCCCGGAAATATCAATTATAAGAATGTTTAAACCTGAAGACCGTAATTGATATTATCCAGTCAAAAATGCAATGTCAATGACATTTATTTTATATACATATCTTTATTATTCAAATCGGAAAAGATTTAATGTAAAATCATATGCGGCATAACACATTGGATCCGTTGCTAAGCGACATGATATAATTTGCTTCAAATAAATTGATGGAAATCATATCGTCTGAATAATGCGATCTCCATGGAAGGTTTGGCGACATTTTAGTCAATTTAGCGATAACTTAAAAAATCGCCAAATTTATCGCCAAATGGGACTGTAGAACAGATAGACCCATTTTGCGACAAATTAACGAAACATCATCACAATACTATCCCCTAACAAAATACAATTATTTTCATTTATTAAGCGCGATTTTATCAATTTCAGGATATTTTTATGGACTCACAAATACTTTTATCAATTTCGTGATATTAAAAAAATTCGTTAAATGTGTTACGAAGTAGGATGGATGGATTGATCGACAAATGCTACCGAAACATCATTTCAGTACTCTATTCTAAAAAACAAATCATTGATTTCCGCCAATTTTATAAATTTGGAAACATTTCCGCTAATTTGGTAAAGTTTAAGAGAAGTTACCAAGTTATTTAGAGATATTCTGCTAAATTCGTAGCTCTGAATTTGCAGATCTGAAGAATAAAATATCCTGATCCCGTTTGTATATACTAAATGAAAACACTAAAATTATATTATAAGATACACCCGTTCTAATCTTTTTCTGCTTCAACAATCGGCTAAATGAATTTATTGGGTAAACACAATATATGAGTTTATTAGCTAAACACAATATATGAGCTGGAAACCACTTTGCTAAAATAAATGAAAGTGATGTACGCAGTCGGCAATTTATATAATTAAAAGAACATTCAAACCGTTCATTTAAAAATATATTTTTACATCCATTTATTTATTATTCAAATAGAAGAAATAATAATAAATATTAACAACACATTTAATTTTATTCCGTTGCCGAGCAACATGATATAAGATAGAATCTTCCTCATAAAATGCAAAATTTAATAGCCATTTTTATTTCTTTATACTTTTCATTTTTCAGTAAAAGCTTGTATAATATAAACCAAGGAGATAGATTTTCCATTTAAATCATGTTTCAAACAATTGATGTTTTCAAAAAGTGACTAATTAGTGCAAAAAATCTCCCCCCAAACTCTGAGATACAGTTTTAATTCACTTTCAAACGATTTTCAAGCTTTTCGTTTGGATAAACCACGGAGTTAGAGAGGAGAACTCCTAAGAAAAAGTTTCGTTTTTCATTAATATCTCGACAACCCCTGGTCTTAGATACTCGAAACTTGGGTTAAATTTATGGGGGGCTATTTAAAGGCTATCCACAAAATTTCATCAAATTCGATTCAGCCGTTCTCCCGTGATGATGAGACAAACGAAAATATCGTTTTTTACTAATATCTCGAGAACCACTGATTGTAGAAACTCCATATATGGACTAAATTTTAAGTGGGACTATTTCCAGGCTACACACAAAATTTCCTCAAATTCGGTTCAGCCGTTCTCCCGTGATGATGGGACAAACAGACAGACAGATTTTCATTTTTATTTATATAGATTTTAGTTAGGATAAACAAGAGATAAAACACAATAAATAATAGACAACTTTTGGATTTTATTTACATAAAATATATTCTTATTTTCAATACACAAAAATTCTGTCAAAGGAAACATATTGATTCATTGTTGTTACAAAAGATAAAGGGTCACACTGAAATTTTTGAGACAGGGGCAGACGATATGCGCTACAAAAAGATTAATTAAGGAATTATTAAAAGATTAAGATCGGATATTTAAATTTGAACTCGTTTATGTCTGCAGACGAAAATTTGTGGCAACAATTACAATTTAGCTATCGTTTAGCCTTCGGGTTGGTCGTGTGGTCAGGGTCTTCAATCAATCAATTTAGCTATCGTAGAATAAATTTTGAAAGAAAAACAAATGGAGTTGACGCGACAGCATTATCGAACTATGATTTTAAAGTGAGGCTAAATTAAGAAGAATGTCTTCAACGTCTACAATTAGCATATGGTAATGATGCTCCATGTCGTGCCACTGTATTCAGATGGTTTTTAGAGTTTAGAAGAGGTCGAAATTCTCTCCTGGATGGCAGACCTTTGCCAGCTGTAGTCCTAGAAAATATGTCGGCCATTTGAAAAATGTTAATCGATGGTAATCGCTGTACCTACCAAATGATACAGAAGGAACTAACATTGGATCCGCAGCTGTAAAATTATTCATGAAGAACTACATATGAAAACATTAGTTTGTCGTTGGGTCTCCTGGAATTTAACAGAACACCGGAGCGTGCCAGAATCAGTAAAGAAACCCTAAAATTACTTAATGATGGTGGACACCGCATTAATTCTAAAATCATAACTGGTGATGAAACGTTCATACCGTTTGTCACGTTTCAACACGTCAAGAAAGTAAAGTATGGGTCTTTGAAGATGGCCCCAAGCCAACAATGGTGAAAAGACAACGAGCAATGAAGAAAGTAATGTATGCCGTGTTCTTCAGAAGTACAGGTCTGGTCAAAGCCATAAAGCTAGAGAGACAGAATACAGTTACAGATAACTTGTACACCACTGTGTCTTCCAGAAATTCTTCAGAAATTGAATGTTAGGGGACTTATCTTTCACCATGACAACGTATCGTCTCATTCAGGAAAAATGACAGTTAAATTTCTTGAACAAAAAAACATGAAAGTGATTGAACATCCACCCTATTCTCCTGATTTTGCTATGTGTGACTTTTGGCTATTTTGTAATCTAAAAAAATTACGTGGGCGTCGTTTTCATTCTGAAGATGAGATTGATGGGGCTATAAAAGCATATTTTTCATCGATTCCAAGAAATGGATGGCTTGAAGCATTTAATCTTTGGAAAATTTGCCTACAAAAGTGCATTGATGTTGGAGGGGAGTACTTTGAACATTCCTAAGAGTTGGTAAGTTTAACTTGTACCATTAGCCGTATCTCAAAAATTTCAGTGTGATCCTAGTAATAGGTGATTTTACATATAATTGAAATATTATAATGTGTAAGTTTATAGAAATTTGTGATTATCTAATTTCAAGCTTTTATTAACTTCAAGAATAGTTTACAAGTAATTCTTGTTCAGTAAGTTTTGTAGTAGTTTTATCTATTTGACTACCTTGAAATCCAGTAACAACTTCAATAGTATAAATCAGTAACTGAATTAAATTGTAATGTGAAATCCATTCCTCAAAAGGTTGACACGCTGAATGATTCTCTAAATCAATAAAATAACTTTTAACATCATCAATATCATATAATATTATGCCCACACCATTAAAAATTTGACTTTTAGTTACTCCAGATTTCAACAGAAAGTCAACAACTTTCCGAGAATTCAGTAATGAAGAGTTCTGATAATTTGGGTATTCTCGCAATTTCATCAAAATCTCTTTTTTACTGACATTAAATACATCTGCTAAATAAAAGCATACATCAGTGATGTCAGTTCGACATTGATTAACACAGAGATATTTGTTAAAATATGATTTTGAAACAGTAAACATATTAATAGAATATGGTATATCCATTGCTTTTATAGCTGCTAATCTGGGATTCAAATTATTAAAGTAATAAACTAACCATAAAAACTTCCTATATGATTTTAAAAATGCAAAATCTTCAGAATTACACAATATAGTTAATCTTTCCTTAAGTGTATTTGGAGTAAACACAATTATTTTTGGACAACACATAAGTTGGGATTCAGTAATTTTAAATTCTTTTAATATAGCTTCAGCTTTCTGTATGGCATCAATAGGGCGTTTTAATATAAGAGGCAATTTCCTAGCTATACACACAATATTTATGCCTAATATATTGGGAGTTTCTGAGAGAAAATGATCAACAGTTTCATGATGTATGGATAACAAAGACAGAGAGTTGCATATCTGGAAAATAAAATTTAGCCATTAGAAAATATTAGTTGAAAATTCATATTTTCATATTGTAAAATGTATAAATATCAGATGTACATTCACTATAAGAATAACTCATTTCTCTCTACGTCTGTCCGTCTCTGTAACGCTTGGCGAAAAATTCGGCGATGAACTTGCCAAGATATCGCCAATTCATCGACTTTTTTTAATGTTGCGAAATTGGTGAAAATGTAGCCAAATCGATAAAAATGTCACCAAATTGATAAAAATACCTCCAAACCAATAAAATTAAAGCTAATAGTATCGTAATGATGTTTCACTAGCCTTTGTCAGTCCAATCATCCCACTTGGCGACAGATTTGGAGACTTATTGATAAAAATGCCGCCAAATAAATGAAATGAATTGTGTTTTGAAAGGGGATCCCGTAGCATTGTAAAGATATTTCGATAGCGTTTGTCTGTCAGTCCAACCGCTTTATATGACGATGTTTTGAAAATGTCGCCAAATTGATCAAAATATTAAAATTAACGAGATGTCGCCAAATTCATAAACATACTCCTGACCAATGAAATTAATTGTGTTTTGAAAGGGATAGTATTATACTGATGTTTCGGTAGAGTTTGTCATGCAGTCCAACCGTCTCATTTGGCGACTTTTTAAATGTCGTCAAATTGATTAAAATATTGCCAAATTAACGAGATTGTCGCAAAATCGATAAAAATTATGCTAAATCATTGAATTTAATTGTGTTTTGAAAGGGGATTGTATTGTAATGACGTTTCGCAGTGTTTATCTGTCAGTCTAACCGTCTCACTTGGCGACGAATTTGGCGACTTTTTTAAATGTCGCTAAATTGATCAAAATGTTGCTAAATTAACAAAAATGTCGTAAAATTAAAAAACCGACACTAAATTAATGAAAATGACGCCTAATAGATGAAAATTCAATGTTTTGTAAAATTAAGTTCAATTTCATTGATAATCCGCACGTGTTTTATGGGAATTAAATAGTATGCTTTGTAAATTTGTTTACAAACGAGACCAGGAAGTTGTATTCTTCAAATCTGTCAGTGAAGATAATTTTGTATGAGTGTGGTTTGGATAATAATAATGTCATTTAAAATATTGTAGGAATTTGCACATAATCGCGAATTTCAAATTTGTTTATATTACAATATACTCCGTGCGAAGAACGGTTATAGATAGTAATGTATATTAATATAAACTCTGCTTCAATAATATCAAACTACTATATCATTTAATTTTGCAGGAGTTTATGTAATCAAATGAAAAACTATCGTTAGAATTTATAAAACACCAAATGTGCAGAAAAATAATTATTTTCTGGTCAGTGTGTATGAAATAAAAGGCTGGGTATCCAGGAATTAAATATATGGTAATGTACTTAAATGTATTGATTCAAAATAATTAAATTTTTTTTTTGTATTTTATAGAAGCAGGCATATGAAAAACAAATCTCTCTCTCTCTCTCTCTATATATATATACACAATATATATTTACTGATAATTATGTCATAGATAGATTTCTATCCGGATAATTTGGAATTAATACCCAATGAAACTACTATTAGTAATAATATTAATTATTTGGATTTAAATCTAATTATAGAACCTACTAATGGGATAGTTACAAATTTATAGAATAAAAAGTCTTTTTTAAATTCAATATTAATAAAATATTACCATTTAATTCCTGCAACTTCATTCAATTGTTTAGAAATATTATACTTAATCAACTTTTTAGAATTTATAGATTATCAGATAAACAATTTCATGCTTTGCACATTAATAACCTAAATATTACAATTATATGAATATACAGCATATTTAGTAAATGGTATAGTTAATAAGTTTCGATTAGCCTAAAATTCTTAAAAATCTCTCCTTAGTATCTTATTTTAGCTATACATCTACATTCTCTTGAATATACATTGCAATGTATTTTCATCCTTTTATTTTGTAGCTTTTACTGTAGAATACCACATTTTACAGCCTTTACGCAGTACTGTTATTTATTACTCACAATTGTCAACAGTAGATCTCTACTTTAAACTTTAGCGAATGGCAACATTGGTCTTGTCATTAATTGCTCGTCATGATTGTATATTTGAGGTGTATTTTCAGGTATTTATTTTTCCTATCTATTTTTTCAATTTTTATGCTTGTCGTCCAAATAACACGAGTTTATAGATAAAAATCTATCCCGTGTTTCAGAAACAAGCATTTTTGTGTTCATTTCGATTAAATATTTGGACTGGAAAAAGAGTTTGTTCGAAAAGAACAATTCTTAAGTCTAGAGCTTTTCCACGTGCAAACTTTAATGCTTAGTATTTTTTGTGTTCCTATTTTCGATTCCACATGTGATATGCATTTTAATTTCCTCATTATGGTTGAATTTCATTTTTATTTCTTTGTATTTTGTGGGCAAATTTTAAGTTAGTTAGTGTATTGTGATTTACTACTTCTATTCTATCATTGGATTTTCAATTTTAGAATAGATAGAGACTTGCAATTTGGTACACGGCTCAGTCGTTCGATAAAACCCCCTGGAAAAATCGAATTTTTCGAAAACGTTCTCTAGAGGGGGTGCCCTACGCCAAAACGTTCGAAAAGTTAAATGATGGGAAAGCATGCTTTGCGATGAGATAGAAACTTCAAATTTAGTGTATAGGTAAATCGTTCGAAGGGAAGAAAGTGTGCAATTTCAGATTTCCGATATTTGCTACTTTAAGGGGTGCGCACACTAATATGTTCGATTTTCCGAATAAATGAGGTACGCTTCCTTTTAAATGTGATAGAGGTTTGATATTTGGTATATGGGTCAATCATCTGATAAAACACACAAAAACGGAATTTTTCAAAAATGTTCATTTATGAATGTGCTTCACAGAAAAAAGTTCCAAAGGAGAAATAATAATATAGGGGTCCCTCGGGATGAGATAGACTTTAATGTGGTGTACGGGTAGATAATTCGAAAGGAAGAAATACGGAAATTAATTTCCCAATATTTTCTTGTTTAGGGAGTTCTGCACACCAAAATATTCGATTTGTCGAATAAATGTGAAACGCCAATTATTAAAAAATTTACTTTATTCAGGAGTTGCTTATTGTGAGACCGTTGATTTTCAAGGGGTATTCGGCCAGTATCCGTCTGTCTGTCTGTCCGTCCGTCTGTCTGTCTGTCACGCTTCTTTAGGCACTTCCCGAATAGATAGAGACTTGCAATTTGGTACACGGCTCGGTCGTTCGATAAAACCCCCTGGAAAAATCGAATTTTTCGAAAACGTTCTATAGAGGGGGTGCCCCACACCAAAACGTTCGAAAAGTAAAATGACGGGAAAGCATGCTTTGCGATGAGATAGAGACTTCAAATTTGGTATATGGGTAAATCACTCGAAAGGAAGAAAATGTACAATTTCAGATTTCCAATATTTTCTACTTAAGGGGGGGTGCAGCATACCAAAACGTTCGAAAAGTGATATGAAAGGAGAGCATGCTTTGCGATGAGATAGAGACTTCAAGTTTGGAGTATGGGTAAATCGTTTGAAACAAAGAAAGTGTGGGATTTCAGATTTCCAATATTTTCTACTTAAGGGGGTGCCGCACACTAAAACGTTCGAAAAGTGAAATGATAGGAAAGAATGCTTTGCGATGAGGTAGAGACTTCAAATTGGGTGTATGGGTAAATCGTTCGAAAGGAAGAAATTGTGCAATTTCAGATTTCCAATATTTTCTACTTAAGGGGGTGCCGCACACCAAAATGTTCGATTTACAGAAAAAATGAGAAAACGCTTCTTTAAAATTTGATAGAGGCTTGAAATTTAGTATATGGGCTAATCATTTGACGGAAACACGCAAGACGAATATAGTTTTTCAACAATGTTCGTTTAAGGGGGTGCTAAAGAGTGAAACGTTCGAAAAGTGAATTGCTAAAAAACCATGTTTCGAAATGAGACAGATATATCAAATTTGGTGTAAGGGTAGATAGTTTGAAAGGAAGAAAGTGTGAAATTTCAGATTTCTAATATTTGTTACTTTCAGGGGTGCGCACACTAATATGTTCGATTTTCCGAATAAAGGAGAAATGCTCCTTTTAAAACGTGATAGAGGCTTGATATTTGGTATATGGGCGAATCATTTGATAGAAATCACAAAAAGAGTAAAGTTTTTCAATAATGTGTATTTAAGGGGGTAGACACTCCGCACAAAAGTATTCGAAAGGTGAAATGCTAGAAAAGCATGCTTCGCTATAAGATAGAGACTTCAAATTTGGTGCTCTTCCTTTTAAATGTGATAGAGGCTTGATATTTGGTATATGGACCAATAATCTGATAAAAAACACAAGACAAACAGAGGAAGAAATCTGCAAATTTAGTTTCCCAATATTTTCTTCTTTAGGGGGTTCTGCACACCAAAATATTCCATCTGTCGAATATATGTGAAACGCGAATTATTATAAAATTTACATTATTCAGTGGTTGCTTATTGCGAGACCGTTGATTTTCAACGGATATTCGGCTAGTATATACTAATTGCCAAGTGTTCGTCTGTCTGTCTGTCACGCCTTTTTTAAGCACTTCCCGAATAGATAGAGACTTGCAATTTAGTACACGGTTCGGTCGTTCGATAAACCCCCCAGGAAAAATCGCATTTTTTGAAAACGTTCTCTAGAGGGGGTGCTCCACACCAAAACATTCGAAAAGTAAAATGATAGGAAAGCATGCTTTGTGATGAGATAGAGACTTCAAATTTGTTGTATGGGTAAACCGTTCGAAAGGAAGAAAGTGTGCATTTTCAGATTTCCAATATTTTCTACTTAAGGGGGTGCCGCACACCAAAACGTTCGAAAAGTGAAATGATAGGAAAGCATGCTTTGCGACGAGATAGAGACTTCAAATTTAGTATATGGATAAACCGTTCGAAAGGAAGAAAGTGTGTAATTTCAGATTTCCAATATTTCCTACTTAAGGGGGTGCCGCACACAAAAATGTTCGATTTTCCGAATAAATGAGAACCGGCCCCTTTAAAATTTGATAGAGGCTCGAAATTTGATATATGGACTAATCATTTGATGAAAACACCCAACACGAATATAGTTTTTCAAAAATGTTCGTTTAAGGGGGTGCTCCAGAGGAAAACGTTCGAAATGTGAATTGATAAAAAAAAACATGCTTCCAAATGAGATACAGACTTCAAATTTGGTGTACAGGTAGATAGTTCGAAAGGAAGAACATGTGCAATTTCAGTTCTCCGATATTTTGAACTTTTGGGGGTGCCTCAAAACTAAATGTTCGATTTGTCGAATAAATAAGAAACGAGAATTATTTAAAAATTTACCTTATTCGGTGGTTGCTTAATGTGGGACCGTTGATTTTCAACGGGTATTCGGCTAGTAAGTATTCTAAATTCCTATCTCTTAGCCATCATTTGTGAAGCAGATGGATGGTCACATCATTAAATTTTATTATATACCTCACTAAGTTTTATACCACGGCACTAATAGTAACAAGTGGTCGAACACTTCATCTTTCCCTCGATCATACCATATATGGTCACGAATCCTATCCCAGTAAACGTTTTAAGATGCAAAAGGGCACTTCAAATCAAGTGTTAAAGCCTAATGAACGCCAAGATAAAAAACACATGGCCCATAACATAAGCCCTCTTCAACTCCAAGCCTCTCATAACCTATCAGCCTATCATGGCCCCTCCAAAGTGGACTATAAAATATACTATATAATATAATATACTTGTAGAGAAAGTTGGGGAGATACTGCATTGAAACTTTGTACGCTCAGGACCACGGTCAGACCCTGTAACGATGTCTGTTGAATAGTTCCAATAAAGTAAAGTCTGGTTCGGAGAAAATGTCTCTGTCTTGGATTACTACCGTCGCGAATGTGACATATATATATATATACTAATTGTCAAATGTCTGTCACGATTTTTTTTAAGCATTTCCTGAATACAGACTTGCAATCTGGTTCACGGTTTGATCGTTCAAAAATAAACTCTGGGAAAATCGAATTTTTCGAAAATGTCCTATAGCTATCTAAATGTATTATATCCACATCAAGACTTTCAAAAAGTGAAATGATAGAAAAGCCTGCTTTGCGATAAGATAGAAACTTCAAATTTGATGTATGGGTAAATCTTTCGAAAGGCAGAAAGTGTGTAATTTAAGATTCCCAATATTGTCTACTTTGGGGGGAGCCGTATACCAAAATGCTCGATTTGCCGAATAAATAAGAAATGCCTACTTTAAAATTTGATAGGGCTTAAAATTTAATATATGGGATTATCATTTGATAAAAACCCTGAAGAAGAATAGTTTTTTTTCAAAAATGTGCATTAAAGCTCCATAGATAAACGTTCGAAAGGTGAAATGACAAAAAAGCAGGCTTTGAGGTGAGATATAAACTTTAAATTTAATGTACGGGATAGTTTGAAAGGAAGAATGTGTTTAATTTCAATTTTCCAATATTTTGATTTAAGGGTGAACATCAGTAAATCTCCTGCACTATCAGCGCTTTGTTAACTTTCGCAGAACATGTTTTTCGCTGAAATTCTGCTCAAACAGTTGTGAAATATTTTCTGAAAAATAAAATGCAACGCTTAGATTATATTACAGGTAAAACTAAATTTAACACTCAATATATTACTTTCCTTATATACATAATGTATAAGGAAAGTATTGTGACGGGGTCGAAAATTCGAATTCGAGTTTTCGACGGGAGAGCACGTTTCAAGCATCACTGATCACGAATCAAACATTTTTGAAGTGATGTCTGTGTGAAAGTATGTGTGTGTGTGTATCAGTGAGTCTGTGGAGACGATAACTGACAAAAGAATGGACCGATTCGAACGAAATTTCGTACAAAAATCACAATCCGTAAAAACTGGAAGCCTATTGTTTTTATACGCAATCGAATGTTCAGAACCCCCCTAAACTTTCGAGTGAAATTTTGAAAAAATCGTCAAAAAATCAAAACCGCTAATAAAGTTACGCAAATAGACATTTCTTATGTAATTTTTCATTAGAAAACGATTGGCATAAATTTTAGAACTCTAACATGAACCGTTCTCGAGATACTGCACATTTTTCAAAAAATTATCAAAAAGTCATATCAAATAAAAAAAAATATTTCCTATTAAGAAACATGTTCACTTTTCATATGTAATACCATGCGATAAATTTGGTGACATCATTCTCGTGGATCTAGCTCGTTCCATTTATGAAAAAAGATACTTTGAGTAATACTTTTGTATTTGAACGCGAATAGTCATTTATCTGCTGTAAGAATAACTTATTTCTCCTTCCATAACGCTTGGCGAGATTTTGGCGACGAATTTGGTGGAATGTCGGCAACTTGGCGACATTTTTAATTGTTGCCAAATTGAACAAAAATCTCGTCAAATGCATAAAAATGACGCTAAATCAATGAAAATGACGACTAATTGAAGAAAATTCAATATCTTGGAAAGTATCTACTATAATAATAACCTTTTTTTAACTGTAAAAGTAGTAAATTCATTGCATTATATAAGGAAAGTCATGTGTTGCTCACATCATATTTTTTTTTATTGTAATTCAAAATATTTTTGGCGCTGCCATCTGTTGTAATTTAATTCATATTGACTATTTTTATTTTTTAATGAACATTTTTAAATGTCTATTCCTTCTAAATACGGTATTAAATACAACAGATCATATATAATAATGCCACAATCACGGAAAGGTAATTGAACTTGGACTTGAAGACAAAGGAACTTGAAGATAAGGCTGCAGTCCTCAGTGATGTACATTCAGATCACCTTATCAAATTTATAGAATAAGAAATTACCTTTCTGTGATTGTGGCATTATTATATATGATCTGTTGTTGTATTTAATACTGTATTAGAAGGAATATACATTTAAAAATGTTCATTAAAATATAAAAATAGTCGGTATGAATTAAATTACGACAACAGATAGATGGCATGATACCATAAACCCCCTGGGTTGGTCGTGTGGTCTGGGCCTTCAACAGATAGATGGCAGCACCAAAAATATTTTGGATTAAAATAAAAAACATATTCTATATTTTGAAATGTAGTTTTAATATAATCTAATGAAATGTAGTATGAAATGTAGTTTTAATATAATCTAAGCATTGCATTTTATTTTTCAGAAAATATTTCGCAATTGTTTGAGCAGAATTTAATGTGTTATGCGAAAGTTAACAAAGCGCGGATAGGGCAGAAGATTTACTGACGCTCAACCTTAAAGGGTGCGGCACACCAAAATTTTCGATTTCCCGAATATACGAGAAAAGACTCCTTTAAAATGTGATAGAGGTTTCATATTTGGTATATTGGCTAATCATCTGATAAATATCCATGAATAGAGTTTTACAAAAATGTTCATTTAAGGGGGTCGATGTTCCACACAAAAATGTTCGAAAAGTGAAATGGTAGGTAGTTGAAATGGTAGGTAGTTGAAATGGCAGATAGTTCAATGGTAGATAGTTGAAAAAGAGAAGTACACAATTTCAGTTTTCCGTAATTTGATCATTTAGGGGGTTTGCACGCTAAAATGTTCGACTTGCTGATTAAATGGAGATCGCATTTTTTAAGTGAGAGTCTTGTAATTTGGTACACGAGTCAATCGTTCAATATAACCCTCTTGAAAAATCGAAATTTTCAAAAATGCTCTGTTGAGGGTGTGCTCCATATCAAAACGTTCGAAATGCGAAACAACGATAGAAAAACATACTTCGTGATGAGATAGAGACTTCAAATTTTATGTGTGGGTAGACAGTTCGAAAAAAAGCGTGCAATTTTAGTTTTATTAATATTTGCTACTTTAGGATATGTCATACAACCAAATGTTCGATTTGCCGAAAAATAAAAAACGCTTTCTTAAGTGAGTTGGAGACTTGAAATTCTTTACACAGCTTAAATCTATATAAATAAAATTGAAAATCTGTTTGTCTGTTTGCTTGCCCATCACGAGAGAACGGCTAAACCGAATTTGATGAAATTTTGTGGGTAGCCTTGAAATAGCTCTACTTAAATTTAGTCCAAGTTTAGAGTTTCTACGACCAGGGGTTGTCGAGATATTAATGAAAAACGAAACTTTTTCCTATGAGTTCTACTCTCTAACTCCCTGGTTCCTCCAAACGAAAAGGTTGAAAATGGTTTGCTTAAAACGTGAAAGTGAATTAAAACTTTATCTATGAGTTTGATGGGAGATTTTTTGCGCTACTTAGTCACTTTCTAAAAGCATGAATTGTATAAAGCATGAATTTAAATGGAAAATCTATCACCATGGTTCATTTTTCTCAAGCTTTTACTCATCAATAAAAAGTATTAAGAAATCAAAATGGTTATTTTATTATTAGCATTTTATGAGAAAGATTCTATCTTATATCATGTTGCTCGGCAACGCAATTAAATTAAATGTGTTTGTTAATGTTTATTATTATTTTTTCGATTTGAATAATAAATAAATGGATATAAAAATATATCTTATAAATGAACGGTTTGATTTTTCTTTTAATTATATAAATTGCGGACTGCGTACATCACTTTCATTTATTTTGGCAAAGAGTTTTCAAGCTTGTATATTCTGTTTAACTAATAAACTCATATATTGTGTTTAGCCAATAAATTCATTTAACCGATTGTTGAAACAGAAAAAGAGTAGAACGGGTATATCTTCTAATACAATTTTAGTGTTTTCATTTAGTATATACAAACGGGATCAGGATGTTTTATTCAGATCTGCAAATTCAGAGCTATGAATTTGGCGGGATATAGCTAACTTGGCAACTTTTCTTAAACATTGCCAAATTGACGGAAATGTCGCCAAATTGTTAAAAACGACGCAAACCAATGAAATTTATTTTGTTTTGTTAGAAGAGAGTACTAAAATGATGTTTCGTTAGCATTTGTCTGTCAGTCCAACTATCCTACTTAGTAACATATTTAGCGAATTTTTAAAATGCCACCAAATTGATAAAAATGTTTGTAAATCCATAAAAATATCTTGAAATAGACAAAATTGTGCTAAACAAATGAAATGAATTGTATTTTGTTAAGGGATAGTATTGTGATGATGTTTTGTCAATTTGTCGCCAAGTGTCAGTTCTACAGTCCCACTAGGCGATAAATTTGGTGACTTTTTAAAATGTCGCTACATTGACAAAAATGCTGCCAAACCTTCCATAGAGATAGCATTATTCAGACGACATTCTTTCCACCAATTTATTTGAAGGAAATAATATTATGTCACTTAGAAAAGGATTTAAATCCAACGTGTTTAAGCGGTAGACGATTTTTATTAAATCTTTTCCGATCTGAATAATGAAGATATGTATATAAAATAAATTTCATTGCCATTGCATTTCTGACTGGATAATATCAATTATGGTCTTGAGGTATAAACATTATTATTATTGTTATTTTCGGGGATTATTGATTCAGAGATTATCGATATTTTCAAGTTATTAAGCCAATGTTTTATTGCAGCAAAAATTGTTAAAACTCATATATTGCATGTTGTAAGAGTAATCTTCTATTCCCATAGATCCCACAGACCGTCTGAACAACATACTAACATTTCATTTTGATAAAGTCATTTTTACGGCAGTTATCGTGCTAACGGACAGACAGATAGACAGACAGAATGAACAAAGTCATAAACACTTTTCAACTATGTAGTAAAGTGCTAAAAATGAGTCCAGCGTCCAGCTATGTTTTCAGTACTTGATGTCATATGTAACTTAAAGCTCCAAAATTCTCCAGTGTTGTAAATAAGTTAAAAATGCGTCCAATATCTGGCTTCGTTTTCAAAATCTGAGATCATTCAACTTAGAACTGCAGAATACAGCTCTTTATATATAGATGGCTGTACTATTTTAAAAGCACTTGTAGTGCTGGAGTTAAGGGAAACTCCTGGTTTGATATCCATTATATCTTTTTAGAGGAGGGGGAGGGTAATTTTATTTATTTCAAATTATTTTTTTCCAATCAATTATAAGCTCTTAAGTGTTTCCTGCTGCATATTTTAGTAGAGAAACAAGGTAACATATAAGTTTTTAACACTCTACAACATAGTTGAAAAGTGTTTATGACTTTGTTCGTACTGTCTCTGTCCGTTAGCACAACTGCTGTAAAAATGACTTTATCAAAATGAAATTATAGTATGTTATTCAGACGGTCTGTAGGACCTATGGGAATATAAATGAATAATATCACCCAATTAGTTTTGGATTGAACCCGGGTTGAAAAAATGAAATACATTGAGCCCTATGGGACCTAATTTTTCAAACATTTTTTAAGCGGATTTAAAATTCACAAATTGCTTCGAAAATTTTAGGTAATAGTCAAATTGTTCCATAAAATATATAAAAAAAAATTCAGCGAAATATATTCAGTAGTTTTTTAAATAAAAATTAAAATAATAATTACACCCATATTATATGAAGAAATCACGTAACTCACTTCAAAATAAAATGTGGCATCCATCTTGTGTCAAAATCATGATTTTTATAGTTCTTTTTAATTTATATTTAGTGTTGTATCCGTCCTAAAACCGCTGTATTTTTGCTTAATTTCTGTGCATCTATATTTTGAAACAACGCAATTACAACTATTTGAGTTTAAATGACCAATACCATCCATCTTGTGTCAAAATCGTGATTATTAATGTTCTTTTTAATTTATATTTAGTGTCGTATCTGTCCTAAAACTGTTTTATTTTTGCTTAAATTTTGTGCATCTACATTCTGAGATAACGCAATTACAATATATTTGAGTTTAAATGATCATCAAACTTGATTATTTCTACAACGAAGCCTATTTTTCACTTATGTAAAATGTAAACAGCAAAATATGTAGAATGAGTTGTTTAAGAATTGTTGTATTTCTTTAACACAAAATTATTTAGCTCATGGAGTCTGCACAGCTGATATGAATGAAATATTCATTTATTTTACAAAGAGAAGGACGATTTTTTTCGACGAAGTTTTAAGCATAGAGTTTAATTACTTGTAGCTCCATTGTCTTAATTTTTAAATAAAATGAATTATTATAGTATTGTGATGAATGAAATGAATGGGAAAATGTTATGAATGAAATGCTGCTTTTATAGAGAGAGCCAGGCGTGTTATTTTTTCTATGACGTCATTTGAATGAATTTCAGTTGTTTTCGATGAAGTTTTCAAATATAATAAATTATTGTAGTATTGCGATAATTTTAAAAATATTACCGCTGATTGTATTGCATTTGAGATGTTTAAACCAGCCAATTAATATTTCAATGACGTCATTTGAATAAAGTTAATTTTTTTGGATGAAGTTTTAAATTTTCAAATATAATAAATTAATGTAGTATTGTGATAATTTTAAAAATATTACCGCTGAATATATTGCATTTTAGAGATGTTAAAAAATTGCATTGCAGTTGGAAAATGTTTCATAATCAATGCTTTATGCATGATTGATCTTTCTTGTTATTTTATGATAAGGGTATTTCAACTTAAAATTAACATAATATTAATACATTCTAAAAAATAAGTTCTGACAAATAATTTTTAAATTAGAATTACACTAAAATGCAATAAGGGCCATTAAAATGATTTTTCTCTTTTAATAATGTATTCTTGAAAATATGCATGCATTTACATTTGTAAGTTTCCTTATAGAAAGTCCACATTAGAAGGTATTTCTACTTTAGCAATAAAGGAGAAATAACGTCAATTCTTGTCTACTAGAAATGCTTTTTTTTTTAATTCCATTTTATAAAAATATTAAACTTTGAAACAGGAAGGATTTCCCCTCTAAATAATCTAATGATCATCTCTTATGCACTTCAATCTGTTTGTTAAACAGATGTTCTATACCTATACAATAGTAAAAATAATTAAAAGAAAAAAATGTAGTTTTTAAAGTACACCTTTTCATAATTTGTATGTAACTTAAATATATAAAGAATGTGATTATTAAAATGATGTAACTTCAGTATATGAAAGAAAATGACATACCAAATTTGGACTTTCTAGCTGCTCCAGTTCTCAAATTATTTTTCATAAACAAGTATATTCTTATAGCAGGCTCAGGATAGACTTTGTGGTAAAGCTCAAATTTAAAAAATTGAAATATACCATGAAAGGCAGAGATATGCCAATTATGATCTTTATTAACTACACCGGATTTTAAGTTATTCTGAAAATAAATATATGGTAGACCCATGATGAGGTAGGGTAGCCCAATAAAGTTTTAAACCCCAAGAATTAAAATATACCGTAAAAAGCAATAACATACCTAATATGGACTTTCTAGCTGCTTTGATTCTGGAGTTATTCTCGAAAAACAAGTACATTCTTATGGTGAGCCTAGGATAGGGTCCAGTTTTGACCAGAAAAGATTCAAAACTGGTTCATATTGGAATAAGTGCTATTACATCAGATATGAATAGCCACTGTTGTCCAATATTCAGCTTCACTTGATTAGTTAGGGCCTCTAAAGATTTGAAAAGTGAATACATTCTATGGTGGGCCCAGGACGTACTGGCCCGATAAGGTAGAAAATCTAAATAATTTAAAATGTGCCACAAAAGATAACATCATGCCAAATTTTATGTCACTTTGCTTAGTGTAATCTGTTTAGTTAGGAAATCAAATATTTAGAAACGACAAATATTATATATATACTTCATTAAACAAAAAGTTGAAATAATAATATTATTTATAGAATAGCACCCAGAAAAGCAAACATATGCACATTAGATATGCATTTTCAAGTGTATCAAATTATTCAGATATCGTTTATTAAACATAATAATATTGTATGGCATATATCCCAGTACACAGCACTTTGGTGAGTTTGGGGCCACTTCTGTGCCATTTAATTTTAATGTGCATTTTCCTCCAATGTGCATTTTCCTCCAATGTGCAGTTTAGTTTCCTCCAATGTGCAGTTTAGAGTACCGTGTTTATTAATAATATGGAAATTTTATTCACAGGTTGGCTGTGAACAAAATTTACTGTGAACAACTAACTACTGTGAACAAAAAGCTAAAACACCAATGTACTCATATCTTGTCCTAAGCCTCTGAGGAGTGTATAATGCTTTCAGGCTCATTTAATAAATGTAATTTATGTCTTTTAAGTTGAATTGAAATAAATATTTTTACTATTTTAAATTCTGTTTATAATAATTATATTTCTTATTTGGTTTAAAAGACAAATATTCACTTAAGTTAAAGTTTTATGTGATTATCTTTTGAATTAGGAATACTATATAAAGCATTTAAATACAATTTAATATTTAATAAAATACAATTTTTTATTTAATAAAATTTTTCAGATGTATGCCTGTCACTGATTAAATATCATTAAATTTAACTTTATGGGCAATATAAAATGCTACAAATTAATTTAAAGTTTCATTATAATAATTAAGACTGAAAAACACTGAGATCAATGATTGAAACACATGTTCTATACAGTTCAAGTTCATTAAAAATAGTAGCAATATTGGTAGAAAGCTTATATTACGTAATTACATTGTTATCGCTTGTTAGCAAATAGCTCAATTATTGATACACAATGGGATGGTGTGTTGTCCTTTGACAAATGCTTATGATGAAGCCTGCAGGAATGAAATAAATTTTTCCTGAATTTTCCCATTTTAAAGCTAGTGCAGCAACCATGATAATTTAACACCTTAAGTTGCAATGAAATAAACACAAAATACAATAAACATGTATAAAAGTTTATTCTAGCATAACAAAAAAAGATGTCTGTCTGTTTGTGTCATCTGTAGTGGAAAATCTAAATGTTGTACAGTCATGAAATTTGGAACAGGGGTTATTTGGCTCCCAAGAAAAAATGCTTCATCAAGATATTTTTAATATTCAAACTAGTCATATTACTCAATCATTTCGTTTTGTTAAATGATGTTGGATAATGCAAAATGCCAAGTATCTTGTAAAAGTTAAAGTAGTGGTGTATGAGCATAAATGTGCTTTAAATATGGGAAACTCCCATTCTCGGAAGTTGAAGACCCAGACCGTCCGGCTCGTCAACAAGGACTTGAGCAACCATTTGGACGGCCGCCATTCTCGGAAGTGTCTAAGTCAAAGACAATCTCCTGCATATTATTTGCAAGCTTTACTTCGTTTGTCAGTAATAAAATTTGTCATTTTTACTAACTATTAATGTCTATATATGTTTAGCATGCGACAATTGTTAATAAGTTTTATGTACTTGATAAACTCTGCTAAAGTGTTAGAAAGTGTTTCTGTCAGACAATTTAGAGCACATTATGTCAGCATATACAGTTTCAATTTATTATATAGATCATAGTTACTTAGTGGCTAATGCGTCTGAAGCACCTACACATTGGGTCAAAGGTTAGCATAAAATACTTATTTAGAATGTATCATGCTCGCTAGGTAGGTGTACTTAGTGGGTGTGCAGTGGTATAAGACGCTTATTTAGGGTGGACACATTCTTTTGTATATTTGCTTTCAAAAAGTGATTGCTCAAAAGCTGATAGGTTTAACTATGCCTTTTGATAAATCAAATGAATGAATTTCATTAATCCCTGCTTTAAATCCTGGGCAGTGCCAAATACATTTTCTAGTGTGCTTATATTTACATATTTTTAAAGTAAACTCAAATGTTTTATCTTACGCATACAAAGGTTGTTTAGTACAAAAGGAAAAAAAAAATGCATATTAAGCAAGAAAATAATTACCTTTTCCACAGAAATATTAAACTTTTGTAAAAGTACATTTAAGAGTTGATCAGTATTTAGGATGCTCTGAATTCGAAGTGGTGGATATCTGTGAAGTATGGAATGAGCTTTGCCTATAGAACAACCTAATCTTACAGCTAAAAACTCAGCATTCATAGCTTCTTTAATTTTACAGAAGTTGCTGCCATCATTATACATATGCTGCAATCGGGATGTTATATCTGCTCTTTCTGAGCTCTCCAAATATTGAGTTAAAACATCAAAATTGTTTTTAAGTGAAAGAGAAAATCCTTCTTTTTGCAAAGTTCTGGGAGTTTTCTTCAGAATATAAGGAAATCTACAAAAAAATATATAAAATTATAATTAGGATTAAAAGTTACTCTTTAAAAATAAATTTTCAATAAGAAACTAAAATCTTTAAAAATGTTAATTTTAACATTCTATCAAAATCTGATTTAGGCAGAGAAATGTGATAAATACAACTACCTTTATTTCAGTAATCTGAATGTTACATTCAATTTATACAATAATGTCATGTCACATAATCATTATAAAATGCTTAGTCTGTTAAAAAGAGAAAAAAAAAATCACAGAATGCAGTTCTCATTTTTCACACTTTGACCATTTTAAATTAAACACAATGAAAGATATACAAATCCATAGCTAAATCTGAGTTTTAAGTGTAAAAAATATACTCTGTTGCAATATATATATATATATAATATATATATATATATATATATACCCATAAAAAAAATTGAGCTACAGCCATAAAACTCAGCATGCAAATATCATTTTAAGAGTTATATGCAAATGATCAAACTGTTAGCGCCAATGATGTTATCGGGTTCATGCAATGCACATGAGAACAACACATTATGCAGCATTTAAAAACGACTGGTGTTTCACTTATGGGCATTTGGAACTGGAATTTCTCCTTTGATATTGAAAGTTGTGTACAAAGATGCCTTTGAGAAGTACTCGACGGCGATATGAAAAATTGTTTCTAAACAAGACGTATTTTTAGTCTGCAATTGCTAAACATTCTTGGGAATCATGTTTTTAATTTTTCAAAGACTAAAATCATTTTTGCTCCTAATTCCATTTTTGAAAGTTTCTCAGTCAAATTCCCTTATTAATCATAATTATCCTTTCTTCTCTTCTGCTTGGTTTAATTTTCTGCTTTCGTTTGCTTCTTTTTTATTTCATAATTTTCACCCTTTTCCCAGTTTTTATTTTAATTAGAATTTCATGAACGACTGAAAAAGTGATTTGAATCCTTTGTTGGATGTTCATTTTTCTCTTTGATATTTTAACCTTTCATTCACTATGTCCCACCTCTGATTCTTACCTCCTGGATCTTTTATCCCCCCTTTCTTCTCACACAGTTGGTAACATCTTTTCCTTGCTTCTGCCATGTTTGCTGTTCTTGCATCAGTCGGTGACCTTTTCTCATGAGTGATGGTTACACTCATGGAGTTAAGAGTGAAGGAGATAAAACTCCTATGGATGATATGCTTGAAAATTAAATACCACTTCGACAATTATATCTAGGTGTCGCTAGTATCAGTAAAGCACTCTTTCTTTCCATTTGATACAGAGAAGCACAGTATTGAGTATATGTATTTTTGATTATTTTTAAATTAAGATTCTTTAATTATCAGTATAATTAATCAATATTTTTCACAATTGTAGGACAGAGTTCAGAATATAGAGAAATAAAAATAAATTGAAAGGTAAAATAATTTTGAATACAGAAGAGTATTTCTTACTGTTTCAGTTCTAATCTCCATTGTGCCACTATTTTATTTCTACAAAATTGATAGTTTAAATAAATATGTTAAGCTTTTTGCCATAGAAATACATACAATATATGGGTGCTTATCCTATCCTAGTGCCACCTGAATTATTGTCTCCAATGATATTGGCGTTTTCTTGGTACAGAGTTTTAGTTCCTTACCTGTACCTCCATGGTTGATCTTCTTTCGTGTACTGATGAAGAAGGATGTTTTTGCCTTCGGAACTGGTCAATACTTTTAATTTTTCATTATATGCTACCTTTGAAGTTATTTAGCAGCAGTTTGAGTTGTACATAATCCCCATATTGTTTTTTGTTTGAATATTTGTTTATTTATCTCTATCGAGATTCCATTTGTAATTTTTGATCCTGTTCAAAAACTCAGCTTTGCATGGTGTTTTATCCTGGATTCCACAGAGATGAAATCATTCCCTTTGTACTTAAATATTTAAATGTTTTTGCATTTCCCGTTTTTCAATTTTGCACTTTATAGTTTATATTTGTTGTGAGAGTGAGGTCACATCATAAGCCTAAGGGAAGCTGGTCGATCCAACAGACATATCAGCTGCCATCTTGGTCGGAGCGATATAGTAGTCACTCAGTGTTGTTAACAGTGGATCAGAGAAGGTACATGAAACCATTGTAGAGGCTCAAGATGCCCCAGACAGACAACTGCTCGAGAGGATAATGTAGTCAGGAGAGAAGCCACGTCCACATCAATGGCATCGCTATCAGCCATTCAAAGGCATTTGCCATCCACCATACATCCTGTATCAAGGGTTGAGATGAATGACAGAAGGTGGAATTAGGTATTGATATCTATTAAGGTGCCTATCACTGACCCCTCAACATAGCCAGAGCCATCTGGATTGGTGCAGAGCTTGGTCAGCCCAGATAGTGCCTGATTGGAGGTATGCTGTCTATAGTGACAAATCCTACTTCTCTCTTAGTGCTGATGACCGCTGCATATGTGTGTGGAGGACTGATCACAGCGTTCCGATCTCACATTTGGTGTTGAGCAGCTCATGGCCATCATTTGTGATGTGACAGTTTGGAGAGCCATCTGGTGGGACAGACAATGTCCTCTAATTGTGCTGCAAGTCAATTTGATGGCATTCATTGATGAAATTCTATAGCCGATTGTTTTGCCTATGCTGTCAAGTCACCTAGGTTTTCAACAAGACAATGCTCGACAATATACTGTATGACTTTCTCAACAATGTATTCGAGAATTTTAGACCAACCCATGGTCATCCAGGTCCCCAGACCTATCACCAATAGAACAAATCTGTGACATACTGGGACAGCATTTGCAACCTTCTCAGGATACCACTGAATTAGCTGACCAGTTGCAGCATTTGTGGCAGAATCTTCCATAGAGGAACATAAATAACTTAATTGACTCTATGCTACACTGAATATCAGCTTGAAATAGAGGATTTACCACAGTTAAAATGTCATCTTGTTGCCACCATTTTTAAGTAAAACATTCTTTTGTTCCCAAATTCTAATCATTTGCATATCTCCTCAAATGATACATACATGCCAAGTTTAGCAGTTGTAGCTCAATTTTTTTATGGGTGCATATACTTTTTTGCAACCGAGTATATATTGGTTTAAGTGACCCATGAGCAGTAAAAAGCAAAAAAACTGGAATATAAATATTTATATAAGGATCATTGTTTGTTTGCCCATCGGTTTGGAAGCCTGTTTGTATCAAATAGCCACTTTTTGGATTCGCAATAACTCAACCTATTTGGATATTTCAAATGCAAAACATTTGCAAGTCAACTAATATACATATTTCTTTTCTTTATGACAATAATTTGATTTTTAAAACTTTATTTTGTGACATTTCTTCTCTCCCAGGTTCCTAAAAGGGAAATTAAGAAATTGCTTTTTACAGCTTTTTAAGGATAGCCTGGAACATAAAAATGAAGAATTTGACTTTAATCCAAATATCAATTCAAAAACAAAAACATTTCCCCAGTTGTCTCCACACTCCTTAAGGACTCATCATGGTGCCTCTGTTATAGTCTTTTGCATACATTATAAAGTTTGGAAACTTTAAAATCCCCAGGCATCTTCCTCACCAAGTTTATTATGAGAATATAAATCATTCAGAATGTTTCACAAATTAATATAAGTGATTCTATTATTTTTATCACCAAACAAATTGCTCACATCAATTGGTCGAAAATTTTGAACATATTCATAGTACATATATGCAAAGTCATGCAGAACTGCACCTTTCTTTAAAAAATAAAGGTTTCCTTTGTCTATATTACTGTAAATGTAGTAGATATTGATTGCAGGGCCGGCTTAAGGCACCAGCAAAGCAAGCACTTGCTTGGGGCGGCGCATTTTATGGGCGGCATTTCAGTCAACTTAAATAAAAAATCTTAAAAAAAAAAAAAAAAATCTTAATAAACAAAAAATCTCTTAAATAAAAAAAAGTTCTAGGTCTTAAATAAAAAAAGTTCTGGGACGCAAGCAATCGAATTTACAAGGGCAGTTGTATGCCTTAAAAAGTAAAACAAAAACACTGAATAAATGTTAAACATTTGTTCCCAGATAAAAGAGTGAAAACGGCTATCATTCATTCTCCCATAGGAAAAAGAGGACCAGAGGGCTAAATGTGCTTCCAGTATGTCACCCCAATTTGTATCTTGCAACATAAGTAACAATTAGTTACTTTAGCGCACCGGGCGTCAGTGCAGCCATCAACAGTACGCCTAGGGGCGGCATATTGATCATTATCTGTAAACTACAAAAGCTTTCAAGTGAAACTGGTTTTTGTTAACTATTCCAAGAAAAAATCCGATGAGAGACATAGGAGCCGAGTTTTCAAAATCTCAGGGGGGAGGGGGGTACAATCCGATAAAGTTATATACGAGATTCACAAAATCGAAAAATACATAACAACTTGCAAGGCCGCCTTGAAGAAAGCAATCATATGTCAGTTAGGTGCTTACAATTAGTTCGAGGTCATTTTAAGCCCCTACTTTAGGTCAAAAGAACAGTATATGCCCTTAACAACCGCCAAGAACGAACTGCCCAACGAACGGCAGTAATGGTTGTTAAGAGTGCATACTGTTATTTTGGCCAAAAAAAGGGGGATTACAATGCCATCGAAGCAACTGTAGTCACCTAACTGACATACATATGCTTTCCTAAAGGAAATTTTGTAAGTTATTGTCTTACAAGCAGCAGTTTTGGAGTCAGATAACCGAGAGGCTAAGTCACGGGGATTGTACTCGGAGGACCCAAGTTCAATATCCGGCTTTGCCTAAACTGTCTCCGTGTACCAGCACGTTAAATTTGTGGGTTTGAAAGTCCTTCCGAGCTATTGGTAACAAAAAAAGGAGGGTCGGTCCCTGTGGATGTCGCCCCCACTGGTTTCCAATCTAAATTAGATGGCATTGTCTCGGGGGTCTAAACAGACATCTTACACCTTCGGGTAGGTCGACGTGCTGGGTCGAAAGAAAGATATCAGCAGTTTTATTTATTGTACGATAAATATTTTTAATCTTTTTAGGCCTATTTATATTTGTAAGTTAGGAGTTGATTAGGAAAATCCATATAGTTACTATGCATCAATATAATAATACATAATAATTACAATGGATTTTAATATAAGAATTAAGTAGTAGCAAAGCTGTTAATTAATCAAAAAAAAAAACCTGAAAGTTAATACAAGTTAACGCTTAATATCAACTCTTAACTACCTATCAGTTGATTTTGAATAAATTAAAACAATGAATCCAGCAATAATACAAAAGTATCCAAACACTACTGTCTATATTTAAATATTTTTAAATTAAATATGTATATAAAGTGATCATCACTATAACCACACATTCAGCTAAATTAAAATTTTTTTAAAATAAATCAATTTATAAAAAAAAATCTCATAAATAATATTTTTATGCAAAATTTGGATGACATGTTAGTTGACAGTTCTTATCACAACTAAAATTTTAATATTTTTATCATGGGGGTGGGCTGAGTATACCTAGTGGGTGGGGGGAGGGTGTAGCATCCTCTGGTCCTTGCCTGACTACGATGCTGTGCCAAACGTCTCGTGCTCAGCAGGAACAAAACTACCCGCGGGTTTTGCAACTTCAAACGGAATGGATACCACCCACGGGGTTTGCAGCTTCAAAAGGGATGGGTGCCATCTGTAAAGACAGCACTGGTATATAGGATCCAGGAGTAATTACAGATAAGATCTCTTTAGGTAGACAAAATAAGTCATCTCTACTTCGTGGTAATCATTTATAGTTATTACTGGAGGAAAACAGCTATTTTTTGGAAATGCCAATAACATGGCTGTAAATATTCAATTTCTCTTTGAATTAGGCGGTCAGTTGAAAAAGTTCTGGTAACCAGGTGTTTTTGTCATTAGCGTAAACATGTTTCCTGGGAGTAAAGATGAGCAAGGTTTGTGTGCGAGATAGTTTAGGGAGCTATAGTAAGGAAGATGTGAGCAAAACTGAACGAAAATGTGACATTTACGTTGATAGGATTTTCTTTCAATTATTTTTATGTTTAAAAAAATTTCATTTTTTGGTATTTAGTAAAATATGAAGTTAGGAAAAAATATTGAAATTTTCCAGAGGGGGCTTTGCCCCCTCTGGAAAAGTTCAGCGGGGGCTCATGCCCCTCTGCCCCCCGTAGTCGGCACCTATGATGAGAGAGGGCACTTTGCTTGAAACGATGGGGTTCCATCCAGAATTGCCGTGCCAGGATACCCATCCTTTGTTAATTATTCTCCTACGCTCTAAATCCGGAAATCATCTCCCCCCAATCACCCAGACACATAAATAAAGGACTTGTTTCACATCTATACCGAAACAGGGGTCCGCATTGAATGTAATTAGGAAACTGGACGATGACAGGTCTCAAAAGACATCTTGAGACATCGGTGGATCATTGTAGAATTTATGGTCATGCAAACTCCGTCGGCTCTAAAGCATATGTTTACCAATCATTTTGTTCAGCGCGAAATTTGTTTTGGGGGGAGTTTGTGATGGGATCCAGTAGTACGTTTTAGTGAGAAAAGTAAAACATTATTTTTCTTGCCGCAAAGAATAGTTTATCGTTTTTCTTCCTAAATGTTATACACTTGAACTTGATGAATATTATCTAAAATATTCATCTAGCACTTTGCATAAAATTTAAGGTAAGCAAGATATAATTATTTTATGATTGTTAGAAATTGTTTCTAGTAACATATAACATATTATACTCTCCTTCCCCTCACCCCCCACCACTCCCATCAAGGGATTTAGAATATTCTAAATTCCAGGTGTAAAATCGGCATATTCTTTAAAGATAATGATAGTTTTCGTTGTAACGACTTATATACGGCATCTGTCGAGTCATTTTTTAGCTGAAAAGCATTTTAAATTTTACTCACGGATCAGTGTTTGTTTGCTCCTAGGACGTTATATTAAATTTAGCTCCTTGAAAGTTCTTAGAAATTGTTTCTCGTTTTGCTCAATTTTTAGATTCCTTTTCTGTGTGCGTTTTTCCTACCTAATACTGTATTTAATTTTTCTTAAATTAAAAGTATGTAATATTACTTATGCTATTTACGGACAATTTCTACTTTTTCGAATTATTCAAATTTTTGGTTATCAGGATTTCAGCTAAAGTTTCGTTTAATTTGAAAAGTAACTACTGTAATTTGAAAAGTAACTACTGTAATTTGAATGAGGTAATTTTTAAAACGAAGACAATATTCAACATATTCACATCTTGCCACTTTAAAACCCCTGTTATTTTATTAACTTGAATCCTTTAAACGGATTATATCGGATCATAAAAATGTCTACATTCTGCGTTTAAGTTATGGAGCAAAAATTCAATAGAATATAACATTCTTTGACATTTGAGTATTTACAATGAAAGTTAATAGGAAATAATTTAGTTTTTAAAATTATTGGAAATCAATCAAAATTTATTTTCTAAATCAACTAACTGTCTCACATGTAGAGCCCCAAACTTGCCCATTTTTATTTTTTTATTTCAAGTCATCAGAACAAATATGATGAACCTCAAAGAATTTTTGTTCTTTCTGGTAAATAAAAAGTAAAAAAAAAAATACTGTAAATATCTTCAACTTTCTAAATTATTTCAACTTTTGAGTATAATTGAAATTTTGTAACAATTTAGATTGAATTTTAAAATGTTGCATTTTAAGCATAAGGAAAGTACATGTACTTTCCTTATATATATTTTTTATATTATGCTTGCAGTGTGGTACACAGAAATGACCTCTTAGAATATTTTTTCAAGCATATAACTAAAGCCATATTCGTACAAAATTTTATTTCAGTCGGTTGAGTTGTAATATTGTAATGTTACGAAAACGACATTTGCTCAAATTGCGAATGAGTAGTGAAAAATAAATAATAATAAAGCGTGCCATTAACAGCAGGGTACCTCGTTTTAACGATATGGGCGACAGACCGAGCGACAACAAAAAACAAAAGAATATTTATTTTGTGTTAATCAGTCCCTTCAAAAACGTATAAATCTTTAAAAAAGATATATGCGAATACTTACTTCTATTTTGCGAGGGAAGTATAATAAATATCACAAGAGTTACAAAAATATCCTTTTTATAATCTCTTTTCCTGCAACACATAGGAAAGGAAAATTATTGTGATGGAGGGGGGGGGGGGGTCAAAAACAGGACGCTCATCCTTAAATACTAATCAACCATATTTTCAATGATGTCTGTCTATTTGTGCAGTGTTTCTTTTAGGACTTTTTGTCTGGGGAGGGGGGGGGGGGAGAGGGAGAAAATGGAACCTCAAAGGGGGCAAATTATCTAATATAATCTTAACTACTATATGAAAGTAATTATACTATATATATATACATATATAGAAGTAATGACTATATATATATAGCAAATACTTATTCAAACATTGCGAGAAAAACTTGCTCCGGCTAAATAAGAGGATGAAAAAATTTTGATATAATGTAAATTGAATTATAGTTACAAAATTTCATTCTGAAAATAGTCAATAGCGAAATAAAATTATAATAATAATCTAAATGCTGCCACATAAGAAGTGGAAACTAGGTTAAAATTCACAAAAGTATTTTGTGAGTTTCTGAATTTATTAGCATTTGGTCCGGTAACATAAAATGTATCCGGGGCGTGTGGGTGGAGTATGTTTTCGGTAGGGGCTTCACCCCCCCCCCCCTCCTCCCAGATGTATTTCTGGAAGAAATATCGAGTCTTCGGCAGTGATATGTCTATAGCAAATCAATAAAATAGAACACAGTTCGGTAATATTTCTTCAATCAATAAATGTCAGAGATTCATTAATTTTTGGATGAATGGGACAGAAGACAGTCATTAATTTTTCGAACATTTAAAATCAAAAATAAAATGAACATGAAAAGTAAAATGTTTAAAAATGTCACAAAAACAAATATTTTAATTGCATTTTTCACTTAAAAGTGAATATCATGATTTATATAGAACGTTAATATGCACCGTTTTCGAGATATTTTGCAAGTTTTATTTGAAACAGGAAAAATAAAAAATAAATAAAAATGCACTCAATATTAATAAGTTATTACACATTTTGCAATTACTTTTAACAGGAAATAAATTAATACCATTGTTTAGAAGTTCTTATTGAAAATTTTACTTTTCCCCATGCAGCGGTATATATATCAAACAAATTAAGCGAAGCAAATATATTTGGTAAACAATCAATAACAGTCAGCTTCTTAATTTTCTCGAAGGCCAGAATCTTTAAATTTTCTTATTTCGATAATTAAAAAAAAAATTTAAATGATAATAAAATTTGTTACAAAATTATTAATTTTATATATAATATTTCATTTTTTAAATTACACCATTTATAGAACGATAAAATGTGCGTTTTTAGGTATTGCACGTTTCTGATTTAAAATAGATTCTTTTATACATTATATATACTGCTCACTATTGTTAATGGAGTAAATGATTTGTAGGTACTTCTAACCAGAAAGAAATGGACAACATCGTTTAGTAGTTATCACTAGTCGTTCTAGAGATATTAGAAAATTTTACTTTCCTACAGGAAGAAATACATATCTCGAAATAATGAAGCGAATTACATAATAGAAGCATACCAAATCGGTATTAATAAAATCCTATTGACTTTCAGCCATATCTAGTTATAAGAAAGCTTTCATTTACGCAATTGTTTTCTAAAAACGAATAAATATAGAAACTTTGATTTTTGACTAAAATATTTTATTCATAACAGTTTCAATGGAGGCAAATCATAAGAAATATCTGAAAAATGAGAATTCTAAATAGAAAAAAATCATTTTAGTTCTACGGCAATGTACAAAAAACTTTGAGCTTAATATATACAGTTAAACTTGATAGTGATATATATATATATATATTAAAATGACAAATACTAAAGTGCAGGAGTGTGAATCAGTAACCACAGTATCAAACCGTGAGCAATATAAAAGCGTGTACTGAATAGCAAAAAGCAATGAGGAAGGGCCGGAAAAGTAGAGCACGGAGTGGCCAGGACAAGGAAAATATATTAAAGAATAGTATATCTGCCAGAAACGTCTTCAGGGGCACATTCTAGACAGACATACTAAAATTCGTTGTTTCTATGATTGCATAAAAACTCGTGGTTAAAATATTATGCAATCTGTGCCCAACAACGGAATAACGAGAATAACAGAAAAAACCCAAATAGGATAAAATTCAATTATAAAACATAAAATACCACATAAACATGAAATATAAAATACCACATAGACATGAACATGAAAAATATAGAGCACAAATATACAAATTTGCAAAAAAGAGCAACTCACATGTCGAAAGGTCGCCACAGTGAATAATCTTCAAATGAGTCCACCACATGCTACAGTCTGAACGCTCACCTCGCTTAATACCACGTGGGAATAAACCAGACCAGAGGAAGTGGAAGTAGCAGTACATACTTACGGAGAAATAAACCCAAGAGTTTAGAAACTGACCGAGATGTGACCACGATTATCGAAAACATTGAAAGAATGGATAACACTGTTTTTTGGAGCCGTAGCCTGTTTTTTGTTTTATTTGCTTTTTAGATATCCGCCTTAATGGTTTTATGAATGTTTTAAACTTTTTTCTTTACACGCCGAGGCGGTGTTTAAAAAAAAAAAAAAATTTTACGTTTTTAGTGTAATCGAAATTACTGTTTTTTAATATTTTTACATTTTTATTTTTGCCCGCCGAGGCGGTGTTTATTTTATGGTGTTTCCACGACTTTAGAATACTGTACTTATACTGCGATCTACAAATAAGGTGGGAAAATTGTACATATAGCAAAGATTTTTGAGACGATTAATGTGTGATAGTGTACACTTATTACTATCCAGGCGTTTAATGCGGAGCAAATAGCTAATGATTAGATTTCTAAAAACTTGGTTGCTAAGGCAAGAAGAAAAATGAGGGAAGAATTTTACATTAAATTTAAATTGATGTCTCTTATCATAAATAGTAGTATTGAAAGAGTTACAATGTATATCAATGGTGATGTCAAGATAATTTACAGATTTGGAAGGGTGGGATTCATTCGGTATTAATTCAAGATTGGATGGATATATATTAAGTGTGGGTAAAGAATCGTGTACAGTATGAAAACAAAGAAAAACATCATCAATGTATCGAAAAATAGAAATGTTACGAGTGAACAGAGTGGATTGTCTTTCGTAGAAGTAAAGATAAATATTGGCGAGCATGGAGCTACTAGTGGATCCTTGCGGTACTCCAATCGTTTGCAGGTATACAGCATTACTATGTACAAGATAGTTGTTGTTGTTGAGACCCAGACCGTCCGACCTACCAGAAAGGTGTAAGGTAACTGTATGGACGGCCGGGAAATGCCACCCAATTTAGACCGGAACCCAGTGGGGAAGGCATCCACAGGGACCGTACCCTCCTTCCCCTACCACCAACCTCTCGGAAGGACTTACGGACCCACATGTTTAACGTGATCGTACTCCGCATGAACACGGCGGAATTTGTGGCAGCGTGCAAATCTAGCGCGCAAACCACGGGGATACCGCACCCGAGATGGCCAACAGCACGTGGCGTTCCGAGGTGGTCACCCACCAAGTACTAACCGCGCCCGATGCTGCTTGACTTCGGTGATCTAACGAGAACCGGTGTTTTCAGCACGGTACGGCCGTTGGCCATACAAGATAGTTGTTGTTGTTGAGACCCAAACCGTCCGACCTACCAGAAAGGTGTAAGGTAACTGTATGGACGGCCGGGAAGTGCCACCCAATTTAGACCGGAACCCAGTGGGGGAGGCATCCACAGGGACCGTACCCTAATTCCCCTACCACCAACCTCTCGGAAGGACTTATGGACCCACATGTTTAACGTGATCGTACTCCGCATGAACACGGCGGAATTTGTGGCAGCGGGCAAATCTAGCGCGCAAACCACGGGGATACCGCACCCGAGATGGCCAACAGCACGTGGCGTTCCGAGGTGGTCACCCACCAAGTATTAACCGCGCCCGATGCTGCTTGACTTCGGTGATCTAACGAGAACCGGTGTTTTCAGCACGGTACGGCCGTTGGCCATACAAGATAGTTGTTGTTGTTGAGACCCAAAGCGTCCGACCTACCAGAAAGGTGTAAGGTAACTGTATGGACGGCCGGGAAGTGCCACCCAATTTAGACCGGAAACCAGTGGGGGAGGCATCCACAGGGACCGTACCCTCCTTCCCCTACCACCAACCTCTCGGAAGGACTTACGGACCCACATGTTTAACGTGATCGTACTCCGCATGAACACGACGGCATTTGTGGCAGCGTGCAAATCTAGCGCGCAAACCACGGGGATACCGCACCCGAGATGGCCAACAGCACGCGGCGTTCCGAGGTGGTCACCCACCAAGTACTAACCGCGCCCGATGCTGCTTCACTTCGGTGATCTAACGAGAACCGGTGTTTTCAGCACGGTACGGCCGTTGGCCCATACAAGATAGTTGTGAAAAAGCACAAAATGCAATAAATTATTAAAGGTAGACGAGTCATATTTAGTAAGAGTATTTAATTTGAATTGATCGAAGAGTTGTTTAATGACAGAAAATAAATCTTTGATGTCGATGTTATTAAAAAAGATCTTTAAAATCTAATGTTTGGAATGAGTCAATGGCAGAAAAGGATTTCAGTTTTTGAATATTACTTTACATTTTATAGTATGTTGTGTATTTTTATGCACGTCTAGTTAACTACGTATATATATATATATTATATATATATATATATATATATATATAGCTATGCTGAATATTGCATTCTTTTGATGCAGGATAACGTCTTTGTCGCCACCTGGTATGAGGGCTATGTCGGAAATCGGGTATGACGAAAAAGAGTGAGATTTTGAAAGATTATAGCTTGGCGTGTAATAGTCGGAGGGGGACGACAGTGGTACCAAGTGTTAATCCAAGGATGTACGCGTTTTGTGTGAGGGCTATAATAGCCTCGATAGATATAATAGCTATAATAGCTAATAGATATAATAGCTATAGATATAATAGCCTTGTTGTGAGGATGGACGTGCTCAAGAGGGGAATGCGAGATAAGATAAAATTTATCAAGCAATAATCAAATTGCTACGTTTTATTTCTTTAATTCTGGTACTTAATTAACATTTCGTAATAATTAACTTTGTAACTTATTAGACCACTGTTGGCAGTTTATAGAAATAAATGAAATGTTTATGTAAATCGTTGCTTCAATTACAAACACTGTGATAAGACGTATTCTATGTTGCGAACGTATCTTCGGTACAGCCCTCAAATCTCTTTTTATCTATCTTAACAATGAGGTTTTGTAGGCCATTTCGTAGAAAAAAATCTGATGTGGACAGCACATGACTTTCCTTATATAATGCAATGGATTTACTACTTTTACAGTTGAAAAAATGTTATTCTTATAGTAGATACTTATATTCTTTCCAAGATGCATTTTCTTCAATTAGTCATCATTTTCATTGATTAAGCGTATTTTTATCCATTTGGCAAGATTTTCGTTAATTTGGCAACATTTCAAAAAGTCGTCAAGTTGGCGGCATGCCGCCACACTAGTCGCCAAAATCTCGCCAAGCGTTATGGATGGAGAAATAAGTTATTCTTATAGCTGAGTGCCGTTCAAATACAAAAGAATTACTCAAAGTATATTTTCTCGTGAATGGAATGAGCTAAATTCACGAGAAGGATGTCACCCAATTTATCGCATGATATTACATATGAAAAGGGAATATGTTTCTCAACAGTTAATATTTTTTTTAATTTGTGGGATTTTTTTTATAAATTTATTTGAAAAATGTGCAATATCTCAAGAACGGTTCATGCTAGCGTTCTAAAGTTTATGTCATTCTTAGGAAAAAATACATAAGAAATGTCTATTTGCGGAACTTTAATAAAGATTTTGATTTTTTCAGAATTTCACTCGAGCATTTAGAGGGGTTCTAAACATTCGATTGTATTTTAAAACAATAGGCTTGCAGTATTCATGGATTATGATTTTTGTACCAAATTACATTTGAATTGCTTCATTCGTTCGTGAGATATCGTCTTCACAGACACACACAGACATCACTTCGAAAATGGTCGATTCGTGATCAGGGATGCTTGAAACGTACTCTCGCGTCGAAAACTCGAATTCGAATTTTCGACCCCGTCACAATACTTTCCTTATACATTATGCATATAAGGAAAGTAAAAATTCCGGTTCTATTTTTTGAGGATGTAACAATAAAAGATTAAAATGTTCTACTAGATTACTAGATGTGTCTATGTGTACAAAATTTCAGCTCTCTAGAACGTAGGAAAGTATGTTGAAATGTCAAAGAAATTGGAGCAGACACATCATTCATGATCAGTTAAATAAAAGCTTTTAATAATAAAATTTATTAATATATATGGCATGTGTTATAGACAACAGATTTTTTAAAAATCTAAAATTGAATAGCATTATTTATGTGATGCTAACATTTTTCATTCTTGAGATATTGCACATTTTTTTTTATTTAAAATGGAAAAAATCAAAATATTTAATCCCACGACAGATCCATTCACTTGAGAAACATTTCGAACAAAATTGACTAAAAAGTGGCAATTTAGCAATGTTTCTCTATTCTACTGCATTTATAAAGATTAAGAGAAAAATGAATTTCAGGGAGGGGGCGGCCACATTGCTTTCTGCTTGGGACGGCAAAAAACCTAGAGCCGGGCCTGATTCATTGGTTGAATGGATCATTCCAAGAATATGATCATGAATATGACAATCAATGTCAAATATGATAATTCTATGTTCATTAAGCTATAACTCATTCCCCATGTTCACTTTTCAATAATTTAAAATAAAAAAAATATTTTCTTTACTTTTTAATATATACTTTCAAATGCTTTTTTTTTACTTTTTTGAAATGTTTTTGTTTACTTTTCCAAATTTAATAATAATTCCATTTGCTACTTATAAATAGTTTAAATATTGAAACTGTATAGTTTACTTTTGAAAGATTTTTAATGGGAAAAGTAGTGTATTTGAAATCACTCACTGTACTGTTTTCTTGAAATTGATTGAATTTATTACCATTAAAGTTCACAGTGATATAATATAATTATTTATTTGGCCCTTCGATTGGTGAATGTTCCATTTTGGCAAACCTTTCTGCATCGTAAGAGTAAAGAATATATATTTAAGAGTGCACATGGTTTTGATTTGAAATGGTTTAAATGCATTCTTCATAGAGTAAAAAATGGGAAGTCATTGTTGCTGAAGTTAATCTGGTTGTACCGTTTACTTTTGTTTAGATTTTATTTCATTGTTTTGTTGTTTTTCTTGCATCTTTTGAGACAGGAATTTTTTAAGTAAATTGGGATTTAGTTGTTGATTTAGTTCGGATCAGTAGGATGATGTTGAGCATAGTGGGAGTGGCTAATAGGAGCTTTATTTTTCAATTGTGCAGTGATAAACAGCTGTTTTTGGATTTTCTCAGGGAATTGAGATTGATGAAATCAAAATCTCTGTTAAATGGGTTTACAAAGCATTTAAAAAACCAAGTCGTTGATATTTGCTTTCTTTCAAATTTTTATCATTTTAATGTTTTTTAAATTTTCTGATTTTCAAGTTACGTACATGCCAAGGAACACTTTTTGTACAAATAGCTGTTGTTACATGCAATCTCTGACAGTTAGCGGGGCCAAATACTCTGTTTTTTAAGAGGTGGGTGAGCATAGCGAGGTAAGCTCATGAAGCCCATGAAACGGGAGTAGGTCTATATTTGAATTGCTATGGATAAATTGTTGCCATGTTGCAGTCCCTGACAGAGAACAACCATTCCTATGTAAAATCGCCAAACGGGATAGCAGCTTTCCCTTT